>CAMPDV010000215.1:0-477088 GCA_946699065.1 Loxodes magnus
CTACAAGCAATTACTAGTTAGAGTGTCATAACATGTGAAGCAATAATCTCAGCATTAAATTATATAAGTTGAAGTAAAACCTTAAAATTAATAGTTTAAGATAAGAGTAAAATAATTTACAGTTAAGTATGAACTTTAATAATATCTTGCTGAATATATTCATCCATTATAATTATAAAATTAACTATAGCTTCCTTAGTAAATAAGATCATTTGAAGTAAAAGTAATCCATTCAAGATAAGTTTGCTAATCACTATAGAAGATATTATTAGCTCTAGAATGAGTAAAAGCAAAAAAAGCTTGTAGTTAGTTATTAAGAGAAAATCCTAGAAAGACTCAAATATCGTAAATTAATCAGTTATAATAGTCGAATAGGAATTCTTTATCTTTCTTAGTCTTACTTAAAATTTAGTTTATGTACTTGGTGCTTAATACATGGTAAGCTCTAGATATATGAATTACTTTGATATAATTATAAAAAACTCCGTTCTACTAAATTTAGTCGAATTTAAGTCAAGCTGTAGCACTAAACGGAGTCTAAGCCAAAAGATTAAAATTATAACTTTGAAATTATTAGAAAGGAGCTGATTATTACTAAGAATAAAATTTAGGAGAGTTGGGATTAATAATGTCAAAGAATTTAGTTAAGCTAAAGAAATTAAGATCAGGTAGAAGCTTAGCATTAATACTGCTAATTTCATTTTATTAAATAGACAATTGTAAAATAATTAGATATATCTATTTATTAATTTCATTTATAACTACTTATTTTATAATTATATCCCTTAAGCTACTCTTTCTCAATCGTTTAATGCTTTATAATTCTAAGATTACTTAAAATTTTATTTTATAGCAATCTTTTTAGTAAAAAGTATCATAAGTGTTTTCTTTTTTCGTTATCATTTTCTTATTTTTATTTTTATTTTTATCTTTAATTTTATTTTTCGAAAAGAGTAGAATAATATTTTTTGGGTTGCATAGAAATCACTGAAAAAACTTTAAAATATCCACTGATTTAATTTTCAGGTATTGATTTAATTAAAAAAAATAAAGAAACAAATTATATAAAAGGTAGAAAATTCTTTATTTGAATGCAGGTAGCATAGTATTTCTTTAATTATTTCTTAATTTATCTTTTAGATTTTAATTGTATTATCCATATGTTTTATTTCTATTTATTTTATCCTAGTCCTTGATTTGTCTTATGACTTAAAAATTTATTTTGTTTAAACCTCATATAAAGATTGGATTATTTTTTGATGGATTTATAGTTAACTTTCAAGTTAAATTATATCTGAGATATTTAAACTGAAATAATTTATTCACCATAGAAACTATTTTTGCTTGCTTTATTTTCTTCTAACAATAATAAAACTATTTTTAAAGGTAGTTAATAACCGAAAAAATGAAGCATTAAATAAGTATGAAATATACAATTTAAAGAGGAAAAGATAGTGTTTAAACACATTATGATGAAGTAGAAGATAAATAAAATACTTTAAAGTTGGTTTTTTATATTCTTTAGACAGATATCTAATATAGCTATTAGAGATTATTATCAAGCTTTTAAATACCAAGAATAGATTAATTATTAATAGCTAAAAAATCTTAATATTTAAAAATTTAAAAATCAAAGTTTGAAGCTATTATGATATATAAAATAAGTATTCTTTTTAATTATAATTCTAAAAGTCTGGAAACAACTTTATCTTGAGAGTAAAATTTAGATATCTTATGTGAAGTTTAGAAAGGGAGTTTATTTTTAAAGAGTATAGCGTAATTAAAAAATGAAAAGTATTAAATATCATCATAGGAAGTTTAAAAATAATTTCACATATGAAATTAATTAATCTATTGTCTTTTAATCTAACTGAATAAAGAAGAAAAATTTTAGTTTTAAAAAAGAAAATAAAAAATCTATCAATTTGTAAGAAAATTAATTTTAAGACATCTCAAAATAACTTAAATAGAGCAAACAAGTGCAAAAGTTAAATCATGCTAAATTTATTATAATTTTTTTCATCATGAAGATTTTGGTAGAAAGAACTATCTTAAATCTTCTCAACTCTGAACAATTTCAAAATTATTAATTAATTTCAAAAGAACTCCTAAAAATAAATAGCATTAAATCTTGATTACAGCATTTTAAAGGTTTTGATTAAAAGCAAATTAAAATTAAAATCTACATCTAAGTAATAATTTCTCATTTTATAAAGATAAATAATTATAACAATTATTTACGCAGAGATAGAAATAAAAGCAGTGTGTTGATTATAAGTTTTAAGCAAGCCTTTAATTAATAAATCATTTTTTAATATTTCAATATAGGTTTTATCATAATTTTTATGAATAAAGTAAATTAGAACTAGTTTACTACGAATAATTAAAGCTTATTAACTCAATGCATATATCTTAACATCAACTTGTAAATGCATCTATTTTTAATAATCTCATCATTAAATTCTAAAATTAAAAGAAAGCGTAAAAAATATTTTTATTCAGTCTTAATTATATGCTAAAAATACCATTTTCTTTATTGATATTTGATTTAAATATTGGAGTGCTATTATTAAAATTTATAATGCTAATATTAAATAATAGCTATTTAAGTGAGATTACTTCAATGTGACAAAAACAATTGTTATATTCTTTAGATTTATAACTTTCCTATTTAATTTAATTTGAATAAATTCATTTATCTTTTATTATAAAAATATAAAGAATTCTGATTTTAGGTATCTTTATTATAAAATCTATTTTCTTATTAAATCTGACTTAATTATTTAAATGATACAAATTACTTTTTTTATTTTTTTTTATTTTAAGATAAAAAAATTTAAAAGACTGAATTTATCATTCTTTCAAAATATTTGATTTTAATTCTTAAAATTTTGGAAAGCTTTTATTCTCTTTAATTTCAATAAATTATTTATTTATTTTCATTCATCTATATAAATATTTAGCAACAAATTTGAGTTTAAAAAATATTCCAACTTAAATTATTTTTTAATCCCAATTAAGAAATAAAATGTAGCCTTTCAGCTTAATATTAGGATTTTTATGATTTTACTCCTTTTCTGAGACTCTTTGGCATTCAATTTGTATTACTTCGACTTTATTTTTTTTATAATTTGTTTCGCTTATTCTTTAATCTTTGCTCATTTTAGAAATAATTACTTAAAATCTTCTTCATTCTCATATTATTAATAGATTTAATTTTGCTAAATCATTCTTAAAATAAAATTAATTGTCTGTGTTTTTTTATATACTAGCCCATGCTTTTTAATATTATTTAAAAAGAAAAAGTAGCATAAGTTTAGATTAAACTAAGTTCTTTCTATCTAAATATTAATTTTTTTAATTATTATATTTTTGGAGCAATATATCTATCTATCCTAGCTCTTTATAATTAAGGAATAATTTTAGTTATAAAGCATTATTATATCTTTATAAACATTTAATAAGCTTACCTTATCTAGTTTTAGTCTTAATATTACAGATAAGCTAATTTATTTATTTTTATCTTAAATTATACCTCCATCAATTTAGTTAATTTTCCTACCTAAACTTACAGATAAACAAAAAGAGCTATAATTATTCATTATAGTTGGTTAAGTAATTTATTAAATAAAGTTAGATAATTACTTTAGCATTAAAATGTATGCATTAGCAAGAATAAAGAAAGGAAAGCGATCGATTAAGATTGTTAGTCGATAAAGCAAATATCTAATTATATTAATAAATATGCTTCAATTAGATATTTTGAAAAGCAATGCAATCTATTTGTCTGTAGAAGATTAGAACAAGATAGCTATATTTATATTTTAATTATAAATTTATTAATTTAATAAATTAATAAATTAATAAATTAATAAATTAATAAATTAATAAATTAATAAATTAATAAATTAATAAATTAATAAATTAATAAATTAATAAATTAAAATTAATAAATTAATAAATTAATAAATTAATAAATTAATAAATTAATAAATTAATAAATTAATAAATTAATAAATTAATAAATTAATAAATTAATAAATTAATAAATTAATAAATTAATAAATTAATAAATTAATAAATTAATAAATTAATAAATTAATAAATTAATAAATTAATAAATTAATAAATTAATAAATTAATAAATTAATAAATTAATAAATTAATAAATTAATAAATTAATAAATTAATAAATTAATAAATTAATAAATTAATAAATTAATAAATTAATAAATTAATAAATTAATAAATTAATAAATTAATAAATTAATAAATTAATAAATTAATAAATTAATAAATTAATAAATTAATAAATTAATAAATTAATAAATTAATAAATTAATAAATTAATAAATTAATAAATTAATAAATTAATAAATTAATAAATTAACTTTAAAATACATCATTCTTCATATTCTTAAAAAAGAGTATACTAGAAATTATTTTAGATATATAAAGGTATGATTGAAAGAAAATACATTTCTATAACTAATCTTCATTTATTAATAATCTTAGTGCTTCAACTCATTGTTTCAGAGAACTTTAACTAGAATTTAACTTTAATTGCTTTTAATTAGGGAATTCATAAAAAATAGTTCTTAATTTAAATAAAAGAGTTCTAGTTAAGTTATTTTGAAAAATATACTCCAATCAATATATCTTTAAAACAGGGTTAGTAGGTATAGTGAAAAAAAAGTTAAATTTTATTTTTAGTTAAAAAATAGATTTTTCTCTTATTCTGTCAATTCCTTTTTTCTGAACTTTATTGGGCACTCTTTTCCAAGAAATTGTTTGCTAATTATTTATAAACTCTTAAATTCTAATTTATTTACTTTTAAATATACTCCAATTAGGTAATTTGAAAAAAAATAGAATCTATTTTATTGATGAAGTGTAAAATTTAGAAGAACTAGGTAAATTTTATAAAACTAATAGCAGTTTTAATAACTTTAAAATAAAAAATTCTAAAGATTTCTAAGTTAGTTCATACTGAATATTATTAAAGATAAATAAAATTATAGTGGAAAGAAAAATAAATAAATGTAATTATAATTTTTGATTATTATTAACTATTTAAAAAATAGAATTTCTTTATTAATAATCTTAAAGCTTTTCTCATTATATCTTAAATTTTATTTAAAATTTAGCTTTAAAATTTTAAATAAATGCTCTAAGTAAAGAGTTCAAAAAAAAGGTTCTAATCATTTTTTTTTCTAAATCATGCTTATGAGATAAAATAGGATAAATAATGTTTATTTTTATATAAGTATTTTTTCTTGATTTTATTATATTTTGCTTGATTTAGAAATTTTATAATACCAACATTTATGAACTCATCCAATTCTATTTTACTCAGTTAAAAATGTCAGGATATATTAAATAAATTAATTGACATTTTATAAATACTTAAGCTAATTTAATTTTCAGATAATAATTAACTTAATATTTTTTTACATTCTTTTCTGATTGTAAGAATATCAAGTTCATTATTTTTAAATCATTATGTCTCATCATTTTTCTCTTTTAAAAAGGACAGAATCGAACTACAGAAAATAGGAAATTAATGAATGAAATAAAAAAGTATATGATAAGATTTAATTTGAATTAAGTAATTAATTAGATAAATTTAGAAGTTTTACTATAAATTTATATTATATTTAATAAAATTCTAACTTCTAAAAATATCTTAATGATAGTAAAAATATAACAGAAAAAAGTTAAAAGTAAAACCTGCTTCGTTTTTTAATTATAAGATCAGGAAAAAACAGAAATTTTTTAAAATTTCGAAAAAGAAAAACTTGAATACGATAAGAATTTTTTATTTCGAAAAATTTATAGTTTATAAAGTAATAAAATTCAATTAGTATTAAAATTAGCAAAAAAAAATTTTTTTGAAAAGTAAGTAATTAATTAATCTGAGAAAAATAAAAAAATAAAAGTAGTAAAGGAGAAAGTAACTAAATAAATTATTATATTTTTTAATAGAAAACTGTTAAAAAATTTTAAATATATATTATATTTAATAAAATTATAAATAATTTTTCTTCTTTTATATCTTATTTTCTATTTTTGCACATTATTTCTACCATATTATGTAAGATTAAAATCTCCTATTAGTATAAATTCTTTATCTTTTGTAACTCTAAGGATAAATATTAAATTTTAATATGATTATTCTTTAAAAGACATAAGATTTAAATCTGTTTATATATAGTATGATGCAAATTATATGCTATTAACTTTAATAAGAAATTTATTATTTCCCCAATATCAAATTAATTTTAGTCAGAGTCCAGTTCATCTTTAGCCATTAAACTTACTTCACTATTTTTTATATTTTCAATAATATTTTTATAGTAAGTTCTGTATCCTTGAGATTATATTGGAATGAAGACTTAATGTTTAATGTTTCATTAGTAGAAATTATATCAACTTTTTGTTGCCGAGTAATTTGTTAAATACTTAATTATTTAGCAAAATTGAATTGATACTGCATTAGCTAATTTTAATGAATTTGATTTTTTCATTCTTTATTTTTTGGTTCGAATATACAAAAATATTTTTATTCATTTTAAATTTAAGTTTAAAGTAAGTTTGGAACTTATCGTATTGTATTTCTAAAGCATATTATACGAATAAAATTAACAAATCATATTCTATTTATAATTATCAATAATTTAAGTTGATAATAAATTTTCATCAACATATAACACGATTTAATCTACAAGAAAAACTACTAATCTTTTTCTATTGTTGTGAAAAAAATCCTTTTTACCATTTATTTGATCATAAGTATCGAATTAATTTTTAATTTTTAAATTATACTTTTTTAGTAATTCTTCACTATCAATATTTACAGTTAAATCTACGTTTGCTGGTTATGAAATCTTTAATTCATTTATGTTTCTTTTCAATTTCTCTTGTCAATTTTAACTAATATAATTTAATTTGTAGCTTATCATTGTTGGTAATAAAATCTGATGTATCTCGATTTACTTTATTTTTAATCATATAATTCACTTAATTAAATAGTCTAACTAGCTTAATTTTATTTTTATTATTTGAAATTTGACTGAGCCATGTCTTCTTTCTTTTGTTTGTAAAGTTCAGATACACTTGCCTAAAAATCAAGTTCACATTCATTTTCGCGCTCATAATCTTGTATCAATTAAGAATACGGAATATTCAAACCGCTATGTACTTCTAGCATTATAATAATAATAGGATAAATTAAGTTTAGCAATTATTGAGGATTTTCACCTCTTCATGCTGTAAACCAGATTGCTCCGGCGTTAAAAATAAAGTTTTAGAGGTCTCTCTTCCTCTCTCCTCCCACTGCTCATGTCATTTCCAAATTCTATCTTCATTTCTAATCAGATTTTCTCTTGTAGATGAAACTTAATTCATTTAAGTATAATCTCTCTCTGATTTGTCTCTATTTCATTTGTTCTTTCTTCCTCTGCTGAGCTTGTATTCTTCTTTATTTATTCAAATACTACGTCTTAAAATTTTGGAATTTCATGCTGCGTCTTCACAAGTGTTTTGTCGAATTGCAGTAGTAACAATTCTTCACTACTTTTTGTAGTTTAACCCTAGTCTTCATGTTGGTCTCTTCAATCATCATTGGATCTCCCCTTTGTTCATCTAGCTTCTTTTCCAATTTTTCCAGTCTGTAACTCAGATCAGATTGTTTCTGAAGCTAATTTTGGGATTAGTTTATCTGGTCTTAGGATATGTTTCGGAAAGCGCTTAGTTCTCTTTCTTAGGACATAAGTCTGGATTCTATTCCTTCCGCTAGGCTGAGTTGTTCCATAAGCTTCTCATTATCCTTCCTCAGTTTCCTAACCTCTTCCTGGAGGTTCATTACCACTTTGATGAGCTACTCCATGCTCATCTGGCCAGAAGGATTAAATTCTGACACCTCCTGGTGAAGAGCAGACTTCATCTGCTTTCTTGGCTTTTCATCCGATGTAGGACTTATTACATGAGTTGCTTTCTAGGATTTCTTTTGCTCTTCGTATCTAGTTTGAATTTCAGGTTGTTAAGATTAAGAAGAAGGTTAAGGTTAAGAAAAAGACGACTGGCCAAGATTGGATTCAGGTTTCCTCTCCAACTTTTTGGAGGTGGTATAGAAACCACTTTTGAATCCTTCCGTTTTTTTTGTACTTCTAGCATTTTAAATTAATTTTATCTTAACTTTATAACTCTTAAAAGGAAAGATCAAGTTATTATTTAGTAATTTCAGTTATAGTTCCACAATCATTCTTAATTAGTTACAGTTTAAACTAGCTAGTTAAAAGCTTCTTTAATAATAGATTAGATACTGATATTTATCATTTCTACTTTTGATTAATTTTAATTTTAAAAGTTAACTTTACAAAATTTAACCTTTTAATACACTTTTATTATGTTAATTGTATATCTAAACACTAAATATAAGTTTAAATTTGTTTTTCTATACCTATTATTCCTGTTTAATCTTCTTCTTTGAATTTTTTCTAAAGTTCCAATGATTTTCGTAGCAATTGTTTAACTACATTAAAAAAATTAATTAATTCTATAATGAAAAATTCTAAATGATTAATTATTTCTATTATCTATATAAATAAATAATAAATAAATTTGATTATAGAGCTCGTAGCACTCTCATTGGTGCGCAGCTCTTTAAAAAAAAAGTTTCATACTGACAAGAATGTTTGTTACTGATAAAATTATCAGATACTGATAAACCTTGTTCAATACTGATATAATTTTAGAATACTCGTAATCTTTAATACTTGCTGGAGGTCCAAGGACATGGCAGGATTATGTCTCATTGCATCACCAAAGCAGAGGACGACATGTGTCAATTATGGGTACTTAAATTCCCCATCTCTGATGAAGCTCGCAATATTATTTCTTTTTAGTTCCAGAATTGAATTAAATTAAATTTAAATTACGCCAGTCCCGAAGGTCTAAGAATCTTATGTCTCGAGGCCAAACCAAAGCAGAGGAAGACATAAAGTCGATTATGGGTACTTAACTTCCCCAACCTCCGATGAAGATGACCTTGTTGTTCACCTTCGAACAACTATGGCGGTTTTAAAAATTACTATAATAAATATTTACTTTTTACAGAAAAAACTTAATTATTTTAAAGAAATATGAAATTACTTGCTCATAAATATTAAGTTACAATTTCTTAATAAAGTTCTTAACAAAAGCGTATTTTCTTAACTCTCTATAAATAAATCTATTCTTAATCTATTAACGTGATGTAGTCAAGCACCTATCCATGCTTATTCTTTTAGATTGCCGTTTCTTTAGTTTTTAATAAGAAAATTTGCTAAGAATAAAGCTTTCAATTTTGTTTCTCCTTCCATATTTTTTCCTAATTTTCTAAAATTAATTAAAAATGATGAGTTGTTTAAAATGATAAAATTTTAGTAAAATATGATTATGAAAAAACTAAAAAGAGGACAAAGAATATTAAAACTATAAAGATAAAATGTTTACTAAATAAGAAGATAACTTGTTTAAAGTATCCAAAAGTTTAGAGATAATTGACAATCTTGAGATTAGCTTATTAAAATATGAAATAAACTTCGAACAACATGGAAGACTTTGATTAAAATTAAATATTCTCAAAAGGCTTAATAAGTTTTAATTACATATCGAAATATAGTGTTTATTTCATTAATAAGTATTTTTGAATTTTTATAATTGCCCAGTTTAGCTAAAATTGATATTTGATACTTTGATTAAAATTTAATATCAAATTACTAAATAACTCATCATCTGTTACTACTAAATATCCAAATTTATAAAAGGATGCAATATAATTTTGGAAATTATCCTTATTATATATACTAGTTTAGATCATTATAAAATTACTAAAATATAGCAATATTAATGATTTAATAAAATACTATTTTTACTGTTAATATTTTAATTAAATGTATAATATTGTAATAATTATAAGAAAAGAAGAAATAATTATAATCTGCTTTTAGAAATATACTATAATAATGTCTCTCAATATAACATATTTTGTTATATTATAATCGTAATTTTTCGAATTATTCAAAGAAATAGAAATTAAATAAAGCTTAAGAAGTAGAAACATATGTATATGAGAAGAAATCCAAAGCTCATTTTGTAAAAAAATTATCTGAGAAAAAACAAAGGAAAGAACTTCATAAACTTAAGCAATAAGTCGATAACCTATTGATATGTGAAACCACTACATGATCAAATGCAATTGCTTACAACGTTTCAAATATGTAATATAATTAAATCTAGATTAAAAACTATAATAAAAGTTTTCAAAACTTATTTAAAATAAATATTTATTAGTTAATTAAAGAAATATTAGTTTATTAATTATTTTGGAATCTTATTTATAAAAAGATATACTAAAATATCCCTTTAAAGAAAATCAATAAAAATTAATGCAACTTTTAAAAAAAAGAATATTACATCAATAAATTTTAAAATTTATAAAATTAATTAAAAAAGCATAAAAACAAATTTTAGATAAATTAAGTTTTAGTAGAAATAGAAATATGTATATGGATCTTTATCATAGAAAATAAATTAAAGAATAAAATCAATATTCAATATAGGATTAAAAAAATATATACTAATAATTTATCTTAACAATTATTTTAATTAAAATTAAGTAAATGCTTTATTTATAATCTCTCATTCCTTATTTAATTTCCTTAATAAATATTGTTCTTTTTAAGAAATAAATACCACTTTAAAGGAATATATTAAATAAATTTTAAATATTCAGATAGAAAAAGACTAGATGATAATGTTTGAATTTTTCTTATATAATTACATTAAAAAATGTTAAATATTCATTAATTTTAAATATTATATGATAGCATCATAATCTTACAAGTAATATCTATAGAGAAAATTAACAAAACTATTTAATTTTTAATTTTGCCTCAATGTTGTTAAATATCCTTAATATTAGTTATTAGAATCTTAGAAATACTTTAGGCAATAATTTAAATATTTGAGGATTACGATGCATATCGTTTAAAATATTCTAGTAATATTTCTCATTAAGTCTCATATTCTACCTTTTTTAGATTTTTTTAATTTTTTTAAATAAAACATTAAGTAAATTTAGAGATACTAAATTTATTAAAATTGCACTATAAACATATAAAAAAGTTTATTTATATTCCTTAAGTAATATTAATAATTTATATTGATAAATTAAATTAAATTAAATTATAAATTTATTTTTGCTAAATAAAATAAAATTCCATAAATTCGAAAATTTTGAGCAAAATAGACATGAAGAACTTTTAAAATGCTATAAAAATATAAACAGATACACTTTATCAAAGCTTTTTATATGTACAAATAATCCATTATATTTTAATTTTTATAAGCAACTCCTAATAAAAATAAAATAAATTAAAACTCTTATAATTAATTTTAAATAAATTTAATGGGATCTAAGAAATTTACTATTTTAATTACACTTATCTAAATTCAAAAATATCAATTATTTAATATTATTATTAAAAATTCTATATTAAAAATAGTCTTGCTTTTTAATTAAATTTCCAACCCAGATATGAGTTTAGAAGATTTATTTTTTTGCGTAGTATCTTCTAATAAATTTCTATAAAATTACCCAAATAACCATTTATAATTGTTTAGATAGGCAATTTTCATATATTTTTTGACATTTTTTTTGAAATTTAGCTAAAAATAATTACACAATTTTTTATTTTCTATTAGATTAGAAAAATGTACTCTATTTTTCTAATTGTAAAAGAAAAAATCATTACTACTTATTCATTATTGTTAACCAGTAATTTAAAAATTTTTAAATATTAAATTTATAAGGAAATTTAATGAAAAATTATTTTTTAACTTATCTATTTACTTTTTTCATAATTAAACTCTTTGTTAATTATATATCTTTAAATTAGGAATAACTAAAATTTAATTTAATTTATATTATTATTTCATTATTTACTATGGTTTAATTTTTCTATTTCTTATTAGATAAAATATTTAAATTTAGCTTAAATCTTGTTTAGAAAAATATTTTTTAGTATAACATATGTTGTTATGCTTTTAAGAGAGAATAAGCAAGAAAAAATTAAAGGAAAATAATAGAATAAATTCCTATATATGTAATAATAAATAAATAGGTTAAATATTACAATTTTTTATCAAAATAACAAATTTTAATTTTGAATAATAGCTTAATTTCTATTAATATTTATACTTTTCAGCAATAGATCAATTACATAATTTCTTCCTTACAGTAGTTAATTTTTCATCTAGTTTCTTGATGTAAAGTATCTTTATTTTTCATTACTATTGGAAGTAAAAGGAAAATTAGTAAAAATTTGTAGATTTTCAATTTTCTAAATTTTTTTAATTTTTTAGTTGTTAATTTAAAGATAAACTTATTATATTATCAAAATAAAGTTAAATATGTCTTGCAAAATTATCTCTTTGCTGTAAATTGCTTTAATTTTTAATTCTAAGTTGTAAGTTGTTTTTTTAAAATATAAGTTTAATACATTTCAATATAAAGAAAAAAATCTTTCTTTCTAAAAATCTAACATTTTAATCAGATTTTTTTTATAAATTAAGAGGATTTAAAAGCAACTTAATCTCTATGAGGATTCATATTTAAAGCACTTTATTTTTAATATTTTTCTATTGATTAGAAAGGATTAAAGATTTATTCATAAGATTATTAAACTGCTTTATTATAAGCGGTTAGTTTTAAAAATTATTAAATAATCTTTAAGTCTTATAAAGAGTAAACAAATAAATTAACGTGGATCCACTTTTTTTAGGTTCACCATGATTAATAAAAGAAACCATTTTCTTAAAATATCTAGTAATATTCTAGCTTCACCCGGTCTCTTTGTTCATATTTTCTTCTTTTCTCTGTTTTTCAAATAAAAATTGATTGCCTTCTTTCTCAATTTCTTGTGAATGAGTCAGAAGGCAGGAGCTAGAAGCGATTAGGGAATAAGCCAATATTTGTGTTAAATAACACAGTCAAGTTAAATTCTTCTAGATATAAATTATTTCTGATCTCACTATATATTTAGGTTTTTCCAATTCCCGACCAGATTAACGAGATGTAAATCTGAGACAATATTTTAGTTTTTTTTAGTCAGATTCTCGTATCGATAGAGAGAAATATCAAATAAATAAGGGTGATCACACGAAGGGTACTTTATTATTTATTTTTGATGGCATCTATTACAATGATACTTGTAATTCAATCTAAATTGCATAAGATTATCTATCGATTTACTAGAGCCCAACATCCATTTTAAAAATGAATATATAATAATAGATTCAATAATTTAAAATTTAATTATAATTATTAGCAATAATTATGAAAAATAAATATTATTTTATAAATCATAAGTTTAATTAAATTTCCAAAAGTATATTGTTCAAATTTAAAAAATTTTATTCTGATATAAGAGAAAAAATTTTATAAAAAACGAAGGCAAAGCAAATATCAAAAAAGAACGACACCATATATTTAATAATAATATTAAACTAAATGTAAAATAAAGATTTGAGTACTCTAAGCTTTCAATTATGTATTAGCGGATAATTTTTTTAGTGATTGTATTCCATTACCTTTTTTATAAATAGGTTGTTACCACAAAGGAATCTCTTAGTTTTTATGAGTAATTTTATTTATAAAGGCCTCCTTCAGTAATTCAGAGCTTTAAAATTTTTCTGGTTCTTTGTTCTTCATTGTGCTTGAGTAGCCTTCATTTTTTGCAATGTCTTAGTATTTATATTTAGATTAACATTATCAACAATTTTATTTTTGCACAACTTTCTTCATTGGATAAATCTTTCTTTCTAACATCTCAATTCTTTTGCTTAGGTTTGAATCAATTCGTTCTTAACTTAACTTAACTTAACTTTTCTTATTGCTGCTGCTAAGGTAGATTTTCTTCTATAAATATTCTTTGAGATTATTTGAAATAGTTCTAATACATTTAATAAAGTTATTTCCTATTACTTAAACTGTTTTTTATCGGTTAACTTTTAAGAATTAAAAATTCATTATTTTGATCTTCTATGCAGTTCATTAATTCCTGGATTTTTTCTCTTAAATTAAAGAAAATTTCTTCATACTTTGTAATTTATGCTTCTGTTTGTTCAATTTGATTTTAAAGTATTTTTTTATTTTGAGTTCCAAGATTAACTTATTCAGTAAGACCAACCATTACTTTTATCTTTGAAGATGAGCTAAACTCTCGATTCTATCTTTGTTTTTTTAGCTCCTCATTAGTCGCTTACCTTCTTGCTTTCTTTTTAATTCTAAAAGAGACGAATGTTCTATTCTATTTTTTCCTTAATTAAGGTCACTTTATTAATATATAACATAACATAATTTATTATTTTGGTGTCACCTTTTTTTGGTTGACCATATATTACTTTGCAGTTTAAAAAATGCTCATCTCTAACTTACTTGAATCTTAACTGTTAGGAGTCTTGATAATTTTAAGATAATTTTAATTTTTTTTCTTATAAGTAAATCTTCAACTTGTATAGTATATTTTAAATATATCTTATCATTATTTTTCTATTATTCTTTTTTATTTTAGTAAATTTATAGCAGTTTTATATTTTATATCCATACCGTTTTAGTAGCAGCATACCATCACTCTCCGATGGGGAATATCTAATGTTAATAGTTGTTTTTCTATATAAATTGTATCCTAAGCTATTATAGTTGTTACTAATTTCTTAACGATCTATTCTTTCTATGAGATTCTTCCTTAAATTTGAAAACTAAAATGGATTTAGAGCTATTTCCTATCGTAATATTGAGTTTTCATATTTTAGAATTTCCAGAGTGTTGAAGATCTAAAGTTTTCTGATAAAGCTAAGTAATAGCCTTTGTTAAATTTTGATTCTCATCTAAAGAAAGTAGAGATCATTGGCTACACTTACTAAGAGCTATTAGGTTTTTTTAGAGAGGTTTGCTATTTCTTAGGTGCTATTTTATATATAATATAATTTAGATATTTGGATAAAAATATAGTTATATTACGCAATAATTTTGGTAATTTTTCTGAGAAAGTAAGAATAGATGTAAAATGGTAATTTTTAAATTAAATTAAAATAATTCAGGTCTAAGATCTTGAGCAAAGTTATAATATAGGTATAAACTTAAAAAAATTGGATATATATAAGATATTGATAAATACGCTAAATTTAAAAATTGGGTTAAATATTGTTTTAAGATATTAAAACATTTATATTCTAAACTATTTCAAATTGCATGTACTAAAAAGGTAAAAAGATATGAAAAAAGAATTTAAGATTTTAAAGAGACTTAAAATAAATAAAAAATATATAAATATCACAAGAATTCGCAATGCATGCTTTTACTCAAAATCATCGAAACATTATTGTTATAAAGTTAAAGTTCTTAGTAATAAAATGGTCTTACTTAAATTTTAAAAATTTTTGATATTTAAAAATGCTTTATTTAAGGATAAAATTAGTTTTTCTAATATACTTTAATCAAAAATAATAAAATAGAAATAGACTAAGAAAATAGCCAAATTAAAAGTAAAAAATACTTATTCATTGTTTAAAGGATTACTATAAATTCAATTTATAAATGACGCTAAATTAAAGGTAAAATATCTATAGTAATAATTAATTATAGTAGATCTACCATAATAAGGTTAACTTCTATTAAGTTAAATTATTTTGCTTTTGTAGAATTTCTGTTGCTTCCTTTGAAATTGCTTAAATATATCTTGTTCTTGCTTTTCTTTTTCTTTTTCTTCATCTCAATCTTCATCTTACTCTGAGTTTCAGTCCTCTTATTTCTCTTTAATTATCACGTGTTCTTTTAGTTTCTTTAAATATTTTTTTCAATCTTTTATTGATTACTACCAATACTGATTAGTATAATTCCAGTCTTAATACAATTCTTCTATTGATCTTACCTTCTCTTAAGCAATTATCTAGCTCAGTTTGGTCCATAGTCTTTTTACCTCTATTCTTTATCTTTAATGAAATATTAGCATTGCTTTACGAGGTTTCCTTTCTTCTTGCAGAATCAACATCTAATATATTTCTCCAATTAAGATATAAATTAATTTTTGGTCTATCTCAATGTCCATAGGATGACTATTGATTTAGTTTTATTGGACTATCCGATTATCTCAATAAGGTACACTGGTTGAATATCTATTCTATTTAACTTAGTTGGAAATTTACCTATTCCTCTTCCAATTTACCGTTAATTTTCTTTTTTAATTAACTATTTCTTTGTTAAATCTTCACCCCTTCTTATAGCAAGAGCTTATTTTTCTTTTAATAACAAGTCTTAAGATTTTAAGATCTGATTTTCCGAGAGCAGTTACTATTTATCTTTATTAGTTATAATTAAGAACGCTTATTTTTATGAAGAATAGGTTTAATCCATTTTGTATTATTCAAAAAAACCAAAAATATTAGCAAATTAAAATATTTTTAAGGTGCTAGTAATGATGAATTTGCAAGATTTTATAGAAACAAAAGATTGAAAAATTAATAATTTATGCTCATTAAATAAATCATAAATTTAGCATAATTATAGTATAATCTATTATGAAGGAAGAAGATATTTAAACCTAGTTTTTAAGTTTTAGTCTATTATTCTAGAAAAAAATCTAAAGCACACTTTCTCAAAAATATAAATATTTAAATATAAAATAAAATAAAATAAAATGAGTATACTGATTCTTATAAATTAATTTTGAAAACTTATTTATACAGATCTAATTTGCTATTATATTAAATAAAATGGTATCTAAGAAATAACATACCTTTCTTAATAAATAACTAAAAAATAAATAATATCTAATTAAGATGAACAATCACCTTATAAAATAAAGGACAATAATACCAGGAATTTTTTCATAATTAGCCATTAAAGAATATCAAGTCTACAATAAGAATTAAAAAAAGATTAAAGATAAAAAATTAGGTCAGATATTAGAAAAAATAGATGAAAAATTAAATCATTAATTTCTATAAAGAAGCAATAAATAGTTTATATTCTATATGGTATATAAACTGGATGAAATGGCAAATAATTTAATTTAATCCATTTAATAGTCTAATTTTAGTTTTCTTAGTTCCAATATCAAATAAAAGAACTCTAAGAAAATAAGCAAATAATAAGAAATTATTTAAAGAATTAATGGAGAACAGGGATATATCTATGGATATTTTAATAAACGAATAATAATAAAATAAATTAAGAAAAATAAGCTGAATGTAAAAAGTAGCATCATTATAAAAGATGCTGGCGAAAACCAAATTTTATAAAAAAAGTTAAGAAAAAAAGTAAAATTAATTTTAAAATAATAATTAATTTTACTTATTTCATTTATGTACATTTTAAATTTATGAAAGAAAGATATAAACAAAAATTTTGGTTATGGAAAGTCAAGTTACAAGTAAATGTTTCACTTTTAAATAGTAATTCAAATAATAAAGTATTAATATTAGATTTTTATTATACTATTATAAAAATTTAATTTAACTACCTTTAGTGCATTTATTTACATAAAAGTATCTTATTTAGTAGAAAGGCTAAAATTTAAAACAAGAGATAATAAATTAATGAAAAATATTAGAAGGAAACTGATTTTCTTAAATAATATTTTTTTAGGTTAATCTAGAATTAATTATCTCTAGCAACGAATCGAAGAACTCATGACTCAAATAAAAATTTAATCAAAGAGTCTTGGTTTCCTAGTTTAAATCTAAAATACCAAACAAAGGATATAAAATTTAAAAAATCTAAAAAAGTTAAAAAGAATTAAATTACAAAAATAAAGTAAACAAAACATTCAAAATTAAATGCATAATTTTAATCAGATAAATTTCAATAAAAAATGTAGTAACCAAAGTAAGTATCAAAGGATTAAGATATATTATGTTAATTTAACTTCTAAACATTTTGTGAACGAACTCAAAAAATAAAATTTAAATTTTGTCTAAAGAATGCTTCGATAGACTTATAGAAAAGAATAATTAGAAATAAATAATTAAATTATATACTGTTAAAAAACTTTAATTCTTAAATAGAATTTAGTAATAGCGCATGAAAAGTAAATAAAATATAAATAAAAATCTTGATGTTTATAAAGAAATAGTAAAAAATAAAGATTATTATAATACAGGAAGATCTATTATTTTTATACATTTAAAAAATAAATCTAAACATAAAATTATAGAAGAACTTTATAAGAATAGACGCAAATTAAAATTAATTCAAAGTGGTAATTTATTATTTGACCATTTAAGTTTACTTGAGCATATATTTTTTGGCTAAAAATTAAAATTCCTATAGGGAATTAAGATTTATATGAAAATATTTTTTAGTTAAAATTTAAATAAAAAATCACTTAATAATAATTTAAAAATTAAAATTGAAAATATTTATTTTTTAGAGATAGAAAAATTAAAATTTTTAAAATTATAAAATTTATTAAAAATATAATTTTTTAAAACAACAAGATTTAAAATATTATTATAAAAATTTATTAGTGGAGAAATATATTTTTTAATTTCTGTATGAATACTCAAATTTTTGTATTTACTCAAAAATATATTTATTAACTACATATGAATCTTTTCTGTCACTAGATATCTTGAAATTTCAATCAAAAAAATAATTCTAAAATTACCTTTTCTATATTTGTTTTAAATATTTCCTATAGAAAGTATAATTTTATTCTTTATTAATTTAATTGAATTTTAGTGAAATAAATTTTAAATTAATTTATTATAAAACAATATCAAGATAAATTATTTATATTTGTATCTTAAATAAAAATATCTTTTTACAATATTCCAAATCCTTTTTTAAACAATCTTTATAAAAACTTTATAATTATCATAAAGGATTTTTCTTAAAATTTCATTTTTCTATAGGGATTTTGCACATCTTTTGTTTAAAATATTAAAGTTGTTCATAGATTTCTAATTTACTATACTATTCCTATTTCTTTTTACATTTCATCTTAGGGTATCACTATTAAAATTTTTAAAGCTAATGCTTTAAATAAAAAAATTCTTTTTTGATTGAATTAACTTCAATTTAGGCTATCAAATATAAAATGTATTTAATTAACTAGATTATTAGAATTTTTAAACTTCTTAAAAGCTATTTTTCAATATTACTTGAGATAATGATATAAATATAATTTAAAGGTAAATATTTACTACTATTCACATTTTAAATTTCTTAAAATTAAAAATAATAGAAATTAAATTATGTCCTTATTATATAACAAGATACTTTAACCCAAATTAGGATTTCTTTTTAAATCCATACATACTTTTCCGGATTATTATCTGCAGTTTTTCCTTCTATTTCAGTGTTTTGGTCATTCTTAAATATCGCTCATGTTCATAAGAATTTCTACACAATATTTTAGCTAATTTTATTTAGATTCAAGAAATTTTTACTTTTCATTAATACCATAGAAAAAATTACAAAAAGCATTTATAGTAATAGAATACCTGCTTATTCCTTTTTTCTTATTCCCTGTTTTATTAAATTTTCAACCTTTATTTTTTCAGATTATTCTCTTTGCTTCGAGTAGAAAATCAAAAATATTTATATAATAAAGTAATAAGTTTTACGTGATTAAATGTTAAATGATTGTAAATTTAAAAAACTTTATTTAATAATTAAATTAAGAAGCAAAAAGATTAAAGAAAAGAGGTCAATATAAAGTTTATTTCATAACATTTAAAATTTAAGGATATTATTAAATAGAGAAATATACTTTAATAATACAAATAAACTTATTTAAGTAAAATAAATTAAAATATCTAAAAATAAATTAAAAATTATTATTTTAAAATTGTTCTTTACTATCAGGAAGTACTATAAGAAAGTTACCATGTATAAATTTTTTTTATTAAATAATGAAACTTTAAATATCTTATTTATAAACTAAACTAACTAAAAAATAAAAAATTATTGTTTTTTCTATAAATTTTAATAAATTGTTAAAATTTTTTAAAGATAGAAAATATTAGACATAAAAAATAAATGTTAAATATACTATTATTTTTCTACATTCTGAATTGATGAAAGAAGAATAAAAATTTTATTTTTTTTAATGAAAATAGTATAAGATATTTATTTTAAAATGGAGGCTAAACTTAAGAATCTAAATGGAACCAAATCCATCAACTAAGCATACTAGAAATAGGAATTTTAGTTTAGAAATGCTTCCTGAATTTTAAATTTAACTGTCTCAATGAAAGGTGGAATGCAAAACCGAGGAAAGAAATATTATCAACAAAAAGTGCAGAAATTACAAAAAAAAACTTAGGTGATAATACAACATTTAATTAATGAACTATTATAAGCTATGGTACCCTAAGAACAAATAATGAGAGCTTACGAGAATGCCTATTCAGATTTATCAGAAATGATGGCAGTGACATATTTTAACCACTACTAAGAAAATATTAAATGAGATGGGCAGAATGCAAACAAACAAGAAGCAATAAAAGTGTTCAAAGACTAGCTATGGAATGAATATAGGCAAACAGTTGCCAGATTACGGTTAAAACCAACAGCATAGTGTTTATAGTCTTCAATAACAGAGAGATTTCAAGAAATTTACTAGCAATCGCGAAGGAAATTATTTGGGAGCGAGAATTCCAATAGAAGAAAAAGGCCTTCAACAATACAACGACTGCCATAATTATCCAATTTAATTTACCCTAAACGAATTCAAAAACATGAATTCAAAGAAATACTCAGATAATATGAACAGATCAAAGGGGATATAATTCACACGATCCCGGGCACGTTAACTGGAAAATGCGTAGTTTATGTGGACCTATAAAACCTAGTAGATGCTAATAAACTCCGGAAATAATAAACATACACGGTATATAATACAGCTACAACATACAGCAAATTTTGTATGCAATTTATGTGGAAAGAAAGGACACACTTACAAGTAATGTAAAAGAGTGAAAGCAGCAAAAGAGAAAAAAGATATCTATAAAAACTAGAAAACTAACAAGTAGAAAAAAACTTAGTAATAAACCAGCCAAAATTAAAAGCGCCTCAAAAAAATAAGATGAAAAGCAAGAAGAGGACAAAATGATGATAGAAGAGGTAAGAGAAGAAGTAAGTGAAAGAAAAGACGGAAATAAAGAAAATATCTAAAACAAATAAACAATTAAAAAAAAACATTTTTATTCTGAAAGAAGGAATAAATATTATTTATCTTCGAAATGGGACTGAACTTATATAAGTTGAGGTGATAGAGAAATACTTAAAGAACTAAATAAAATTACAAACCTAAAAATAAGCCGAAAGGAATGATAATATAAACGAAAGTAGATATTTTATACTCAAACAAGAAAGGGCTCAAGCAGGAAAAACAGCATTATATAGTATGTAAAAAATAAAGAAAACTAAAAATAGTCGAATGATAGAGCTGGCAAATGCTAGTTTTTATGAATTTTTAAAAACTTATTATAGAGAAAAAGATACAGAGGAGAGGACCAAAATGTGACAAAGGAAAAAATTGCTTAAGCTTATTAAAAAGAAAATAAATAGAAGACAAATACTTAATATGAGAGGATAACTTAGAAAAAGAAGAAATGGACGAGATTGAAGAAGAGTTTCTAATTCCAAAAGGTATACTTGAAGAGATTGAGATGTAAAAGTTTAAGACGTATTAATATTAAAGAACTGCGCACCATTGAGATGTTACGCGCTCTATAATCCAATTTTTTTATCCTAAAATTAAAATAAAAACGAAAAGTAATTAAAGATAATAATAATTTTTTAACGAGATGTCTACCTTTAATAGATTAATCATGTTTGTTCTATAAATTGTTAATTTGCATTTCCATATTCATAGTTTTCTTCTTTCTGATAAATTTCTTCTTTTACAAACTAATTTGTTGTGAATTATTTCTTCTTTACGATAGGAATTTTGTTCCAGTATCATTCTTTCCCAAATATAAATCTAGTTATTCTCTCTAAAGATTATCAATATTTAATAGAAGTTAATCTCTATTATCTAGCTTTCTCCTAAATATTTATCAATTTGCATTGCAGTATAATAAAAAAAAATTTCCATATCTTCTTATTTTCTAATTCTTATTTTTTCTGGAATTATCTGCATTATATATTTATAATTCCCATCTTAAAGCAATAGAAGTATCTTGATTTGCATTTCTTCGAATCATGACCTATTTTTGGACGTTTTTAATATTTTAAAATTTATATTTGATTCTAAAACGTTTTTGAGCCATGCTATTCTATTATCATAGAATAATTATTGGAATTGTGAAGGAAAAGAAGTAATTCGGAATTATTGTTCTTATTAATTTCTTTTATTTTTAACTTCATTTTTTTCAATTCTTTGTTAAATTGAGACTTTGAAACTTTGGTGCTTATTTCTGTTTTGATAATTAGCTTCATTTTATATTCATATTTAGTGTAAATTAGAGAATTGATTTGTTATTTAAATCTTAGGATAACTGTTATAATTTTCTGTTTTCTGCTAGGGAGTAAATTTCAAAGAGGGTTTTATTATTTGATATCCGGATAATTCTTGACTAGTTATTTCTTATAAGCCATTTTTCTATTGATTTATAATTAAATTTCTATTTTTTAATTAAAGTAAGAGAGGGGCTTATGATCGAATAATGCTTAGTAAATCTTAAAAAAAATTAATCTATCACATATTAATTCAAATAAGTTTACTATTTTAACTTTTCAATATTGGTTATCTCATTTAAGTTATAATAAATCTAGTCTAAAAACCGATAAGGGAAAATTTTATTATAAAAATTATAGCATTTTTCTTTAAAATTGAAGCAAATTTTAAGTAAGATATGCTTGAATAATAGGATGCTATATTTTAAATGTGAATAAAAAGTAATTTTTATAAGATAGATTTTTTTAATTTATATAATTGATTTTAATAAATTAATAATTAGAAATAATATTAAATACATTTATCAGTTTATTACTAGAAGTTATTCTTTGTATCAAAAATTCCTAATTTTTTTACAAATAATATGGAATATCATTAAATAAAGAGATACTAAAATTAATTTAGCAAGTTTTATTTTAAGCTGAATGCTAAATAAAAAAGTCATAGAAAAGTTAAAGTAAAATTGAACAAAGGTAAAGAAATATAGAAAAGACAAGCTCGATTAGAATAATAGCAATAATTAATGCTATACTCTAGATAAACATTAAAAATGATTTTAAGTTTTATAGAAACTAAATTTAATAATCAAAAAAATATTTTAAATATCTTTAACTTTTATAAAAAGGAAATAAAACTAAATAATAATATCTAAAATATTATCTTATCTATCGAAAGATCTAATATTGAAAAAATTCTTAAAATCTTAATTAAAAAAAATTTTTGATAATGATTAATTTTTATTTTTGGATCGGAAACAGCTACAGAAAAAATTATATTGAATGTCAAAACATTTATTATTGAGCAAAATGTATAGAAATATTTTATTTAAATATTAATAGATTAAAAATATAAAAATATAAAAATATAAATAAGATATATTTTGGATATGATGAAACAATATCTTTTAAATAATTAAACAATTAATTATAAATAATAATTTTATATACTGAAGAAAAAAGCTAATTTATAAAAAATCATCTAATAATTTAAAATTTATTATGATAAAAAAGAATAAAGATATTATAATTAAAAATTATAAATTTTTAATTAGTATTACTATTTCTATTATATATAGGTTCTGTAAATAATTAGAATATTTATAAATTTTTTCCCTAATATCTGAAGGAGAATTTTTATCTTAATTTTATGAGTATCAATGGTTATATATTATTTTGAGTATTATTAACAATTATTTATAGAATTTAAGTAATCAGTTGTTTTTATTTTGAAGAAAACTTTTACTAAGATTATAGGTAATCTAATTTATTTCTCAATAGGAATTTATATAATAAATCTAGAATAAGAATAATGCTTTAAAATTTAATAAGAACTTTAAAAATAGTAAAAAAATAATTATTTTAGTTAATTAAACAATAAATTTAAGCAATTCATAAATAAAAATTGGAACATTAATATTTTAAAATCTTTAAATATTTTTCTTGATTATTGTAGGACCTATTGTAAAAGTCTTGGATTAAAGGGTGAAAAATCTTACAAAAATAGGGGAATGAATGGCTCAGAATTATAAATCAAATATTTAAAATTTTTTTCGCTATTTTGTTTTTATAATTTTCTTTCATACATTTTATTTAATACCATTTTACTGGGGAAAACAATTTTGAACATTGTCTGTGAATTTTAGCATCATTAGAATATTTCTGGGAATAAGTATAACCAGAAAAGATTTGAGAATTATTCTAAAGTAATAAATCTCAAAATAATAATTTTTATTCTGATATAGATCAACCGAAGAATTTATATGAATGTAATCAACCCAAGAAATTAATTTGTTATAGATAAAATATATTAAACTCTTTTTATTTTGCTTAAGCTTAAATAAAATTATCAAAATATTTATAAGATTATTTTTATTTTCGTGAATTTCTTTCAAATTTTTGGCATAGAAACTATTGATATTAGTTTTTTTTATTTTTTAAAATTATATTTATTAAAATAAAATATATTTGAATAAAAGCATTTAAAATTCTTTCTAGTCTTAAAGAAAATAATTTTTTTATAATTAATTTAATTAAAATTTTTTAAATAAAAATGTTTAACTATTATTCTCTTGAATTTAATCCAATCGTTTATTCAATAAAATTTTAAGTCGGTTTTTCTCATTTTGAACTATTTTTTATCACACTAATTAATTATTTAAGTTCAAATAAAGTTTGACTTTCGGATTGAGTTTGAAAATTTTGAAAGTTTGACGGGCTCCTTTTTCTAATAGTAAACATACTTCCATCCAGTTTCTTGTTTTCTCCATCGGATTTTCCCATTGATCATTGGAAAGAAAACTGTTCTCTTGCGTCAGATCGGAATTCAAATTTCTCTTGCTACGAACTTTCCAATATAGGCATCATCTTATTTGTATAAATATTGCATAATTTTCTAATTTATTTTGGTTTTATTTCTGTTGCTTTTTCTTTTTATCAATTTGTATTGGGACCCAACCGCTCTGTTAGGACTCTTGTAGGATTTATTGCAGTTTTCTTTCAATCTCTGGATAATTCTATCTTTCTTTACACAGTTCTTTTTGTTTTATTCATGCAAAATTCAGATGTCGTCTCCCATTGTCTAAACTCTTTATCTGACCATTTTTTGTTCAATAATGTTTTCAAATACCAGCCGAAATGAAGTTTTTTATCTTCAATGTGTTTTCAGCTTTTTTTTATTGCAATTGATCTTGTTCCAATATTCGCACTCTAGTTATCAATATTCATATTAGGTCTTGCATCTTAAATGGGTCCGAGTTTTTTTAGCTTTCTCTACAAATCATTCTAATTTCCATCCAGTATTAAATTTCTGTGTTCCTATTTATTAAATCGGTTGATTTTTTAATTTCTTTGGCGGAATTTCAGTGTTTCTTGCCTATCTTTATTTTCTCTTTTCAGGTAGTAGATCATAAAAGTGCCACACCTATGGAATTTTTTATAGCCTGGCCTCTTTACTTTGGGCCTTAATCTCTTTGCGTTTCTCTTTTCTTAAGAATAACCATCAGATAAAAGCTTCCATTTTAATTTTTATGCAAATAGCATAATAAAAATAATTTAGATTTTTATAAACAATAATTTCATTAAATATTCAATAAATAATTGCTTTAATTTAAATTCCTTATTTCATCTCCTTTTTTATGCTATTTTTTTAATTTTAAAATTTTTTAAATAATAATTAACATTCATTAAAAATATAAAAATCTTTTAAGATATCCTGAATATTTTAAATGCTAAGTAATAAATCTTAATCAAGATTTTTAAGATATTACCTTCAATTTACAATTTAATTTTCAAAAATGAAGTTTCATTAGTTTAAAAATCACATAGTTTTAAAAAAGTAATTAAATTTTTTATTTTTCTCTCAATTTATCCAGATAGAAGTTAAATATTTCTTTGATATCTTAAATTTATTTAAATATTATAATTAATTTAATTTAAATCTTGTTGTTTACTTGATTCATTATTATAGTTTATTAATAGCACTTAAGATCAAAATTTTAGTATATTTGTTTTTACTTTTTTTATTGAATTTTTGTGATTTATTATTTTATATTTTTTTACTATAGTGACTTTTTAATATATCTTTTATGTGTTCCTATTTTAAATAATATATATAATAATTTAAATTAAGCAAAAATGAAAATATATTTAGTTCTAAAAAATTGTTATAATAAGTTTGTATTATAGTAGCGATAAATTTTTATTAAAGACATCGGAAAAATTATTATCATAAAAAAGAAATTATTGAATAATATTTCAATATTTTAAAATTTTACTAAATTTCATAATTTTAAATAATATTATGTACTTCGAATGAGCAGTGTAATCTTGTTTGCCGAAATAATTAACTCCTTGAAAAGGAGTATTTGTATTTTTTTTAATTTTCCTAATAGATATTTTTTATTTAATTATATTATATTCATCTAGTTAATTTTGCTTATTATGCTATTTTTTATTATTTTTTTTACATTTTTTAAATTATTTTTTTAATTTTTTTATATTTAACTCAAATAAATTTTCTCTGAAATAAGAAATTTGTATAAGTTCATAATTTCTTAAATTTTAAGCAGTGGTCTAATCATTTTAATAATATATTATAATTTTTTAATTTTAATTATTTATTAAAATCTTCATATTATAAATTTAAATAACTTAGAATTTTTTAATATGCTAAAGAAAAAAATAATTATGTCACTAAATTTACAAAATTAATATTGTTAAATAATTTTAATCTTTTTTTAGCTTTTATATATTATTAAACTTTTTGCAATATATCAAAGTAATTTTTCTATTTAAAATCAAAAACTTTATTAGTAATTGTCTTTTTTTAAATAACTTTAAAATTTTAATATAGTTTTTATATTAGATTATTATGAAATTGTTTATTCTATTTCAAAAAAAGAAAGCAACTTAAGCTTAATGAAGAATAAAGAACTTGTGAATTCAAATAAAATATGAACAACTGAATGAAGCTTCTATAAATAGAAGCAACTCATAAGAAATTTCGAAAATACTATGTGGTAGTCATACTTTTATAAAAAAAATAGTGTAATGCAACCACGAAAAAAATTGTTCGCATATAATTGACTGTTTATCCAGGGAACACTAAACTATAATTTATATTTTACTAAAATAAATAAATTTATTTATTTAAAACTTTTTAAGTAATAAAAAACATTCTACTTTTGGAATATCAAAATGGTACTAAGAAATACTAATTATTATGATATAACTAATCGAATATTAAACATTATATTTTATCAAATTAAATCACTTTATAAAAGATAAGTAATTTATAATTAAATAGCTATCGCAATAAGGATTATTAAGCTTAATTAAAAAAAATTTATTTTTAAGGGGCGAAAAAAAAGAATGAGTAAAAAGATTTATTCGACTGTGCAGATGATAACTAGAAATTATAAAAAAAGTTATCTACTTTTTTATTTTCAAATGTAGAATTAAATAGAAATGCGAAAGCAAATCTAACAATCATGAGCTTTATTTATTTTGCATACATCTATTATTAAATATTAATCATTTGTTCAATATTCTAAATTATTAATATGAACATTTTTAACATAAATTTAGATATAAAAAATAATATTTTTTAATATTTCTAAATTTTTTATGAAATTTATTACTATTGATATTATTATATCTTATAAATATTAAGTTTTCTATTTGTTAATTTTGATTTTTATTACTTTATTTCTTAACAATTTTACAATTTTTATTTTCTATTTAATAATTTTATAACAATAAAAATTTTATATTATATTTTTTAATATAATCTATTAAAGATTATTTTTTTACTTGATTCAATTTTTTAATTTATTTTTCCTTTTCTTTTTATACTAGTTTTGATACCTTTATTTCGGCAAATGTTAATTCAAAAATTACTTTTTATATTTTACGTTACAATTTTTGCGTAACTATATAAATCATTTTGAGAATCTTATTCTATTAAGTATTATATTAATTAAATTTATGTTATTATGGAGTTTGGATATAAATTACAATTAAGATATAAATTATTTTAAGCTATTTGCTTACAAATTTTATATCTACTCTTTATTATAAATACTTCATTCGTAAAATTAATTATTATAGATGATAAATATATGTATTTTTTTAAATATTAATTATATTTATTGAATCATTTTAAATTAATTTTTTGTAAAGATTGATGTAAGTAAGTCTGAAAAAGCTAGTAAAATCGATTATGCTTTAAGATTCATTATAATTATCAATGTAAAATTTAAGAAATGTATGCTTTCCTAGAATTTTCAACCAGTTCCAGTTGTCCATTTTTTATCGAGGTTGGAATTCATCGACCATTTTTTTATGTGGATGGTTACCACTCCTCCATCTTGCTTAAGTCATTTTTCTCAAATCTTATATTTATAAGCTCTATTGTTATTTAAAAAAATTCTGATTTAATTCTTTTCAGATTCTCTAGTCCTCTTGTCTATTAAATTTTTTGAAATAAAAATATTTTTTTATTAATTGTTAGGTAGATTTGCAATATCAACACCTCTTTATCTTCTACTTTTATTTTTAGAGAGATTATTTAGCTGAATGAAAGGATTAGAAAGAAAGTGCGAGGAAAAGAAAAACTTTTAAATACAGGATAACATATTTGATTGAAGAAAGCAAATCCAATAATGAAAAGATATTAAAAACTCTTTTAAGTTAATCTTTACTTGAAAGAAGGAATTTCTCAAATTTTTTCAAATTTCTTGCTCCTTCAATTCTTTAAATTTCTATTAAGTATAAGTATAAGTTGTTAATGTTAGAAAAGTTTTCAATTCTATCATGAACTGATTTTTTTACATCTTATCTACTTGTAGATAGGTTTATTAAACTGATTTTCCTTCCAGCTTAGCAACACAGGTCTTTAGTTGCCTTGAGGGTAGCTTAATGCATTCTAAGTTTTAATTTTATAAATATATCCGTTAGGGCTGCAATACATTTTGTCCAACCTTTCTTATTAAAGTCTTGCTCTAACCCTTTGTGCTGCTAGGTAGTTCTGCTAAATTCGATATTACTTATTTCAATATTGCTATTGAACCTACCTGAATTTTTTGCACTGGCGGAACAAATGTCAGATGCTGCCGCATTTGAAACATTTCTTAACAGGTCTTTTTGCAGCCTAGTTCTGAATATTGTGGCTGAGAGGCTGAACCAGTTCAATTTTCATCATAACTTACCTCACAGCTGGCACTGGATCATTTTAAATCTTCAGTACTGAGACCGTTTTCTAAATGTCGTCGATCCTGCCATTTGTTATTTTTTATTAACGGGACTACTCTTCAGTCATATTTCACATAACCTGTAGTTCCCGTTCGGAGTTGATAGCTCGTTGATCAGAAAGTTGAACCTCCGTCTCCTCATAAACTCTGAGCTATTGCAGCTCCTATTTAAGTTTGGCAACCTCCTTGACTAAGTTCAAAGCCTACTATTTGTAGTCTATTTCTTCCTCTTCTTCAAGAAGGACTTAGTCAATGGCAAAGGAGCGAACTTACGTTTCTTATTATTCCTTAGGTTGCTCTTAGACCACTGAGGTACTAGTTAAGTGCTAGATTCTTTTGCTTGGTTAAATTTGTACAGTTTACTAGCCACTCTTCTACTCCTCCTTCTTGGCGGGAGCAGGATAAAAGCCTTTTCTCAATCCGGAACTTTACATCTTTTTTTTATATTAAATTTCTATTTATATATTTAATTGATTAGTTGTGATATCGGTCTTATTTTCTTCAGTAACAGTAAGAATTTCTTCTATTGGGTTGAATTAAAATTAAGGCCTAAGTTTTTTCTGTTAAGGTTTTTTAAGCAAGAACTTTTTTAATTACTTTGTTTCTAAATTTAATTATTTTTAATTCCATCATTAATTTAATTATTTTCTATAATATTACAGACTTGCTCTTCTTTCTTTCAGATTTTTCTTTAATTTATCACTTTACCAATGAATGAATTCATTTTACTATTAGATTATTATGATTCTGTCCTAATTACCTTGCATTATTTTTCCTTTACTTTATGATGAAGATTCTTTAGCTTTTATTTTTTCTCTTCAAGTCTTATTTATCATCCAGTCTTTATTTTTTATGTTTTTCATACTTTTTTATCCATTTTTTTAATTAGATTAACTATAGAAAGGAACTATTTTGAACTTAAAGGATTAATAGAAATGTAATTATGAATGTTGATTTTAAAATTATAAGACTAAATATAAAAATTTATAAATTTATATTAATTTATAATTGTTTTAAATAGGAAAAAAGGCATTAAAAATATTTAGTTAAAATAAATATTAAAGCAAATGATTTGATATAAAGATATAGATAAAACAGATATGGAGCAAGACATTTAATCAGGAAATAAACTAAACTTACTTAATACCTATAAGAAAAATTAGTAAAAGCATATTTATTATTATTATATGATATGATATAAATAGTAATTCTTAACTCAATATATGGGTAATTTTTATATTTTATCTTATTCTTGGTCTCAAAAATTTTTATATTTTTTAATAAATTACCTATTCCTTGTTTTATCAATGTTTCAAAATCTATAATGAATTTTTCGTCTATTAAGAAGTTTAATGATCTTATACCATAATTTTAGCACATTTCAATTTCTATTTTAAATATCTGCAATATATTTCTATAATTTTCTATAGAGAAAAACTTCAACAAAACCTAAACACTATGTAAGCTAAGTAAAATTAAATATTTTTTAAGTTATTGGTAATAAATAGGATAAATAACCAAGATAACTTACATTTAAAATAATTTTTAATTTTCTTAACACAAGTTAAAATGAAAACTTTTTATAGGATTGAAGAAGAATATAATTTTTTTAGTAAAAAATGATGATTTTCCTGATATTCTAATTTTGAATGCAAATAGAAATTTAAAATTTCATCAAAAGAAAAGATTCATTAATTAAAATAAAATATTGTGCTAGCTAAGCAGCTTTAAATGTTTATTAAATATCAATCTTCATTTTGCTTTTCATTTTATATAAAATTTTTAATCTTTTCTTGTATTTAAACTTCTTTAAAATTTAATTATGTTTATTTTTCTTCTTAACATTTTCTTATTAAATTGTTCTTAGTTCGATACAATTTCAGAGAGTTTTAATTATTCAATCTATTATATTCCTATTTTATTTATATTTTTTCGTATTTATGAAGATCTACTTATATTCTATTAATTATTTTATTTTTTATCAGTTTATACTGAGAGAATAAGATTAATCTTTTTATTTTCTTAATAAATGATTTTCTAAGTTTACTTGAAATTTAAGGGTGTCTTGATAGTAGAAACAATCATATGTGCTTGTAGGTTTCATCACGCTTACAAATGCACAATATTTTTTTTATATTATGTATCTATCGCTTAAATAACTTCAAAAAGTAATAATTAAGTTTTAAGTTTAAAAATTATTTTTTAGTATATATGCTATTTTTGGTGAATTTTACTACTAAAAATAGTTTAAAGATTATTTTTGCATTTAATTCCCTTTTTTGTTTTTAGTTATTGCATTATTTTATTTCCATTTTATTCTTAAAAAATTTCTTTTAAACAATTGAAAAGATAAAAAAATAAGAAAATTTAAAAATAGTAAATTTAAGTTTCATTTAAAAGCTAAAATTAAAGATATTTTTAATTTAACAAAATAATTAATTTTATAGAGCAGTATGATAATTTTAGTTGCGCTTATTAAAAAAAGAACGAAATTTTTTAAATCTATTTACTTATAATTGTTTTATACAGCTTTACCAAAAATCTATTATGTTAATACATTATAGGTTCAAACATTTTTATTCAAAACTTAAACTATAATTTTTTAATGGTTTTAATTATCGAAATTCCTTTCTTCAAGATAAAAATAAAATAAAACAAAATTAATGAAATAGTCAGGAATATTTGCTAAAAAACCTTTTTAAGCTAGTTGTTGCTTTTCGGTGAGTTATCGATTTTCCTTCCGGTGAGTATTAATAGTCAAAGTGAATTGGGTCGTCTAACAGTATGCTTCGCATGGAGACGTATTCTTCTGGTACGAGGTCAAATCTGTCTAAGGGTGAAGTTTTCCTCTTGTACATCTCCTGCTAGGATCACAGTAGAGGCGATTTTGCATTCTTCTTAAATTTTTTAACTTTTTTTAAATTTCTTTATCGCTTACTGCTCCTGATAGGTTTAAATTCTCCATTAGTTCCTCTATTTTTCAACAAAAGTTTTGCATTGTCTATAGAGGTGCCAAGCACTGCCACATAGGTATTATTATTTCTGAGTCTTGGCTTACTGGTATTTTGCGGGAGAAGGAGGGCTAGGTAAGGAATGCCCATTCTCTTCTAGTTTCATCATTTCAGGAGCTATTATTTACTGTTATAGCTGTTCTTGGGCTTTGTCCGACTTCTCGAGATGCTTCGCTAGCTGTCATCTAAGGTCTTTACTTCATCTCTAAGTCCCTGGACTTCCTTCTCAAAGCGGGCCTGGAGTTTCTAGCTTAGAGCCAGCCCGTTGTTATATAATTAAATTAAAAAATTAATGATATTTTTAAAATATCATTATGATTACATCATTATTCAAATTTTTTTTAATCACTCTATATCAATATGTTTAAATTAAATATTTAAGACTAATCTTTCTAAATTATTTTCTGTTTTGCATGACTCCAATTTTATTATGAGTTTTTACATAAAAATTTAATTATCATTTATTATTTTTATAATCATAGCCTTCCCCTGAGACTATTTTTTAACAGATAAAGAAATTGGATAACTTTAATTTAAAAAAATAAATAACTAAATTTCTTAAATTATTTAGTTTTTAATTTCTAATAATAAAAGAGTTATGTATTAGAAGAGCTATAGTAATTAATCTATTAGATTTAAATAAAGACTAAAATATTCTTAATTCTATCTAATTTAAATTACTTAAATAATCATTAAATTTAGATTAAGCTACTAATATATAATGTAAATGCATTTTATATTTAATACTTAGCTATTATAACTCTTTTCTTCTGCTACTTTAATAGTCTTTTCTAACCTAAATTTATTTTGCTTACTTTTAAAGTTCAAAACCAAATTATCTGGACTGCAAAAATTGGAAGGTCAATTAATGATTGAAATTAATTTTTAAAGAAAAAAGAAAAGTAAGTTATAATTAACACTTATATTCTAAAATAAACTTTTAAGAATCAATAATTATGTAATAAAGAATCTCATAATCAGAAATTAAATTAAAATTAAAGGCATAAAAGAATCTAGATACAAAATTAAGAAACATAAAAAATTAATAAAATGTAAAATTTAAAATTTAAAAAATTGTGGATGATTTTCTCTTCATAAGATTTTTAGATTAATTTATCAATGCTATTAAGTTAATTTATAAATTTGTTTCTATTTGATATTTACTATCAGTAAATCTAATAGTAGCAAATTAAAAATAAATAAGATAGAAATTCCTTCCTTCAACTTCCACAAATAGAGGAGTAGAAAAAATTGATGGGAAGAGGTATTGAAAAACTAAAATTAACTCCTATAATAGAGTGAAATTTATTTAATGAAATATATATTATTAATAAAGAGTGCTTATATTAGAATATCACTACTGCAAGTTTTATTTATTTTTATCGATGAAATTTCAATTTTTCTTTATAAAGTTATTGAATTTTAAATATAGTTAAGATTTCATCATTTTTTATTATATATTTTTAAAATGACTCTTAGTAATTTGAAAACTATCCTCTACCTTCGCATGTCGCTCAACTCGGCAGTAGATAATAACGAACAGCCAAAGACATGAAGGAGCCTTCTCATCTCACCCCAAAAATACGCTGGAAACTATAATGCACTAAAGCACTAAAAAATAGTATTACTTCTGAAAGTAAACAAAACACTATAAGGAGGAATGGAAAGACAACAACAAATCTATAACCAAAAAACAAGAGACAATATAGGAAGAAACTAACGGCTCTAGCAACAGTACAAAAGAATGAATATGAAGAAATTGTCCAAATAGTAGGCACAAATAAGCAATAGGATCTGCAAACTGTGCATAAAAATGCTCAGTAAAACTTCTCCAAATGAATAGGAGTCGCCTACTTTAACTCCTACCTTTAACAGGCATACGGCAATCAAAACATAAATAATTAAATTATCGGATAAGATGTAGCAATCCAAGAATTTTTTAAATAACTGAAATAGAATTACGATTAAAACATTGCAAGGATTTAAGTCCTACAAACAGGAATAGTACTTATAGCATTTAAAAACTCAGAAGCATATGAACAGTTTGGACAAAAAACTAAATGGAAATATAAGACGTTGGTTATACCAATTGAAAAAAGAAATATAGACTAATATTACAACTACTCAAACTACCCAGTGCACTATAACCTAGATATTGACTTAACAACAGTCCAAATGGAAGTACACCTAACAAAATTTGGTAAAATTATCTAAACGGTCATTAATACCTACGAAAATACAACCTGATTAAATGGCAAAATAACTGTATACTTACAACTTGAAAGACAAGAAGACACTTAGAAAATCCCAAACTCAATAAAAATTCTGGACAAGACGGTTAGACTAAATCACCCAGCTATATGAAAATGCGAGAACTGCTAAGCAGTAGGGCATAGCACATATCAGTGTAAAAGAAGGGAATCAATCTAAGCAATTATAAAGGATGCAGAAAATTTTCAGAACAATGTGATGTAGGCTAGAATCATTTCTAGTCTATTATTAACATATAAATTTGGTTTCTTTAACTTCCGTGGTGATCCAAATAAAGGTGGTACCACGATAATTTAATTAATTAATTTATTTATTTATAATCCAATTTTTTTACACTCTTAACTTGTTTACATCTACGTTAAGAGATCCTCAACTTTATTTTTTACAATTATAAAAATTTCAGTATTTTCACTTATTTAAATGTTATTTTTTATAAGATACAGATAAAAAAAGTAATTACTATTTAATAGCAAACAAAACTCTCATAAATCATAAACATAATTTCTAAAGAAATTATAGCAAAATTAAAATAGATTAAATCTTTATATAATTAATTTAAATTAATAGTTTAATTCTAGAAACTTATTATCGAAAAATTCAAAATAAAGCTTAACTAACTTTAATAATTCGATCTAAAAGGCTGAAGACGTTCATTAAGGGAGAATTCCATTATTTTTGGACTTTTTATTATTTTTAGAAATCTTATCATTCTTTCTTTTTTCATATTTTTAACGTTAAAATGCAAACCTTATAAATTTCTTTTTAAACAGATTTTCTTACTATTTTTCTTCTTCACCTTACTCTTAAATATATTTAGCAAGTCTTTAGATCAAATTCTGTGAATAAAATTCCTATTTTCTGAAGTAAATTTTTAGAGATAAAGTTTTTTTTAATTAAAGAAGAGGATTTGAATCTTGGAAAAGATTTCCTTAGATATTTTAAAATAATAAATAAAATAACTTGCATCTTATTTAATTTTTAAAATGCTTATTGCTTTACTTTATTCAATTTCTATATTCTAATCAATTTCTTTATCCCATAAAGAAATTATACCCGTTTATCCTTATACTTTTTGAGTCATTCTATCTGTTAATGATAATAAAAAGTTTCATAAAGTAAACACTTTCTATATAATATAATTTAAACTAGCAATAATAAAATATTATCCCTCTATTAATATATTTACATAATCCTATTTAAGTTATACTAAAATATTTAAAATTTAATATATGTTTATTGAATAAATATTCAAAATTTATTTAAAGCCTTTTAAAGTCTTAGACAAATAACCTAAAAATGGATTATGAAAAAAATATAGCAAACATTCTTGGAAAATAAAACTCTGAAATTTCAAATCTCAGGATTGAACAAAAATTAGGGTTTTATTATAAACTGCAGTAAAAATCCAATAGGAAAATATCTAATAAAAAAAGGAATTTAGTAAAAAATTGGAAAATCTAGAAATAAGTTTTCTTATATAAAAAATAGAATAAAGATTCAATTATTTTACTGCATGTTAACAGTTATCAATCTAGAAAAAATAAAAAATAAAAAATAAAAATTTTATGGAGATTGAGAAGGAATAAAAACTTAATTACACTAGTAAACAGAGAAAAATATTCAGATGCTATTCTGCAAAAGAAAAGACACCTAATAAGGTAATATTTACAGTTTAAGATTAAATAAAAATAGAATAAAAATCTTTGAATGGCTTCAAAAGAGACAGCAAAAATTTTATAAGAATAAATAAAATTGAAGTTTTCAACCTTATAAAGATAGATTCACTTAATTTATTCATTATTATTATTTTATAAATTTAAAATATTACTAATTAAATTTAAAATAATATATATGCATTTTTAAAGTTAATTTTAATTCTTTATATGATCTAAATAATCATTACAAATTATTTAAATTATTATAGTCAAGTTAACTATATAAAAAGTCATAAATTCAGAAAATTTTTATTTTTACATTAAATTCTAATTCATTTTTTTATTATTGTTTCATGGTTAAATTGATTATACTCTATAGAAAAATGTTGATATTAGTAGTAAGATATTGTTTTCTCACATGCTTAATATTTATTGTAACTTTTTTATTTCTATATAAAAGAATATTATACTTTCTATTCTGAGTTGCTTAAGTAGTTCTATTTACATAATCTTTAATGTTAATGCTATTTCGGTTTTATAAATTCGCGAATGGATAATTGAAAAGATGGTGGGAGCTGAGAATGATCTTCGTGACTTAACTTTCTGGTTTTATGGCTAGGAACAAGTTCCTTTCCTGTCGCTGAGAAAGTCCCTGGTCCGAATCATTTTCTGAAGGGAACGCTGTTTTGAGATTATCCGCCCTTGGTAGGGGCTTGAGCCTGGCTGCTCATAGCGATGGAGCTCCCTAGCAGCTGTGCCTGGAGCACAACAGAATATCCCCGTTATTCCATAAAAAGAGAGCGTCGGGTCGTTCAATCGGAAAGGAGTTTCTGGTCCAAAAACTTTTTTAGTTGAAATTAATTAATAAATTCGCGAATGAGTTTTAATTTAATTTGATTAATCTTATGAAAGTTCCAAAAGCAGTTAAGTCTTATTTCTATTGCCGTAGGCCTTGAAATGAATTAATTATTCTGCTAAATGTTAATAAATTTAAAGCTATCTCTTTTTATATCTTTAACTATTCTATTTTTTATTATACTAAATTCAAATTTAATTAATTTTAACTTCTAATTGTATTAAAATAGCAAATTTCTCTCTTTTTATTATACTTTTAATAGATATAATAAATATATTTTTAACATGCAATTGTGTGAATTTATTTGGAAAGCAATTCCTTCAAATAAATAAAGTATTTAATATATATAAATCATAAAATATTTAAATTATTTAATATTTTTAAGTTGAAGCTACAGTGAAAAAACCAGATCAACATTTTATAGGCTTCAATTATTAGTTTAAAATATAATTTTTTTTTAAAGTTTTATTAACTATCATACCAAAACTTTCATATATAGAAATGGTTTAAAATTAAGTAAGCAAATACTTAAAATTATAAATATTTATTATAATAAATTTATATTAATACATATTATATTTACTATTATTCAATTAAATTATGCTAATCAAACTTTTATAAAAAAAGGTTCAAAGGAATCGTTATCTAACTTGATATATTAATCTTATTAATATAAAGCAAGTCATGAAATTTCTTATCAAAGAAATTTTTTATAAAAAAAGTTTCTACATAATGGATTTTTAGGATATTCAATATTAATTTAATTGGTGAGCATTTTTTTAATCCAACATAATTAGATTTTAAATTAAATCAAAAAGTAAAAATTATTAGATTGTTAAAAATTAATACATTTCATAAAATTTTTAAGTTTACTTAACACTTAGATATTTTAGTTATTTGATTAGAATTAATTAATTAATTTTATTTCTATTACTATTTTAATAAATCTTAGTTACTAAGTTTTTATTATTTTTTATGTTATTATTACAAACTGAAATAAATCTATATTATTAAGTATTTTATTTAAGTAAATACAAAATTTAAAAATAGAAAAAATAAATATTAATCTTACTATTTTATGATTAAATGCATTTAATAAATTGCAATTATCTAAAATATAAAAATTTGCAGAAATTTATATGATAAGAATTACTACTTTCTTAGAAATTATTCAGTACAAAATATTATAAAATTGGTTTCATATATTCTTTTAAATGGATTTAAATAATTCAATTCGAAAGAACAATAGAGGATCTGAAACGTTAGTAAAATAAATAAAAGATATCTTAAGTTAAGAAAATTATATAGATCTCAAGTGGTTATTCAAAAGGATATAAGATTTATTAAAAATTTTATTTTAAATAAGAGTAAAAAAGTAACTTTAAAAATATAAAAATGTATTATAAAAATTAAATCTAACTAATAATCTTTTAAAAAGCATCATAAATTAAATTATTAAAAGTGTATTAGAAAACGTACAAATTAAATCCCTAATCTATAAAAAGCATATAAACTAAATTATATTAATTAAAAGACTTCTAGCGAAGCGAAGTTAAATTTATATCTTAATTATCATGTTTTGATATATTTTTACTTTAAAGAACTTATAGGTAAATCATTTATATAATGATAGTGATATTAAAAAAATAGCGTATACTATATAAAATATTTAAATATCTTTATATAAACTATAATAAAAAACTTAAGCAATACCTAAAGTAAATTTAATTCAAATTTATAAATTTATTCTAAATGTATTTAAAAATAATATTATTTTAATATCTTTTTCATTTAATAAAGTAAAATGAATATTTTATTATAAAAAATAGCAAATTTAGAATATAACAATAAGAATAAATAGCCATTTCTCAATTTAAATCTTAAAATATTTTTAACTTAGAAAATAAATCAATAAAAGTCAATAATGATTTAATTTAGTTAAAAATATGAATAAATTATTTATTAATAAATTAATAAATAGCACTTATTTTATAAATCTAAATATAAGTGTTTTTAAGATAAATTTTATTACATTATTTTTATCAAATTATGTTAAGATAATTTATATTCTAATTAACTGATAAAATTTAATAAATATAGTTATGCAAAACTATTAAGAAATATAAAAATTTAATATTTATTTATAATTTTGTATTATAATAATTATAATACTTTCTATAAAGATAATATTTGCTAATCTTCATTAGAGTTAACTATTTATTTCATCTTAACTTTAGAATAATATAATAGATAATCTAAGGACTCTACTAGCATAATAATTTAATTTTATAAGCTTTATTTAAATTACTTATTAGAATTTGTAGCATATTATTATTATTTTATAAAGCAAATAAATAAACTAAAAGCTTAATCTCTAAATTTATTTTATAATAATTTTTTTTAATTAATTACATTAATTGAATCTAATTAATTTTTCTTAAGAATATAATTTTTAGTTACATTAAATAAAATTTCATAACTATTTTATAATTTATTAAAGTATAAATAAAAAGGATAGTATTTATATATAAAGCTTAACATAAGATTAATTTTTTAATTTTAAAGTATTAAGATTAGAAATAATACATCATTAAACGTCTTGGAACATTCATCTAAATTCTTAATTACTATATGTAATTATTTTTTCCAACAAGTATTAGTACTTAAAATAGGTTTAAATAATTGGTAATTAATGTCTAATAAATTATTTTGGTTGTATTATTTGATAAGGTGATTGATAAGATGATATGAATAGTTATATTTAATAATAGATATTAAATTTTAGATAATTATAAAGGATTTGAATTTTAAAGAAATGTTGTACTTTTATTATTTTAGGTTTATACTAATCTAATTAGTTTAATATTTGGAATAAATATTTCTAATAAAGTAATTAAAAGATATTAAATCTATTTATTTTAGAATAGATATAAATAATTTTCTTATTTTAATAATAATGCTTGTATGTAATAAAATCTATAATATTATATAAAAATGTATTATTAAGTATCATAATTATGCATAAAAGAACTATATATTAATAGATAAATAACTAAATTTTGTTAAAAACTTAAATATTTATTAATATATAAGAAAGAAAATATTCTTATTGATATTCAATTCTATATAATACTACTTTACTATTTAATTACTTATTTACTAATTTTATAAATAAATAAACTCGATTATAGAGCACGTAGCACTCTTGGTGCTGTTCAGCTCTTTAAACTAATTTTATTTTAAATTATTAAAATTTCTCCTTGGAAGTTTCCTCCAGTGCTTAAATCTTTTGGAAATTCTGTCTTCTATTTCATGATCAGAGTGATGCCCCAAGAGACTTAATTATCTAGTATCTTTCATCGATCGTTACACAATGTCTCCAGTTCTTTCGTCTTGGCTCATACCAAGATTCTTGCTCGTTTTTTTCTCTGAAGTAAATCCTGGTACTATGAGTTAAGTTAATTGGAGGATTGTTTAGTTTATAACTAATAATATAATAATTTAGTTATAAAAATAAATAATTTAGATTATAAATATTAAACTACTTAAGTATTATTATTTCTAATCCCTATTTGTTATAACTATTTTAAGATTCCTCTATTAAATTAATTAACTTGCAAAGAAATATAAATTATAGATTATCCTATATTGGAAAAATATTATAAGAAAAAAGCGATATTTGGCTAAATCAATAAGAATGATAATATTTTAAAATTAAGCAATTTAGCAATAAATATTATTAAAATTATAAATTAATGGTACTTAAAATAAAATACTGCTATTATTATAAATTATTTATTTTAAAGAATTAATTTTTCAAAATCAAATTTTATAAAAAATTTAGCTATTTTCAGAAGAAATATTAATATATAAGAAGTTTCCTTTATAAAATATTTTAGATTCAGCATTAAAGAGAAAAATATATATAAATTAAAATACAATAAAATAAATAGAAATTATAAGCTATATAATCCAATTAACATACATTTTTCAAGCTCTATTTCAAAATATTTTTATGAATTATAAAATTCACTAAAATATTATACTGATTCTTATCTAATCAGAAGTAAATTAAGTACAAATATTTTAGAAGATCTTATGTATCAGATAAAAATACGTATCATGATATTAAAAATTATAAAGATTTCATAAAGATGTTCAAAATTGGGAGAAGGATAGAAGGTCATACAATTAATTTAAACAAACTTGCTTACAGTCTAAATTATCTTTTAGAAAAGATGTACGTAAGATCGATTATTAAGGTTAAGAGTAATAAAAGACACATAAGCTCTTAAAATAAATGATTTTTAAGCAAATAAAAGAGATAAAATTATGTTTTAAATAATCTAATTTTACTAAATAACCATTAAAAACTTTTTAAAGTAAATAACGAGTTTCTTTAAGTTCATAATATTTAAAAATTAGATAGCAAAAGAGTTTTTTCATACATATACCATTGTAGCCATTACTTTTTATACTGTTTAAGCTACTAAAGTTTATTTTATAAAATTTTTATTATTTATTTGTTTAAAGCATTTTCTATTTTAAACTAATATATTTATAAAATATAATCATAAATTAATATTTAAACTTTTTTTCTGTTTTCTATTATATATTTTCTAATTTTTTTATATCCTCTATCTTTTATATTCATCTTAATTTTTGTTTTGAAGAATTTATATAATTTTTAGTTCCTTTATTGCTATTATATCATTAATTTATATTAAGCTCAAATTTACTCAACCTTGATTCAGCATTTAAACAATTTCTAAATAAATTAACATTTAATGAGTCCTCAGTTGCTTTTCTCTTTATAGACAAAATATTAGATATAAAATAAAAAAATAAACTGATTGAGAGTTTTTTATATTTTAAAGATTTAAATCTTAAAATAATTTGAATCTTTACTATTCATAAGTTATTTCCTAATTACAATAATAATATTCTTTTAAAATTTAATAGTTTAATTTCTGATTATAATTTATAGTTAATATTGTAAAATTTAAATAGCAAAATAAAAATAAATTAGTTATTAATTTTATATTCAAATTATTTTATAATAATAATAATATGAACTAAAAGTTAAGTGATTGGAGTTCCCTGGGCTTAAAATCAGTTTCGCTCCGCCATTTTTTTATACGTGGATGTATACCACGACCTCTTTTTGTATGGTGGAGGTTACCACGGATGATTTTCGGAGTTTCTTATGTTCAATTTCTGCCTGTATATACCAGTTTTAGTTAATCATAATTTGTTAATATTTCCTCATATTCTTTTTTCTTCTGATATTTTTAATTTTTTTCATTCTTGATACTACTGCAAAATGTGCTTATCTTAATTGCAGTATCAATATTTCTTCTTTTGATTTTACACATATATTTTTTTAAATATTTTTTATTCAATTTTTTCAATTCTCTTTATTATACTTGTATCCAGAGTTAAATAATTTTAATTATTTTTTTTATTTTTAGAAAGGAGCATTTTCAATGTCCATTTTTTGAGCTTATTTAAAGTTTGATTAAGACTATTCATATAGTTACTGTTCTGTAACCAAACTTTTTTTAGATTAATTGCCGTCTTAATATCAGTAGATCGTTTTTTTAGTCATCTATATTATTCATAAGTTCTCTGATTTTTTCTCCTTGAATATAGATAACTTCCTCATAATTAGATATTTACTTACTCGTTTTTTGTATTAGATCATACAGTTGTAGGTCATCAAAAATTTCTTTCTTATGTTAGTTTTTTATTATTACTAAAAGATAAAAATTACATTTTTGGCTAAAGTTTTAAAATATAATTATTCTAATAATTTTCTAACTTAACAAAAAGTAATTAATTATTTTTTATAATGGTAAGGTGTAAGTAAAATTTGAATCCATATATCATATTCAAAAATTAAGCATACTAATTTTAGTATTATCATTTTACTATTTATGATAATCTTAAAATCTGTTAAAATTATAGAATCTTCAGACATATAAAATTAAATAATAGTTACATTGATAATTATTTTTTAGCTAAAAGAACAACTAAAATAAGCAAATATAGAAATACATTATAAATATAAATAAGCTTACAACTATTTATAGCTATTAATATTTTTTACCATTTTATTTAGATTATTATTACAAATTCTTAAATATTTATGAATAGATACAGATAATACTTTTATAATTCAGCAATTAAAGATTAAAAAATAAATACTAATCTTTTAAACTTAGCAATAATTTATCCAATTGTCTAAATTTAAACTAAGCTAAAGTTTTATTAATTTTAAATTAATTATATTAATAACTTTTTCTGTTATTTCTTTATTTTTTAATAATTATCTAAATAGTTTTGCTAAACATGTTTAAATCACGAAAGCATTCTAAAATTAATACTATTATGTCTTTTGCAATAGAATTTATGCAAATTTATTTTTTAAATCTTTGTATTAAGTTAAAAAGAAGAAATTTTTGTTTTTGTGTTTGATTTACAAAAAATGCTTGAACTAGTGGTAAATTTCCAAATTATTTTTCTTTTCTTAGCATTCTTAAAATTTTTAACATACTTCGTAATTGAATATTTCCTTTGCAAAATTTATGTTAATATATATGAAGAATATTAAAAATAATAATATTATATCTGAAAACCTTAATTAAAATATTAAAATTTAATGTTTTTCCTTAAATATTGATAATTTAATATATACTTGCTATAAAAAGTTTATTTAATTATATTAAAAAATAATAGTTTTATTAATTAATATAATTAAAATATAATTAAAATAGTAGTATAATTTTCCTTTAAATTTATCCAAAAACAGCTTAAATTAATGTATTATTGACTATAAACCTTTATATGAAAATAAAAAGTTTAAAAATTTGAAAAATATTAAAGATAATTATGGTTTTAATATATTTAAAAATTAAAATTAAAAAATGCAGGACTTCATTGATTACAAGATTTATAATGAGTAAGGTTATATGAATCTATGATTAACAATTAAATTTAGTTGCATTAATACTATTGCTATATTATTATTACAATATTAAACTATAAACTAAATTTCAGGGGTGCGATTACTTAATTACAAATTAGCTAGTTTAAACATATAATTTTATCAAAATTTACTTAAAATATAATAGTCTTTATTTTAATTTTTTCTTTCTTTATTTAATAAAGTTTATCTTAAGCTTTTTTGCAATGAATTTTATAAAATAATTTAAGAATTTTAAAGTTATATTAAAAATATAATTTTTGAATGTAGAATGCTTTCTAATTTATATAATTGTAAAAGAAGAACATAAACTTCTTGTATAATTATAAAAATTATATCATTAAAATTAAGGAAAAATAAAAATCTATCTAGAACTAAATTGAAAATTTTACTTTAATAGTTATAAAAAAGATACGTACAGCTTAATGCTAGTTTTTACAAATTAGTTATGCTTTAAGTTTAAAATACTTTCTTATAGTAAAATAAGATATATTTACTAAGATAGTTGATATGTTGTAAATAAATACAAGTTTTAGAGAAATTAAAAAGGTAAACAAATTTAAATATACTAAAATAGGTAAAATGATAATAATTTTAAATTACTTTAATACATAAAATATTAAATTATTTTGCTTATATAGTCAAAATGCTTCATATAAATAAAAATGCAATATTAGTACTTTCTTTTCTGTAATCATTCTTTATTTTTATTAGAATTATATTAGAAAAAAATTATAAATTCTAAATATAGTAAAAATCATTTGAGTAAAAGGCTCTTTTATAATATTAATTAAATGCATAATTAACAAACTTTTTCTAAAATTAAAGTAAAAATTTAATAACTATGACTAAAATTATTTTTAAGAATAACAAAAGTTTTATTTTGTAACTAATGAAAAGAAATTTTTTTTTTAAAGCTAATAAAATGTATTTTAGTTTAGGTTTACTATGAAAATTCAAACTATTTAACTAGAAATTAATACTATTAGTTTTAGAAATTTTAAATTATTTTAAATTATTTTATTAATTAATTAAAATAAGGGTGGTAAGTACTTTCCTCTGGGAACTGCTTGGAGACCAATAAGGTAGTTAGGAGTTATTGCTGATAAATCTTAGAAAAAATCCAATAATGAAAGAAATTTTTTGATAGAAAATATAAAAAACTCAAGAACTCTAAACGCCAGCAGGAAATCTTTTTATCATAGGTTATGGAAAAGATCTATTCAAATTTGCATAATGCGCTCTATTCTTTGGCAGGCTTAAACTGCAATCCTGTACTCCATTTAAAGGGATACAGCTTAGAGATAGTCTTAAATAAAGTACTAAAAGAGTTGTGCGTCAATAAGGTACTACGCACTCTTTAATCAAATATTTTTTATAACCTTACTTAACTTAATAAAAATCTCTTACCAAGTTTCAATAAAAAAAAGTAAAAATTGTAAAGTTTCATGTAAATAAAAAATATATAATTAAACCACCATTTTGAAATAATTAAAAAAGCAAACGATTGATTGATTTTACAATTATGAAGCTGTTTATTATCTTTGTAGAATAAATTGAGATGTATAAATTTTTTAATAATAAAAACAAGATAAATTAAATCTAGTAATTATTGAGGATTTTCACCTCTTCATGCTAGACACCGGATTGCTCTAGTATTAAAAATAAAGTTTTAAAAGTTTCTACACCTCTCTCCTTCCATTGCTCTTTTATTTCGAATTCAATTTTTATTTCTAATCTGATTTTCTCTTGTTGATGTATCCTAATTCATTTAAGTACAGTAATTCTCTGATTTATCTCAACTACATTTTTTTTCTTATCTGATGTGCTTGTATTCTTCTTTATTTATTCCAATACTAAGTCTTAATATTTTGAAATTTCATGCCGCGTCTTTACAATTATTCTGTCGAATTGTAGTAGTAACATTTCTTCCCTACTTTAGTAGTTTAACCTTAATCTTCCTGTTAGTCTCTTCAATATGTATAAATTTTATTTTTATAAAAACTTAAATACTAAAAATAACAAAAAATAAAGTTAAAATGTGAAATTATTTAAAATTTAGCTTGAAACTTATATAAAATTAAAAAAATAAAGATTAATAATAATTATGTAATATGATAAATATTATAAGTGATTTAAGTAGTTAAGCGTTTCAGAAAAATTCTTAAAGATAATTAATGCAATTTTTTTATCAAGTTGCAAAGTTAAAACGGAATAAACAAATAAAATATAAAATAAACCAAATTTTTTTTCTCGCTTAAAATAACAGTTTTTCACCCTATAAATTTTCCCTATTTTATTGCATTATAAATTTTTTACAATTTGTTATTTTAATTAGATAAATTTTATTATGTTACTGCATCTTTTATTTTTTTAATTAATCTTTAACAGCTTTTTGAATCTTGTGAACTAAATTTTAGAAATTTTTTATGTATATATCAAAAATAGCTTTAGTATATTTCCTCTTGCTTGCTAAAGTTATCTATAAGTTTCTTATATTTTTTATTTCCTTATGACATATTTTTGGAGTTTTGTACCATTATAATAAATACTTCAAAATTTATCTGATTATAAATAACAAATTCCGTTACTTCTTGCTGCGAAATATGCCTAATTATTTCATAGGTTTTCCCTCAAATATTGGAGTCACAATCAGATGAAGTGTGACCCTCTCGATGGCTTTTCCTAGTCCTTGTTATTCTAAGATAATATTGACCTACTTTTTTGGAAGCTGAAAAAAAACCTTTTGCATATGTCTTCAACCTAATTTTTACTGTATTTAGCAATTAAGTTGAAAGTAAGCTTTAAATAAAATATTTTAGGTCATAAGCTTAAGTACTAAATTATTTTCTTATTTACGATAATATTCGATAATATTCGATAATGAGGAAAAGATTTAAATAGATTTATCAAATGATTAAAAGCAGAAACGTATTAAAAATTTAATAGTAAATTAATCAAAAGATTTCACTACTAAAAGAGAATAAGCCTATCTATAAGATAAATTGTACTAAGTATTAAAAACATAAAAATGTATCTTTTTATATATAATAAAGTATTTTTATACTTTTTACCAATATAAAATTTATTTTATTTTTTAATTTTGAGATAAAAAATATAAAAATTGGAGAACAATTAAGTATCGTAAAATTAATTAAATAAGACTTGAAGAAAAGCACATAGGGAAGAAAAAATTTAAAAATCATCTAAAATTTCAACTTTATTTTGTGTAAAAAAATGAAAAGAACTTTGAAAAATTTTTTGTTTAAAAGAAATAAAAAATGCTATTATTACAATTCATCAAAATACTTATTTATGTTCTGTTCCTATTGAAAAAACCAAGGGAAAAAAACTTAAAAACATGACAATATCTAACAAAATTATATATTATCAATATAAGATTTTACGAGAAAAATTTAAGGTTAAAAATAACTTTCGTATGGAAGAAGAGTGATGTTAATCACCATTGTAGAAAAAATAAAATATCTTAAAATAATAATAAATTAATTATTTTAAAATTTTTATTCTATATTTTATTCTTTCCATAAAAACATAATAATTTTGTTCTATCATCCAATTTCATTTTGTTTAATGTCGTGACGCTGAACAAAATAACTCATAGTTGGATATAAAAGTGACAGAAGGTACTAAAAATACTATGAATATTATAAGTAAATATAAATTTTGTTAAGAAAATTGCTGATGATAATGAGCAATAATTAAAAATAAATATATATTAGTTTATAGATTTTAATTAAGATATTTAATCTGTTTATTATTAATTTCTTTTTAATTTTAAGATAATAATTTAACTAAAAATAGTTTGATTTTAAGACAATCTTTTTTGTTTTCATTTTATCAATTTAAAGTTTTATTAAAGACATTAAGTTTATTATATTAATTTAAAAATGATAAATGTTAAATTTTTTACTTCAAATAAGATAAATAATTTAAATGAATGACGGGAGCAAGGTTTCGAGTTGTCTGATTATACTCCAATCTTTAAGGAGGTCCGTGGTTGGATTAAAGAATGAAGGGAACTCATCTGGAGATTTTCCGGCTTTGATAGGGGCTTGAGTTATATGATTATGGAGTATACATTAAATACATATGGTGGTCTCTGTTTGCAGAAAATTATCTGCAGAATATCCCCGTTATGTCCATCAAGAGGCCATATAGAAAAAGCAGCCCCATAAATGATAGGATGTCTTCAAAAACCAGAAGTAAATAATTAATCAATTGAAAATTCTTTTATTAATTTCTAATATCATAAAAACACTTTTACCAGATAATTACTTTTTTAATATTTAAAATAATATAAATATTTTCTTTTTTATTTCTTTCTAAGTAATAATAGCTTATTTAATTTTTTTAATTATCCTAATTAATAATATAGATTTTTATTGTATTTTTGCTCTATATCACTAAATATAATTATAAAAGCTCTAATATTACTTTTTACTACTTTAATAATTTATCTTTTAGATATATAAGAATGAATATTAAATATTATAATTTAATTATATAAATAAAAGTAAATATTATTACTTTTTATATTTCCTATCGTAAATAAAATTATATTAAATGCTATTTCGATATTTTATTTATTTTATGCTATAAATTTAGCATTTTAAATAATTAGAAATTTGTAATGTAAACTTGATAATTAAAATAAAAAGCTTATGATAAATTAATGTTATAAATTATTATAAATTTTAAGAAAATTGCAACTAATTATTAGTTATTTCTACTTTAAGTACAAATGGGTTATCTTGAATGATTCTTAGTGCTTTGCATTAAGTTTTTTTTCTTTTATATACGAAAGAAGAATTAGAAAATTATAAATTCAGATACATCAATATAATTTACTAAAATTATGGAATGAGTAACTATTTAATAAAATTTTAGATATAAATATTGGCTAAGTTGTGGCATTAATTATGAATATTAGCAGTAAAAATTTAAATATTTTAATGCTATACAAGTTTTTTCTTAAAAATTTCCATATTAAAAAATATAAAACTTAGATTATAGAGCGCGTAGCATCTCAATGGCTCGCAGCTCATATAATATAGTTTTTAAAGTTTTAAAGTTATTTAGAAGTCTTTTACTGTAAAAGTATTTCCCTTGAAAAATATTATATTTAAATAAATTTTAATTTAAAGAATTCTTAACACTTTACGATATTAAGAAGAGCTCTTTAAGACATATAAAGTATTAGAAAAGTAATTTTAAACAAAATTAATTTATTAATTACTCAGATTTATGTTAAAGCTAAGTGGATGAAATTAAAAATATATAAAATTAAAAAATAGTATAAAATATATAAAAAGTAATATTTAAATAGATTTAATATAAAATACAAAGAGTAACACAAGTTACATTATGCCATATTAAATTTTTATTTTTTATGTTTACTTTTTCTTTAATTTAATTAATAATTTTAGCTTATAAATATAGTTATCATATATTTTTTTAATAATAATAAATTTTTAATATATCTTCTTCATTTATTTTTTATATTTTTATTCTTATTTATGTTCTAATGGAAATAATAGTATAAAGAATTAAAATTAAATCATAGAAATTAGATAAATTTAATAAACATTTTTATTATAAAATTTTACTATAGTAAAATGAAAAAAAGGAAAATTAGTTGTATTATTAAAGCAAAATAGATGAAATTTATTTATCAAATTAATAAAAATTACACATACTATATTCATCATAATGTAAAATTATTATATTTAATATTCATTTTGGATTAAAAATCTTCATGCTAAAAAAATTAAGTATAATTTATTTTTAGTCTAATAGTATTATAGATATAAGTAATGATCAAAGATATAATTAAGGAACTAAATATGTTTTAATACTTCTATGACATATATTTAGCTTATCTTTAATATTTAAAGCAAAAAAATTGTAAAACATGACAAATTTATATAAATTAAAGTATATATGAAAAAGCTGGGTCGTAAAAAATATCATAAAGAATTAGCTTAAGTCAGATTAGGATTGGGCATGCCAATATAAATGGAATAGCAAATAAATTATATTTAATTGAAGTATTTATAAGATAAAATAGTTTTGGCATTTTTTCAATCATCGAAACTTATTTAAAACAATTTCTCCTAATTCCATTATAAGATTATTGACTGATCAGATACCAATTATGGTAAATTTTATTTTCAGCATAATCCTCTATTAGGTATAACTATCTAAAGAAATATAAAATTAATAAACAATTAATAGATCTGAGTGATCTAATCATTTATATATATTTCTTTCCAAATAATCTTAAGTAAATCTATTTTATAGCAATTTTAATATATTTGGAAATAATATTCGAATCCATAGAGAATAGATTATTATTAGATTAACTGTGAAGAATTAAATTACCTTTGGGATTAATATAAGCATTTTAATCATACTACAAAAATCTTAGTTCATTATTTATTTAGAATTCTAGTCAATTTTAATATAAAAATGAAATTAAGCAGAGAAGCTCACATTAACATATGATAGCTCCCTTTGCATATGAGGGGATTATGATACTTTCTACAGTATAATGGAGTGTAATTAGTAATTAGATATAAGGAAATGAATATAATATAAAATTGGGAGTTTTTAAATCAAAATTTGATTCTTAATGATCGAGTCTATATAAACGCGTTTCCATGAAGTTAAGAAATATAGGTAGAATTATAAATAAAAATATTTCACAGATTAATACTTGATGGATGAATGAAGCTATATAAAAAAGATATTAATGAATAATCAGAAGATGTTTAGATAAGAAATGCGAAGAGGAAGTAATATTAAGAAACTTTTAAATTTTAATGTCTTTAATTGAAAGAAAAATTCTGATAATTAAGGTTATCTAAAAATATTTTAAGTTTAAATTCAAATTATTTAATAGCAATACACATAAATCTGAAATATAAGCTATTAAAATAATGGAGATTAATTTTAGAGCTTTTTTAAAAATTTATTATTATAATATAAAACATTGAAAAAATATTAAATAGCTAGGATAATTGTAAAAATTAAATAAATTATAATTATTGGAAAGAAATAAAATAATTAGATTCATATCAAGTATAAAAATTAAAAAATAGCGAACTAGCAAAAATATTCTTTTATTATATTAAAAAATTAAATAAAGAGCTATTTAATTAATTATTTATTTTTAGAGTTTGGGGACAACCTGGCTTTAGTTGTGCTGTGTTTTCTAAACGACTTTAACAAAGAAGGAAAAATAAAAATAAAAATTTTTGCTTTGAGTAAATATTGATAAAATCATATGCTTAAAATAGCTATCTGTAATTACAAAATCTAATTTCTAAAATCTGGCTTCTTTTCGAAAATATTCTATCAATACTAAGATATCAAACTTAAATCAACTTCAAATGCTTATAAGATATAAACTATGCATTATTGAAATTAAAAGAAATTTTTTTTTTTAAATATTGAATTTATAAAAAAATAAGTAATAAAATTATATTTTTTTAATTTACTATTAGAAATTTAAAAGAATGAAAGTAAATGTTTAACTTATATATATAAAAATATTAAATTTATTAAATCAAAAGAAATAAGAATAAACTAATAGTTTAATTAAAGCATTATATTTTATAACAATATTTGTTTATAAAATTATTACTAGTAAGCATGTTTTACATAATTTCGCTATAATTCAAATTTTATTTGTTACCTATTCACTTAAACTATACTAAAACACTCAATTTGCATTTTTAATTTCATTTTATTTTCTTTAAATTTTATTTCTATTGAAATTTTTAAAGAATTTATTATAAAAAAATCAAATTACATTGCTTTATTTTAAAAGTCTTTTTTTTTAAATGGTTTAATATTTTAATAATATTATGAAATAATATTAATGCAACTAAATTTAATTGTTAGTCATATATTTATATAACCTTAACATACTTCTTAATTTAATATTTCCTTGGTAAAATTACGTTACTATATAAGAAAAATGTTAAAAGATAATAAAAATAGAATTGAAAATCTTAATTAAAATATTAAAATTTAATATTTTCCTTAAATATTGATAATTTAATATATACTTGCTATAAAAAGTTTATTTAATTATATTAAAAATAATTGTTTTATTAATTAATATAATAAGAATATAATTAAAATAGTAGTAGAATTTACCTTTAAATTTATCAAAAAACAATTTGAATAAAAGGATTATTAACTAATATACCTTTGTATGAAAATAATAGTTTAAAAATGTGAAAAATATTAAAGATACTTATGGTTTTAATATATTTAAAAATTATAACTAAAAAATCAAGGAACTTCATTGATTGCAAGATAGATAATAAGTAAAAATTTTAAGAATGCTAAGAAAGAAAAGAAAAATAATTTGGAAATTTACCACTAGTTCAAGCATTTTTTGTAAATTAAACAAAAAACAAAAATTTCTTCTTTTTAACTTAATACAAAGATTTAAAAAATAAATTTGCATAAATTTAATTGCAAAAGACATAATAGTATTAATTTTAGAATGCTTTCGTGATTTAAACATGTTTAGCAAAACTATTTAGATAATTATTAAAAAATAAAAGAAATACGAAAAAGTTTTTAATATAAGTAAAATTAAAATTAATAAAACTTTAGCTTAGTTTAAATTTAGACAATTGGATAAATTATTGCTAAGTTTAAAAGATTAGTATTTATTTTTAACCTTTAATTGATGAATTATAAAAGTATTATCTGTATCTATTCATAAATATTTAAGAATTTGTAATAATAATCTAAATAAAATGGTAAAAAATATTAATAGCTATAAATAGTTGTAAGCTTATTTATATTTATAATGTATTTATATATTTGCTTATTTTAGTTGTTCTTTTAGCTAAAAAATAATTATCAATGTAATTATTATTTAATTTTATATGTCTGAAGATTCTATAATTTTAACAGATTTTAAGATTATCATAAATAGTAAAATGATAATACTAAAATTAGTATGCTTAATTTTTGAATATGATATATGGATTCAAATTTTACTGACACTTTACCATTATAAAAAATAACTAATTACTTTTTGTTAAGTTAGAAAATTATTAGAATAATTAAATTTTAAAACTTTAACCCAAAATGTAATTTTTGTATTTTAGTTATAATAAAAAACTAACATAAGAAAAATAAAATAATTTGAATATAAAATTAATAACTAATTTATTTTTATTTTGCTATTTAAATTTTACAATATTAACTATAAATTATAATCAGAAATTAAACTATTAAATTTTTTTTAAATATTATTATTGTAATTAGGAAATAACTTATGAATAGTAAAGATTCAAATTATTTTAAGATTTAAATCTTTAAAATATAAAAAACTCTCAATCAGTTTATTTTTTTATTTTATATCTAATATTTTGTCTATAAAGAGAAAAACAACTGAGGATTCATTAAATGTTAATTTATTTAGAAATTGTTTAAATGCTGAATCAAGGTTGAGTAAATTTGAGCTTAATATAAATTAATGATATAATAGCAATAAAGGAACTTTAAATTATATAAATTCTTCAAAACAAAAATTAAGATGAATATAAAAGATAGAGGATATAAAAATATTAGAAAATATATAATAGAAAACAGAATAAAAGTTTAAATATTAATTTATGATTATATTTTATAAATATATTAGTTTAAAATAGAAAATGCTTTAAACAAATAAATAATAAAAATTTTATAAAATAAACTTTAGTAGCTTAAACAGTATAAAAAGTAATGGCTACAATGGTATATGTATGAAAAAACTCTTTTGCTATCTAATTTTTAAATATTATGAACTTAAAGAAACTCATTATTTACTTTAAAAAGTTTTTAATGGTTATTTACTAAAATTAGATTACTTAAAACATAATTTTATCTCTTTTATTTGCTTAAAGATCATTTATTTTAAGAGCTTATGTGTCTTTTATTACTCTTAACCTTAATAATCGATTTTACGAACATCTTTTCTAAAAGATAATTTAGACTGTAAGCAAGTTTTTTAAATTAATTGTATGACCTTCTATCTTTCTTCCAATTTTGAACATCTTTATGAAATCTTTATAATTTTTAATATCATGATACGTATTTTTATCTGATACATAAGATCTTCTAAAATATTTGTACTTAATTTACTTCTGATTAGATAAGAATCAGTATGATATTTTAGTGAATTCTATAATTCATAAAAATATTTTGAAATAGAGCTTGAAAAATGTATGTTAATTGGATTATATAGCTTATAATTTCTATTTATTTTATTGTACTTAAATTTATATATATTTTTACTCTTTAATGCTGAATTTAGAATATCTTATAAAGGAAACTTCTTATATATTACTATTTCTTCTGAAAATAGCTAAATTTTTTATAAAATTTGATTTTGAAAAATTAATTCTTTAAAATAAATAATTTATAATAATAGCAGTATTTTATTTTAAGTACCATTAATTTATAATTTTAATAATATTTATTGCTAAATTGCTTAATTTTTAAATATTATCATTCTTATTGATTTAGCCAAAATATAGTTTTTTGCTAATAATATTTTTCCAATATAGGATAATCAATAATTTATAATTCTTTGCAAGTTAATTAATTTAATAGAGGAATCTTAAAATAGTTATAACAAATAGGGATTAGAAATAATAATACTTAAGTAGTTTAATATTTATAATCTAAATTATTTATTTTTATAACTAAATTATTATATTATTAGTTATAAACTAAACAATCCTCCAATTAACTTAACTTATAGTACCAGGATTTACTTCAGAGAAAAAACGAGCAAGAATTTTGGCATGAGCCAAGACGAAAGAACTGGAGACATTGTGTAACGATCGATAAAAGATACTAGATAATTAAGTCTCTTGGGGCATCACTCTGATCATGAAATAGAAGACAGAATTTCCAAAAGATTTAAGCACTGGAGGAAACTTCCAAGGAGAAATCTTAATAACTTAAAATAAAATTAGTTTAAAGAGCTGAACAGCACCAAGAGTGCTACGTGCTCTATAATCGAGTTTATTTATTTATAAAATTACAAATATAATAATGTATATTTAATAAAAACAGTTTTTTTATTTCAAATTCTGTTTGTAAAATATAAATTTAAATCTAGTTAACTTTAATTTATCATATTATCATTACTTACTAAATTAATTATTTTATCTTATAAAATTTAGTTTCCTATCTGTTATAAATAAAACTTAAAGTTTTATTTTCTAATTTAAAATCAAAGTTATTTTCTTATTTTTTTATTAATATCAAAGACTCAAGACAATGATTTTCTATAATTTATAGTTTTATGGTTTTTCTTTTCTTTATGGATTATTTTAAAATAATTTAATATTTTTATTTAATTTTTATACTTTCTATTATGAATATATGTAGCCTAATTTGCTTTAGTTATCTATTTATATTTATTTATAATATTAGAAATTAGAATACTATAATTTAGATATTTCTAGATGTTTAATAATGTTTAATGTAGAATATAAATTAAAGTCCAATATAAATAATAAAGATAGTAATAAATGAATATATAATATAACTAATCCTAATATATTATTTTATATACTTATCTACAATATTTAAATATATTAAATCTATAACAATTATATAATTAATTCTTATCTAACTAATTCAGATATTTAATTTAAGTAAATTTTAATAAAATTGATCATTTTAAGATTTTATAGCATCATTTCCTAAAAGCTTTATGACAGTAAATTTTAATATTTTTGGTCTTTAGAATTTAAAACTTTATTTACTATTATAAAAATAAATAACTTACAAAAAAATAATTTCTCATAGTTTTTATTTTAGACTGCAGAGGAAATAATAAGAAAAGATTTATAAATTAAAGAAATAATAAAAAATTAGTAAATAAGTAATTAAATAGTAAAGTAGTATTATATAGAATTGAATATCAATAAGAATATTTTCTTTCTTATATATTAATAAATATTTAAGTTTTTAACAAAATTTAGTTATTTATCTATTAATATATAGTTCTTTTATGCATAATTATGATACTTAATAATACATTTTTATATAATATTATAGATTTTATTACATACAAGCATTATTATTAAAATAAGAAAATTATTTATATCTATTCTAAAATAAATAGATTTAATATCTTTTAATTACTTTATTAGAAATATTTATTCCAAATATTAAACTAATTAGATTAGTATAAACCTAAAATAATAAAAGTACAACATTTCTTTAAAATTCAAATCCTTTATAATTATCTAAAATTTAATATCTATTATTAAATATAACTATTCATATCATCTTATCAATCACCTTATCAAATAATACAACCAAAATAATTTATTAGACATTAATTACCAATTATTTAAACCTATTTTAAGTACTAATACTTGTTGGAAAAAATAATTACATATAGTAATTAAGAATTTAGATGAATGTTCCAAGACGTTTAATGATGTATTATTTCTAATCTTAATACTTTAAAATTAAAAAATTAATCTTATGTTAAGCTTTATATATAAATACTATCCTTTTTATTTATACTTTAATAAATTATAAAATAGTTATGAAATTTTATTTAATGTAACTAAAAATTATATTCTTAAGAAAAATTAATTAGATTCAATTAATGTAATTAATTAAAAAAAACTATTATAAAATAAATTTAGAGATTAAGCTTTAAATTTATTTATTTGCTTAAAAAATAATAATAATATGCTACAAATTCTAATAAGGAATTTAAATAAAGCTTATAAAATTAAACTCTTATGCTAGTAGAGTCCTTAGATTATATATTATATTATTCTAAAGTTAAGATGAAATAAATAGTTAACTCTAATGAAGATTAGCAAATATTATCTTTATAGAAAGTATTATAATTATTATAATACAAAATTATAAATAAATATTAAATTTTTATATTTCTTAATAGTTTTTGCAAAGCAATATTTATTAAATTTTATCAGTTAATTAGATCATAAATTATCTTAATATAATTTGATAAAAATAATGTAATAAAATTTATCTTAAAAACACTTATATTTAGATTTATAAAATAAGTGCTATTTATTAATTTAAAAATAAATAATTTATTAATATTTTTAACTAAATTAAATCATATTTGGCTTTTATTTATTTATTTTCTAAGTTAAAAATATTTTAAGATTGAGAAATGGCTATTTATTCTTATTGTTATATTCTAAATTGCTATTTTTGATAATAAAACATTTATTTTACTTTATTAAATGAAAAAGATATTAAAATAATATTATTTTAAATGCATTTAGATTAAAATAATAAATGTTTTAATTAGGTATTTTTTAATTATTTTTGCTATAGTTCCTTGCGAAGATATTTAAATAGTTTATATAGTATACGAAATTTTTTATAACCCTATAATTATATAAGGGATATATCTATAAGGTTTTAAAGCAAAAAAAATCTCAAATTATAATAATTTAGTTTAGATGTTTATTATAGATTAGAGATTTAATTTTTACGCTTTCTATTACATTTTATAATAATTTATTTATATGAAGCTATAAAAAAAGATTATTGATTAGATTTAGATCTTATAATACATAATTTTATATTTTTAAATTTGCTTTTAACTTTAATTAAAATAAATTTGAAATAAATCTTATATCCTTTTAGATAATCACTCGAACTCTATATAATTTCCTTAACTTAAGATATCTCTTATATATTTTACTAACGTTTCAGATCCTCTATAGTATTTTCAAATTGAAATATTTGAATCTATTTAAAAGGATGTAAGTAAATAAATCTTAAAAAATGTGTACTAAATAATTTCTAAGAAAATAGTAATTTTTATTATATAAAGTTATGTAAATTTTTATCTTTTAAATAAAAGCAATTTATTAAATGCTAGCTAATTACAATAACTATGACTAATATTTATTTTTCCTTTTCTTAAATTTTTAATTTACTTTAGTTAAAGCTTTAATAAAATAGTGTTATTTCTATTTATAAAGATAACATAAAAAAGACAATACTTTTAGTAACTAAGATTATTATTGTAAATATCTAATTTTGTTGGAAAAAAATTGTCACCAATTATATTAATATTGAATATAGCACAATTGAGTGCTAAAAATATATTTCTTATATCTATAAAATTATATTAAAAAAAGAGAGAAATTTGCTATTTGAATACGATTAGAAGTTAAAATTAATTAACTTTTATCTTATTATAATAAAAAATAAAATGTTTAAGGTAATCAAAAGATAATTATAAGTTATTATAATTTTAGCAGATTAATTCATTCATTTCAAGGCTTGCATTAAGAAGAAATATACCTAACTGTTTTTTGAAACTTTCATAAGATTAAACTAATTAAATTAACACTCATTCAGAAATGTATAGGAGTAGAAATAGCATAAATATTAATGATTATGTGAGCAGAAACTACTAAAATAACTCTGAATCGAAAATATTTTATTCTTTTATATAGAACAAAAAAGCAACTATATATATAAAGCACATGAAATAACAATATCTTATTACTAATATCAACATTTTGTAGAGAATAATCAATTTAACCATGAAACTATAATAAAAAATTAACTTAAAATTTAAGAAATTTACTTAAACATCAAGTTCATCAAAATAAGTTAAATATATAATAAATAAAATACCATTAATTACTAAAAATATTGATGAAAATTTAATTTCTTAGTAAAATTTAAAATAATAATGTAATAAAAATCTAACGTAATGAAAAGAAAATAGCAGAAATTATTGCAATTTTAGAAAAAAAGTAAAGTAAATTTAAAATTTATTAAGATTATTTAGGAAAAAATAAAAATAAATGTCATAAAAAGAAAAAAACTGCGTAAAATTTTTTTTAATTAGAGATTATTAAATTTTATCTCTGATTGGTATTTTTAAAAGAAAGTTATTGTCAGAAAAATATAATAAGATAGTAAAGCATCATTCTAGCAAATTGATTTAAAATTGTTAAGAACATAAGCATAAAAATAATTAGTGAAATAATATCCGAATTGGAATATCAACTTTATAACCTTAAAATATTGTTACCAAAGTGAAAATTGATTAAATTTTGACAATTACATTTAAGTAAAAAAACTTGCTTTAACTGCAAATGTAGATAGTTATCTTATAGGTAGTAGTAGGAAAAACTAGAGCAAACAAATTTTTTTAATGTTAATATCTTATCAGATCTTTAAAATTCTCAAGAATTTAAATGAGCTAATTTGGAAGAAATTATAAGTAGTATTTAAGAAAAAATAAAATATTATAAAACGTATTTTAAAGAAAGAACTAAATTTTAACTTTACAATTGTGCTGAAAAAAAATGTAAGAGCAAAAAGATTGAATAATGTCCATTTAATAGAAATGAAAATGCGATATATAGAAATTTTATTATTCATTCGAAACTTTTATGGTAGAATATAGGAAAGCACTTAAAACTATAAAGCATATAAACTAATATATTTACCTTATCTATAAATTTAATTTTTCATAAAAATAAGATAGAAAATTTCAAGAAAAGTTTTTACTTCTTCTCCTCAAATCAGGAGAGAAAACCAGATAAGTTAATTCTTCATACTACATTCTTATTAAACTAGCAATTTTCTTAAGAAGCTTTACTTCATAAACCCATAAAAACAGAATAAGACAGAAGTAGAACTCTGAAACTCTAACTACGACAGAGAAGCCAAAATTAAACAGAAAATAGTCATGAACCAGACAGTAAGTGAATACAACTTTGTATGGAAGCCATTGAACATTGCTCAACTAACAGTTGATTGGAAACCTTCAAAAAGAGGTTTAAAATCTGAAGATATGAATTAAAAACATATTTTGAAATGAAAAATTTTTGATGTCTAAAATAAAAGCAAAACAAATTTTCTAATAATAAATAGTAAATTATTAGTTTTTTGTATAAACTTAATATTTTGAAATGAGATTAATTAAAAAATTAAGCTTACAATAATTTAATAACTAAATAAATTTAATCAATTAAAACAATAAATTGAAATAAAAATTAAACTTATAGAAAATTTATTTTTTTGATATTTTTTGTTTCAACGTTTAAAGGAAATTATGATTATTTATGTTGATTAATTTAGATTAAAAATTTTAAATTATTGCTTTAAAATCATAAAAACATGAATTTTTTGGGGTTCAGCTTTGGCGATAATTAAAAAATTTATGAACTTACAAATAACTTGAAGATATTCAGCTAATAATTTTAATTGTTTTTTAATTATTAAATTGAATGTTCAGTATATTACCTTCATTTTATTATGAAACTATTTAATTTATCGAAAATTTAAAATTGCTAACAAAGTTAGACCAACAATTTTATAAATGTATTATAATTCTAATATATTGATTATTTCAATCTTAATCTTATATTTTTTGAGTAAGCTAATTTTAGAAGTTTCATTATTTATTGCTTTTTATGTAAATTAATACTAAGAAAATTTTCCAAATGGAAAGTATGGAAGAAAAAATGCTTTTATAATATATTCTATCAACTCAATATAAAGTTAATGACTACTTTAGTAATTTAAATTAGATTTGATTAAGGATATTTTAGTGCTTTATTTAAGTCTATTAGACTAATTACTATAACATTCTAACACATAATGCCTTTATTAGGAATTAGAAACTAAATAATGTAATATATTTCGTTAGTTATTTTTTAAATGAAAGCCTTTCCAATTTCTTCATCTGATAGCAAATAGTCTTAGGGAAAATATATAGAGAAAAATTATAGCTATAAAGCTAATCAATAATAACGAAATTTTTATGTAAAAAATCATAATAAAATTAGAATCATGAAAAGTAGAAAAAGATTTATAAAAATTAGTTTTTAAATAATTAATTATTATATTTTAATAAAGTGGTTAAAAAATATTTAAATAAATAATATAATTTTATTTATATTTCATACTTTTTGATCAATTTTTTTATTGATATCTTTCAAGCTCGATTTATAGATTATGGCTTATTTTTAATATTCACTCTTTTTAAATAAATAATTATATGAACAATTTAAGATTTCTTTCTATTTAACAATTTTTTTCTTTAAATATTAAAGATAAAATTTACTATATACCATAGAAATATTAAAGCTTTCTTATTTCTTAGTAATATCTTTAATCATTACTTATGTTCATAATACTATAAGATTTAAAATAGATTCAGCTTCTTTTTTTAGACTGAGATTTTTAATTTAAAATGAATATTAAATATAATAATTTACATGATGATGAATATATATTTATAATTTTTAATTATTTTATAAATAATTTTCATTAATTTTGCTTTAATAATTCAACTAATTTCCCATTTTTCATTTTAAGATAATAAAATTGTTCATAAAAATAAATTTAAACTCAAAAGGAAACTTTATAAATAGAAAAAAAAATTAAAAATTAAAAACTAAATTTTCAAATTACAAACAAAAAATTTGAAAAATAAAATTCAAATATAAACATTTAAAATAGAAATAATAAAGTAATAAAATCTAGTTTATTTATTAATTTTTTAAAGAGATATTTGTAATTTTTTGGATTTTAGATAAAAATAAAATGTCAGAAGCTTAGAAAGAGGTATATAAAAAATATTATAGTTACTGGATTGTAGATATAAATTAGTAAAAATACTTAAAACGCCTCAAAATATAAAATATGCTCATTTATGGCAAGCACAACATCGCTACATAAAATCCAAACGAATCTAGGTTCCAGACGGGAAATTATCTCGAACTCTAAGTGGCCATTCGATACTATGGATCATAAATCTAGCTATTTAATTGGAATAGTTATTTAATTTATAAAAATTCTGCTAGATCCATCAAGTAGAAACATTTTCCTTGTTATTTAGCTAAAATTTAGTACCTTCATATGAGATTTTTTCTTATTTAATGTATATATGTTAAAATAGTAGTTAAAACAAAATAGATAGAAATTAAAAAGAGAAAAATTACTAAACTACAACATTTATTATGAAATTATTTGCGCCATATGTTCCATTTGACTTTTAATGCTCTTATATTATTACATTATTATTCTTGTTATAAATTATCTTTTCATCATCTTTAAAGTTTCAAAGATCCATTTATTTCTTCATTTTTCTTGAAATTCTGAAAAATGTTTTGCTCTACTCTATTTCTTGCTTAGAAATTTTCTAGAATATTGCATAAAAGTATTTTGATTCATTGAAAGGATGTGAAAAAATAAAAAAATTTAAGTAATAATTAAAAGTGAAAATTTTTTTTAATTTAAAAGTGAAAGATGTAAGATTTAAATGATTTGAAGATAAGATTAAAAGAATGAAAATTTAAATTTCGCTCAGCAATTTATATTATTAAGATTTAGAAACAGATTAAGATTTTTATTTCTGAATATTTAATCAAAAATTGGAAAATATTATAAAATATTTCAAAAAGACTTTAAAATTGTTTGAAATAATTTTTTTTGAAGAAAAAGAATAATAAATTCTTTATTTATATAATAAACCATAAAATTTAAAAATTAATTACAAAATTAGCTTAAAAATTAAAGAAAATTAGGCCATATTTCCATAATGTTATAAATTATCTTACATTATGAAACTTAATTTTAACTCAGTTAAAGTAACTATTTATAAAATATATATTTAATTTACATTAACTTTAAATTTATTTAATGAAATCAGCTTAGAAATTATATTGAATGACATCTTTAAAGGAGATAATAATAAAAAAATAGCCAGTAAAGGTAGTAAAAGTTTATTCTAACTATTTTTTCCATTTATAATTACATATCATTATTAAATTAGTTTCTGAAATCAAAATAAAGTTGCCTTGATTTTAAAATTTTAAACTTAAAATAGATAAAAATAAAAATCGAGCATTAAACAAAAAAATATTGTGACTATCAAGAATTTAGAAAAGGTAAGAATAATATTATATCTAGAAATAGCAAAATGAAGAAGTAAATAAAGAGATGTCAATTTGTATATTAAAAAGGTAACCAAAGGAGATTTTTCTAAAGATTAAAAAATCTAAGTGAATAAAAAAATATATTTTGGAGTAGACAACAAGATTCAGACCGGGGATATCAAAACTATGACTTACATATAAAGGAGATTATAGGAAGAAATACTGGACTCTAGTAATGACTTATCCTTTTACAATAGGTCTATTATTTAAGTGAATTTCCTACAAGAAATTTAATTAATTTAATTAAATTAAAGTTATGTATTTATTATAATATTAATTAAACTGCAAATCTCTTTTACCATATTTAAATAAGCGAGAAGTAAAAATTTATTTTTTAATTTAAAGATAATTTTTGTAAAGTTTGCAAATTATATTTATTTTTATTGATTTTATGATATTTTTACTATAGTAAACACTTTTTATTTTGATTTGAATAATTATAAAGTTGAAGCTTAATTATTTTATATTTTAAATGTGGATTATTTTAAGAAATAGAAATATTAAAATATAAATTAAAATTAGAATTAATCTTTTAAGGAAGAATTATTGATCTATATAATTATTACATGACTTTTCTAATTTTAATTTATATTTTTAATCAAAATTTAACTATTTTTGCTTTCATATTTAAAATTATCATTTTCTAAAATTTTGAAAACTCTATTTTCTGCACAACTCTTGATAAGTTTTATTGTATAAACTTAAGTTCAAGAATTATCTTGTAAAAATATATCACCCATTATTACCTATTTATTTTTTAGCTTTGTTAGAATAACAAAAGTATGTAAAATCATTTTTAGATTAGAAATTTAATTAAGCATTAATTAATAACTATAGATAAAAAGAATAAACTAGTAAAAATTAAAAGTAAAGTTAAATAGTTTTTCAGTAGATTAATTAAATTTAAATAAACTACTACTTTTACAAACAAGAGTAATAGTAATCTTTAACATATTCACTTAAAAAATATCTAAGTAGAATAAAGCTTGAATTAAGTTAAACTACTTTTGGAGTATCTGATCAGTAGCAAAATAAAAGAATTAACATTGAGTAAGGTCAAATTGTTTTTGGAGTTCTATCTGATCAGTGACAAAATAAAAGATTTATTCTGTCACAAAAAATTAAGATAGCATATAAATAAAATAGATGAGAGATTATATAAAAATCATAAAAAAACATGACTTCGTTTATAAAATATGATTTTAATTGCTACAGAAATATAAGTTAGTTTTATATATTATAACTTAAATAAAAATTAATTTAAAATCCTCATATTTTCTTATAAAGGAATTTAAGAAGTTAATAAAAATTTTAAATTTGAAAAATGATAAATATTTAAATAAAGGGAGTAAATATTATAAAGAATAAAATAGAGGTTTATAAATGATTTAAAATTTTTTTCTTAATATTTTTAAATATATTAAATTAAATTAAATTAAATTAAATTAAAAATAATATAGTTTGCTTAATAGCTTTGAAGTTTTAAGTCTAAACTCAATACACTTCTACTTTTAAGTACTCTTGAAAATGTTGTAGTATTTCTTCTTGTCTCATTAAGATTAGATTTACTTGTCTTATTTTCATTAAGTTTTAGAAAGAATATATTTGTTTTCATGTTTATTTTATTCTGCTTCATGTAGATTTTATTATTCTATCAATTTGATTCATATAGTCTTTTTTGGAAAATATTTAATTTATTATGTTTTAATTATATTCTAAGAGCTCTTGTTCTATATTTTCATAAATATTTGCTTAGTTTATATTATTTTACGCTTTATTTTTGCTTTTAATAATTTTATCTATTTAGGTTTTAATATTATCTATAGTTGTTTGGTAGTATTTACATTTGAATATGTGTTAGAATGTCTCTTTTTCTTGACATAAGCATTAATCATATTCTTAAGGAATATGTCTTTCTTGAAGATCACTTCTAAAAAAAAGTAGTTAGGTTCTCAGTCTGAATATTAATTTTGATGGTTGCATTTTCTCTTTGTTCAATAAAAAGTAGGTTATAATTGGGAATTTTTCTACATTTTTGAATTACTTTGTTATAATTTTTGCTGTGATCATTTCTTTTTTTCTTTTTTTTGTTGTTTTTGTTATTCTCTAAATTGTTTAATTAAAAAATTGTTCTTTAATTTTTACATCAATTTTTTTATCGAATTACATCATATTTAGATTTTATAAAGCTTTTAAATCTATTTTAAATTTCTTTTACATTTTTTTAATTTATTTCTGTTATTAAGTCTTATTTTTTTAACTTATTTAGAATAATTGGATAAACTTTTCATCTTTATTCTTAGATTATTACTATTGATTATATAAGTCATTTAGTTTTCTATAAAATTTAAAATATCTTTTTGCAGTTATTTATTCAAATCCAAGTCAGTTAAAATCTATGTGTTGTAACTCATTTCAGGATGAATATTTTTAAATATATTCATAAAATATTTACCATTAAAAACTTCTCTTATATGATAAAATTTATATTTATTGAAACTATAATTTTTCATTTTAGAAATAAATATAAATTTATTATTTACTCTAACATATTTTACTTTACTTTTATTACAATTTTTTTAATTGTTTAATTGCATTAATGATTAAGGAAAGAAATAAAATATTAAAATAATAACTAAAAAACGGAAAGTTGAAATTATATTTTTTAAATGAATAATTTTTAATTAAAACAATAGCAAAATTTAATAAAAGACTTTATTGTATGAAGTTTTCAATTTAAATCAGATTTATTTTAATTAATTTTATTATTATAATACATTTTTTATCTCATAGTTCTTCTCTCTTCTAATTTTTATCGCACTTCTCAAATTTGCTTATTGCTCTTCTTAAAATTTTATTCTATTTGATTTGATTTACCAAAAAGATAATTTATTTCCTAGTAAATTCCTGCGTAAAATTTACATTTATAAGTCCATTTTTGTTTTAAATTGGAAGTAAGTGTGTAGCTTTAGAAGGCGTAAATTTTTATGCTTAATTTAAAGATTCAAATTAAAGATTTCTTAATAATATTTTGTACCTATTAAAATTATAAATTCTGATTATGATTTAGATGAATTTGGATTTTAACTTTAATTGATAATAATACAAATATAGAATTTAAAATTTTTTTGCAAGTTGCATTTAATATAAATTATTATATAAATTTATAAAATATTAAAGTAACTAGACTGAAAATAGGTTACTTAAATATTTTTTAATATTTGCTTTAATCATGTTTTAATTAAATTTGATTTTAATTATATTCAAAGAAGGAACTGTTTATAATCGTACTTCCTACTCCCTGTCCAACCAAAAATATAATTATTTCCAGGTCTAAATTCCCTCTATGCTCGAAGTTCCTCTTTTCACTGTCAAGTTTTCAAATCGGATTTATTGAATTTTAGTTTGCCTTCTTCTTAAATATATCCACAGGTTGGATAGAATTAGGCCATTTCACTCCATATTTTTTTCCTTATTTTCTCATTTTCCCAGCATTTCCTTCATTGATGTCCAGTCATTCCAGACTTGAAACATTTCTTTGAGAATCTTTTCTCTTAATCCCAGAATTTTTTTATTTTTCATTTGCTTATTCCCATTCTTCTTCTATTGCAGAGCTCGATTTTATTCGATTCTTATTATAATTATTTCAGCTCTGCAATTATATTTTACTAATAAAAAAATTTAAAGTTATCCTCAATATTTTACATTATTTAATTCTCTTTTAGGATTGATTTCAACTTTCATCTTAGACTTATTTTTATAAACTACTTGCTTTTATACAATTAACTAGATTTCTAAGTGTTAAGTCTTAGATATTTAATTAAACAAAAATATTTATTATTCCCATTTTCTCTGAAATTCCAATTTTAAATATTTCTAAATTAATTTTTATTAAATTTTTAAGTCATAAATACTAATATAAGATTGCTAGAAATAAAAATTATAAACTACTTTAAGTTTTAATGAACGAACATTAAATAAAGAATCATTTAAGAATAATTATATCAATATTAGAGGATTCTAAATCACTCAATCTTTAAATTTTTCATACTTAATATAAATATTTTTGTTATAAATACTTTCTTTTATATTTTTTTACTCTAAATTTTGTTTATTTTAATTACTAATTTTTTTTGATTAATAATAAAAAAATATTTTTTATTTTCTTCTAACAAGTATGCATTTTTTAAGATCATAATATATAAAATTTTAATTAAGATTGTTTAAACTTTTATATAAAGTTAAAACAAATGATTATACTAAGTTAATTAATTTACTATTTTTATATTTGCTTTGATTTTAATAATGCTAAATTTATAACATAACTCTATTTATTAAAGTGTCAGCTCCTTTTTTTGGTTAATCACAGAATTAGAGTTTGTAAAAGTTTTTTCTTATCAGAAATCTTCGATGTAATATTTATCTGGTTTTTCCGGATCGTAAATTCTTATAAATTGCATATTTTTCCTCTTGCTTGTGCTTGGAAATCAAATCCTAACTGTCATTAATCAAATTGTCTCAGTGCATGTGTAATCTTTGATATTTCTAGGTAAGGCTAATGTTTTTTTATATAGTCTTCCGTTTGGTATGCAATAGATCTTAAATAGATTTTGGATTCCTTTTTTGTTTCATAATTTTATTTTCTCTTGAATCTATAGCATTGGCTTACCTTATGTCCATGTTTTTTATAGTATCGACATCTTTTTTTCTATTTTCTAATAGAAGAAGGACGGATTCTGCATTCCTCTTGATTCTGGATAAGATCGTTAATTAAGTTGGATTTGTTCAATTTAATTGATCTTCTGGTCAAACTTTTCTCTTAAATTCCATTCGATTTGAGTAATTTATCTTTCCATCTCTTAAGAAGATATCTGCTAGTTTTATTGTTTCTAAGAATTTTATTCATTAAAAAAAATGTTAATTGCCAGCATTAGAGATTAGGTTATTTTATTTAAGATCTTAAACTTCTTTTGTTAGCTTCTTCTAATTGTCCAATTTTAGCAAATAAAATGCGTTAGAAGGGTCTGTTTAATTATTAGCATTTTTTGAAGAAGTTTAATATTTCTTAGATACCATTTTATAATAATAATAAATAAATTTAATTTTTCCATTTTGAGATATTTCAACCCCGTCCGGAAGACAGCAATTCATGCTCCCTGCATTTAAATAAAAATGTTTGGATTACCAATTTTTGCGAGATTTGGAACTCGGGATTTTCCATTTATCTTCCTCTCCTTTCCTGTTCTTGTCTTATCACATCTTTCTTGATTTTATAAATTTCTCCATTTGGACTTCAATAAATTCGGTTTAATCTTGCTTCTTCTTGATTCTTTCTTCTTTTTTCTTGAATCCAATAATTAAGTTTTTTACCATTTTTACAATAAAATAAAATAATTAATTTTCTATATAAAAAAGAAATATAAATCATTAATATTTCATTTAATAATAAGTTATAGTTAAAAGTTTGTTACTCTTTAAATTTCTAATAGTAAAATATCTTTTTATTATTTATTTTTAAACATAAATATCAAAAGAAAGAAATAACTAAAAAATAACTTAAAATGAAAACTTTGTATTTTGTAGATTACTTATAAAAACCTTAATATTGTTAAGAAAAATTTTATGTTAGATAAATAAAAAATTATATTGAAATATAAGCCTTTATTAAAAAATTAAATATTTCTATATTTTAATATTGTAATTTTTAGTTTAAAAAGCATTTAGATTAAAATTTATTTTTATTTTTCGTATACCTTCTAGATTTAAATATTGACGGAATAAATTCAAATCATTACATATAAATGACTTAATTATATAAATTAAGATATATCTATTCGTTTTTAAGAAAGTATATTAATAAAATGTTAAATGAAAAATAATATTTATTTTATTAAACTAGCGTAAATTAAAAATATTTAACTTATATAAAAACTTAAAAAATTCAATATAATTTTTATAAATTAAAATAACTGAAAATCAAGAAAATTTGTCCTAAACAAATAAAAAAATAAAAATGCATTTAAATTGTTTCTTTTGCAAATATAATTTTAAATAAAAAAACACATTTTTATAAACTGAAAATTGTTTAAATTTAAATAAACTTTAAAAAAGTAATGAAGATAAAAAAATGTAAAAATAAAGTTTAAATGCTACGAAAATAAATTCGCAAAAGAAAAAATTTTTGCTATTAATTTTAAGAAATTTTTTAATTATTGCGGAAAAAAGTTTATTTTATATTAATTTAATTGTAGTTATTTTTAATTTCATATTTATCATAAAGTGTTATTTTTATTTTTATAATTTTTTTATATTTTTAATCTTTTTTTGCATTATTAATATAGATAATATTAACTAAATAGCAATTTGTACTTTTTACAGATATTAATGTTTCAAACATTTCCTAATTATTTTAATTTTACTGAACTTAATTTTTCCACTAAATACAAACATTCGCTTTTATTTCTATTATCGTAACTTCCTAGATACGAGAAAATGTTTATGTCTCTTGAATAAATCGATAAAGCCAAATTGTTTTAAAGCTCTTTTTAGTTTTTGATCCTGTCAGAAGCTAATATTTCTTTTTATTCGTACTTTAATTTTATTTTTGTTACTCGTTATTAGTAATTTCAAAATATCCAAAATATCAAGTACAATTTGTAATTCTCTATTTAGCTCTGTAAAATTACACCTATTATTTCAAAAAAATATAAATCTATTATTTGATTTTGTCTAAATTATCTCAATATAATAATAGATTACCTTTTTCTTTTAAATCTTTAGATTCTTTATTTATTTTCCTATTTTGATTGTATTATTCAAACTTATTATTTATTTTTTACTTTAATTATTTAATTTTTTTTTATTCTGAAAATGTTTAGGATTTCATGAAAGATTTTTGATTACTAATTGATTAATTTTTAATATTTTCTATAAAATAAGTATCAATCTTTTATCTTTATAGTAATGCCTATTAGTACTAATAACTTAAATACTTTACTAAATACAAAAATTATTAAGTTATCTTTTATTTCTTTCATTATAATTTAAATAAAAAAATAGAAATTTTCTATTTATAATTAAAATTTTAAAAATATTGTTTTCTAAATTCTAATTATCTTAATTTTTGTAATTTTTAATCTCTCGTAATACATTTTTAGCTATTTTTTATATAATAAATTCTTAACCTTAAAAATTATAGGAAAAGTTCTACTACTGCTTTCAATTAAGTTTCTTTTTATAAAAAGTGATTCAATTTTAAATATTTTAATAAAAATAATTAAATATTATTTAATCTGTTAATAAATAAAGATATTACAATATATAAATCGTATAGGTCAATTAATATCTCAATCTAAGCAGATAATTTTTTTTTAAGTAGTCAAAATTATGTTGAATAATATTTTTTAAAACCATATTTACTTTAAAAATTAATTGGATTAAATAAGTTACCGGAAATATCTTTCTTAATCGTGCTAATCAATAATAGTTATTTACATAAATAAAGTTTAATATTAAGTCACGATTTTTAAAAATAATATTATAGATTACATAATTCCTCCTTTTATAAGATAATCGCTATTTTAAATTGATTTAATTTTATTATTTTTTAGGAATCTTTCTTGCTGCTTCTGAAATTGTCGATAATTTTTTTCCTATTCCCCCATTTAAACTCAGTCTTCTTCATATTCCGATAATCAGTTTTCTTTTTACTTTTTTTAAATTATTTGAATTGTAACTCCTTTTATCATTTTCATCGTAATTGTATTATTCACTTCTGTTATTGGTTATTATAATTCTATTCCTTAATACATTTTTCTTCTAAAAATTTTACTTTCTCTTGAGCAATATATTCAGTTCAGTTTAATCCATCTTTTTTTCTTATATATTTACTTTCTTAAAAGCATAGCATCATCTTACTAAATATATCTCCTCTTGAAGAATCAATATTTTAATATATTTCTCCGATTATAGGTATAAATTATTTTTTGTTCTTTCTCAATTTCCATAGGATCTCCAATGGTTTATTTTTAGTGGACTATTGATTGTGTCTACAAGGTAAACTGGTTGAATCTACTTTATTAATTTTAGTTGGAAGTTTACCCTTTACATTTTCCGATTTGCTGCTAATTTCCTTTTTTAATTATTTTTCTTGTTAGTTCTAAACATAACTTAAAACAAGATACTAATTTTCATTTCATTCCAAGATTTAAGATTTTAGGGTCTGATTCTGGAAGAACAGTTGTTATATCTCTTTTTAGTAGTTCATAGTTAAGGTTGTTTAAGTTTTTCCTTTAGAAGAGGTTTAATCCATTTAATATAAGCAATTAAAGTTTATTTCATTTATTTTAAATAATAAATTTAAGAAAATATCAAATAATAAATATAAAATCGTTGCAAAAAACATTAAATCATTAAAAAATAAAAAATGTAATAAAGAACTTTAAAAATGTCAAAAAAATAAAAAATTCTTTCTAATATCATTTTAATAAGGATATTGATTGCTTGTAAAAGATAACATATTTATTTAATAATTAAATGGTATTTACTTATACAAATTTAAGGTATTTTGTTTCTAATTTTTTTAATTTTTTTTAAAAGCTTAAATTCTCTATATCTAATTATATTAATTAAAAAAATGAAAAAACTAAAAAATTAGATAAAAAGTATTGCAAAATTTTAAAAATTTCTTTGACACTAAGTTTTGAATGATAAAATATAAAAAAAATTTTGTTGTAAATCCCACTAAATTTCGAATTTAGACAAATACAGAATGATTGTTTCTATTTATAACTTCTAAAATACTAAAATTTAAAAAGAAAAAAGTTGAAAAATTATTTAGCATAATTTGCTTTATTTTAATTAACAATTCTTTTTGACGATTAGAAGATAAAATTTTTTATTTATTATTCAAAAAAACATTCATTTAAGAAAATTAATAATAAAAAAATGGAAAACAAGAATCTTTCTTTAATTACGAGAAAAACACTATCACTAATTTTCTTGAATAATAGAAAGCATCATTTAAAACAGGTCAAATTGAAAGAAAAATTGAAAAAAGTGGAAAGACCTACAATAAGTTTAGGGATATTAGAACCTTTTACTAAATAAAAATTAATTAAGATTAAAAAACATTTAGAAAAAGCATTAGAAAAAGTGAGAAATAAATCTAAATTGTTATATAAAAATACCACTCAATGAATTAAAAAATTAAATTTTAGAATTTAAATAAGATTAGGAAGAATAGTTTAAACTGAAAAACTAATAAATCTCTGCATATTAAATGTAGATAAAATTACATAAAAATAATATTGACACATTATTTTTTTAAAAAGAAAATGAAATTTAAAATATAGTTTAATTTTATACCAACTAATTAAGAAATTATTTCAAAGAATAAAATGATAATCAAACTTAAACTCTTTAAGAAGGGCATATAAAATTATAATAAACTGATTAATAAATATAAGCTGATCAAATAACAAGAGAACTTTAGAAAATTATAGTTAAACTTCAACAAGTTAATAATTCAATAAATATATTTAAACATCAAAAAAGTTTGTATATAATCGTGAAACAATGACTAATATTATGGAATAGCATCTAAATCATTTTTATTAGGAATTATAACGATTGAAGTAAAATAATATGGAATAATAATAGGTTTGCAATACTTTGAACACTAAATATATTTAATTAATTAAGGAATATGGCCATTAGATTGAACTAAAGTTAAATGTCTATGCTTAATTATCAGAAATTTAAAAAAATAAAAGGAAATCTTAGACTAAGTAATTTTAAAAACATTAAAATGAGATGTAGCAAAAAAAACCACTCACTTTATTGAATTCTTGGAAGAGAACTCAAATTCAACTTTAGATATTCCTAATTTCATTGCAAAAAATGATTACTCTCCCCATATAGATTCTTAATCATTAGATTTATCAAAATTTGATAAGAGAAACTGGAGAAATGCTCATTTAAACTAAGAGAAATTAAATCTTAAATAACGTAATCTATTATTTAATTTTGATATTGAGGAAATGATAAAAAGATATAACTTCTAGAATGGAAAATTTGCATAATTTTTAAGATCATAAAAGTAAAAAAATTAAAATCTCTTTACTACAATAGAAAATAGATTTGTTACTTTATCTTGCTAACTTGACTATGCTACGTGTGATGGAATTTCAATTCCTATAAAAAATAGGCAAAAAACTAACTTAACAAAATGATGCATTAACTTTATATATTATAGTTTGGTACAGAAATTCAATATTTTAGGCACCAAAATTATTACATATTTAAATAAACAATAATTAAAAGTTTCTTTGGATCTATGACCAAGGTCTTAAAGGTGTAGCCAAATCGAACTAATTAAAACTAGCGTATTTTTATATTAATTCAATTTAGAAAAATAATTAAGTATTGAATAATTAACTAAACGATAAGAAATTGATATATTTTCTATTAATGAAACTTGATAGCATTAAAACTTTATTCCTATATAAATTTATGGATATAGAACTTATTTCAAAAACTGTGAAGAGACTCGAAGAGCTGGTGTTGCTTGTTTTATTATTAAAGAAGAACTTGATCCTAAACAAATAGAATTGGATTTTGGTTAATAAAACAATCGTTTTCCACAAATAAAAGTAAATAATATATATTTTGCTACATGTTATATGCCAACAGATGAAAAATATTTAACAATAAAAGATTAATCCTATTCAAATCTAGAATTAATACTTACAGAAGTTGGAGATCAAACACTTATGCTAATGGGTGATTTTAATGCCCTTTTACATGGATATGGTATCAATAATTAACAAAACACTTAGAACAATGCTTAGAGATTGCTTAAATTCATTAAAGATTATGATATATAAATATTAAAAGATAAAAATTTGGATACTTTTAGAAGTAGTGCTAATAATAAAATATATTGCAATTATTATGTTATAGTCAACTATCATATTAACATTAACTATATTTATGAGTTTCAAAATTATATAAAGCAATGGATTTGATACAGATCATTTTCCAATATTACTTAATTTACATATCTAAAATATTAACAGAAATATTCCTATACTACCTCCCAGAGTTAATTTTAAGATTAATAAACTCTAGAATTTAGAAGTTAGATCTGATTACAAAGCTCAATTTGATGGAAGTTCAATAAATTTTGAATTGATAAATGAAAAAGATATAGATGAACAATATAATTATATTAAGCACATCCTAATAAACAACCCAGATAATATTTTAGGATAAGTTCGCCTAAATAATAATTTTAATAGATTACCACCAAACTTAATTTAAAGTTTTAATGCTGCGAAATAAGCACAAAAAGTTTATTAATAGGCCTTAGAATAATAAGGAAAATCAAATTAGATAGTAATAAAGTTAGTTTAAGAAAAAATAAAAAATTTAATAGATATAAAAGAAATTACTGGTAATTCAAAATAAAATAGGCTAAAAATAATAGAGAAGAAATAATGAAATGAGCAACAATCCACTTAAAATGTTTAAATAAGCATAGAAAATTTTAAATCCAATGAAGTGCAACAATATGTATTTGGATTCTGAAGGATTTTTTCTTTTTATGAACAATTGAGAAAATAATGTTTTCAATAAACATAAGGATATTGATTAGGTAGAGCTAAAAACAAGCAATAAAAAGATTTACAATATTTTTTTAATTTTGATTTTGTTAAAATGCTAAGAGTCTTATCGACAATGATTAAATCTCTTTAATTTTAATGAGGTTTAAGTAATAATAAGTAAACTAGCAAATAATAAATCATCAGGTGTGGATGGTATTAAAGCAGAATGTATTAAATATGCAAATAAAGAGTTCCATATTGTTCTTTGAAAGTTTACGAATAATATGTTAAGAGAATAACGAATTCCTAATGAATTAAAGTAAATAAGAATTCTCCCTATTTATAAAAAAGGATCGAAAAGTAAATGAAAGAATTGAAGTCCTATAGCTCTTATTAATATAATTCTAAAAATTTACGACAAATTATTAACTTAGAGAATTTATGAGTTTGCTAATTAGCGTAATATTATATACCCCTCATAAAAAGGATTCCTTAGAAAAGATTAAACTAAGCATCATGTATGAACTTTGCAACAAATTATAGATTTGCATAGAAAGTGAGTAAAGAAAAAACATCTTTATACTACTCTTGTAGATGTAGAAAAGATATTTGATACTATTGACAGACTATTAATTTTTGATCACTTAAGAAGAATTAAGCTTCCTTTAGCATTAATTAATAGCTTTGAATCTTTTTAAAAACAATTGAATGTTAGATTTATTTAAAATGGAACCCTCTCTAGAAATTTACTCCATAATAACGGAGTTTTATAAGGGAATTCACATGGATCAGTTCTTGCTATTATCTTCTATGATATTGTTATAAGATTTATTGAAATTTATCAAAAAAGTACGGCTTTAAAATATGTGGTTAAACTTTTATTAAGAAAGCTTGGGCAGATGATATAATCCTAAATTCAGATGAAATAAACCTAATTCATTGATTTAAGCAACTTTTAAAATTTCTAGTTGAGTAAAATAATCTATCGATGTAGGAAAGTGTGAATACATCTGTTTCTTAAAGAAAAATAAAAGCTAAAATGATTCTAACTTTAAAATTACTTTTAATAACATATAGGTTAAAAAATCTAATTATATAGCATACTTGGGATACAAATTTAATGAATATGAATACTATAAATCTCACTACAATGAAATCTATCAAAAGTTTAGATAATGTGTAAATGGCGCTATTTTGTAACTATCTAAATATAAAAATATAACACCATCAAATTATGAACAGATTTTTCGATCATTTATTCTTCCAAAAGTAGAATATAGTTCAGAAGTAATTCCATGAGGTATAATTCGTGGAATTCAAAAAATTAAAAATAATGTTCATGCAAGCTAAAGAAAAGTAGCAAGATAGGCCTCACAAAGTCCAAACTAGACATTTAATGAATCTTGTTTCATAGATCTAAATTGATTACCATTTGAATACTACATTGCATTTAAATACATAAAATTCTATATCAAAATAAAATTAGAAACTTAATTACAACCTGATTTGAATATTGCTTTTCTTTTTAATAGATCTAAGAACGATAGCTTAGACCATTTTAAAAGCCTTTAGAATTTGTCCAAATACTTTTAAATAAATTTAGAAAATACTTATGAAAGCAAAGAATTAACTAAAGAATCTAAAATTTAATTTAAAAGAAATTCTACCAAGAGGTAGTGATTCGGATGAGTGATATGCCTATAGCAAGTCTTTATTTTGGAGAAATTTAAAATGATATAGAAAAGTTTCCTTGTTATACATATACAACACTTAACAAGAACAAAACAAGAGAAATAATTTCAATATAAAAACTAAGAACTTTCTGTTACAATTTTTAATATTATTTTAAGAAAAGACTTTATAAAATAAACCATTCAAAATTTTGTAATTGTGGATAATTGGATATTTTCGAAAATATTGAGCAATGTGAATTACTAAAAGATTTGATTTAATAATTTAAATATTTTAAAAACTATTTTTACTCAAACTTTTAACTTATAACTAAAATAACCTTAATCAAAATTTATCAACCCGAAAATAATTTGAAAAGATAGATCTCGAAATAAAATGCTTCCATAAAAAACTAATTCAAAGAAGAAATCTAATTATTTAACAAAATGATGAATTTTTATAAGAAATATTGAACTGAGAAAGCTTTGGAAGCTATAATGAATACGAAGAGGAAGATAAAACAGATATGGAACAAGATAATTAATCAATAAATTACTAAATTTACTTATTACCTAAATGAAAATATAGTAAAAACATATTAATTATTACTATTACTTAAGAAAATGATTTGATTAAGTAACTGAAATCAAAAAAGATTAAGTAAATTTATGAGGAATTTGTTTATATGAAAAATAAATATTTTTTAATTTAATCCATATAAAGAAAAAATATTTTGGTAATTCAAAATATAGAAAGTTCTATTTAAACCTGATAATTTTTTAGTTTTAAGATTTAAATTTAAAGAGCTAATTAAATAATCTCTTTTAAAATTACTTATAATCAAAATAAAAAAGCAGAATAAAATCTTTTGAATAAATTATTTCTTTTTAAATAAGACACAACTTAATGAATTGACTAATTCAGCTTTAAAATAAATTTTAGATTCTTAATATTTCTGATTAATATTGAAATAAAGTCCAAAATCATTTGTGTTAAAGTGGTTGCCTATATATATAAAAAGTCACTATAATAAATGATATTATAATTTTTGGTTTTATTGCAAGAAACATAAAAGGTATGATGAAAAAGATTAACCAATAAAAAACTAATATAAAAATGAAATAGAAAAATTTTATTAAAAGAAAATGATAATTAAGTCTAATCTAGAACAATATAAAGTATTCAAAATATTTGAAATGCTTCACATTAGATAATAATATAATATTTAAAATTAAGTAAAAATTATAATTTTAATTATTTTATTGATTCTAAATTTTCTTTTTACTTTTATATTTATTAAAATTTTGTAAAATTAAAATCATTCAAATTACAAAATTTTTAAAAATATGAAAATAAGAAGATTTAAATAATAAAATTAAGAGATTTAACAATTTCTAAAAATAAAAGAAATATATTACTAAGAATTATAAAATAGTTGCAATATAAAAATAACTTAAATTTTATAATTACATATAATTATACTATTATAGATTGAATAGTTAAAAAAAGTTAATTTCTATTGATTTAATTGCAAATTTTAAAGATTGTAAAATAACTCAGATTTTTTATTAAAATTTATAATTATTTAATGGCTTATAAGCTAAATTATTTAATAATTACAACAAATCAAATTTAAATTATTTCATCTTTACAACGCTAGTAAAGGCAGTTCTATTTATATGTATAAAGTTTGTTTGATTTAAAAAAATAAAATTATTAAAAATAATAAATTAACGTTAAAATAACGTTAATTTCGCATCCTCTGAAATAAGAGACTTAATAATTTTATTAAAATATAAATTAGTAGAAAATTAGAAAATAATTACTTTATTTAATTTAAATTTTTAGATATTATATTAAATTTAATTAAATTTTTGTAGCAATTATTTTCTCATAAATTTATGTGCATTTTACTCAAAAAAAGTTATATTAAATTATCAAAATTAAAAATTTTTAAAACATATTTCAAGAAACGAAGTTATTCAGTGCCATTATTATGAGATTTTCTATTTTTAAATAAATACTCTTTAAAAAGTAAGAATAATACTTTGTTTAAAATAAAATTAAATGTAAAATTATTTGCTTTTAATTTAAAATAGTCTATTTTTATATTTATATGAGTTTAAAAATTTATATTTAGATAAGAAAATAAAATTTTTTATGCTTATAATGCAAGACTTTACAAATTATAAATTTAAATTAATGATAAAACATTTAGATTATAAATATTTATAATAGTTAATCTCATAAAATATAAAATAGATATGTGGAATAATATTAAAAAATATTTATTGATAATTTTAGTTTAATTTTCGGTATCTCTATAAATTGTTACCTTTTCAGAACTATATTCTGTTTCCAATCTGTTTTCCATTGATTAAGTTATGTCATCTTAAAAAAAATTTAAATTCCTTTAAATAATTAATAACTCATGTAAGGTTTTGCTTAGATATAAATGTTTAAAAATTTACATTAAAATTAATGAAAGAGCTCTCTTTTTACTAACATACATTTGACATCAAATTTAGATCTCTTAAAAAATTGGTTAAAATTAATTAAAATTGGTATCTCATTAATAAAGAGTTTATATAATTTTCTTAACTCATCCGACATATTGGATTTGCAATTTTTAAATTGTTAAAGAATACAACTCACAGAATTATTTTAAATGCTTTATTTACTATTCGAAAACTACTTTATTAGTGTAATTTTTAGTTAAGTAAAAAAATAATAACTCTCTTAGTTAGTTAAATCTACGTTGAAAAATTATTTATAAGTGCTTTTGGAATATATCTATTACAAACACTCATAAAAATTCTAAATTTATTCCTAGTTTGCACATTTCATTTATTTGAAAGTACTAATAAATAAGTTTTAATGCTTTTAAATGTCAAAAACTCCAATCCTATTCTTATATTTTTTTGTTAATTTAAGCATTATTTGTTAAACTAATTTTCCTTAAATTAGAAATTTTGAAATTTAAGAAATAAAGAAAAGTTTTTTTCATTCGTATTTTAAAAAGGTTTTTAAAAAAGGTAAGAAAAACAGCTAAATAAATTTAAATTTGAAATTATTAAAAAAAATTAAAAATGAAATATATAAAAATAAATTTAAAGCGAATAAAAATAATTAAATTAAAAAAGTCTTAATGAAATAAAAACATTTTCCTATAAATTAAATTAAATTCTCCTTTATAAACTATAATAGATAGGTAAGTATTCAATATACTTTATATAAAAAATATTACCCTTAGTTATTTTATAAATCAAGTGTATACTACGTCTTAAGTAATAACTAAAGATTTTTATTTATAAAAGAATTTTTTACTGGAAAAAGTTTAGCATATATTTTGCAAAAAATTTTGTAAGTTTTCCACTATTAAAATAGAGAAAAATTTAGATAAAAAAAGTGAAAAAAATAAAACTTCAATGTTTCTATTGTTAAGTCTTTTCAAAAAATTTAGCATTATAAGTAAAAGGATATAATTTAAAGATGAAGATTCAAAATTTTTATAATTTAGATCTTTTATTTTATAAATTGCGTTTTTACATTGCTCAACATTATTATCAATAAATCATAATAGTAATATTTTAAAAATTATTTTTCAAATATATTATTAGAAAAAAAAGGTAAATTAAAAAAATCAGAAAATACACTCTATTTTTGACTACCTATGAAATGAAACACTGAAGTAAGTTAAATTTGTATTACAATAAAAGAACTCTGATCTTTCATAGGTTGAATAATTGAGAATATAACATATTATTTAAATTGTGCATTTCCAAGAATAAATTAATAAGATTTAATAATTAAAAAGAACTTATTTAGCACTTTAGCAAACAATAAAAAGTGACTAAGGTGTATTTTTTAAAGAGATGCTTAAATCCATTAAATTATTTGAAGGTGAGAGTAAAAATGTTTTTTAAATATATTCAACAAAAATTTTTAAAATAAATTTTGAGAAGATAATATAATATTTATATAGAAATGTTTATATGATTCAGATTGCCATCTTGCAATTTTAATTGCTATTTCTTAACTTAGATGTGCTTTTCTCCACTTCCTTTTTATATTTTTTATAATTTCACATAAATAAAGAACGGAGTAGAGGGTATTATGCTTTATTATAAATTAGAAGTATTTACTGAATAAATTTTTTTATTATCTAAAGTTACTTATTTATATTGTCTTAGTATCTGGGCTTCATTTTAATTATTTCTAAAAATATTATTTCAAACTCTCTTATTTCCATTTTTTAGTTCTGACTCTTTAATGTAAGCATAAATTTTCTTTTCGTTTTTAAATTCCTAAATTATGATTAATTAAATATACATTAAATACTTATGCTTAAGGATTTATAAAATCTATAAATTTATTTCTTCTACTTTTTTTTAAATTCAAAAGTTCTTATAGAGAAATGTCAAGCTAAATATATAATAGCAATCACAATTTTTCAAGAAGTTATACTTGAAATTATTTCAATCTAAATCGATGCATTTTTTCTTGTTATTTTTTTTCCTAAAATTCTTAATAATAATTTATTTTTTCAAAATAAATTATTCTGCTACACTTTTCTATGCTATTTTTCATTTCTTAATATCTGTATAATATTTAAATTTGCTTATCTTCCTTTATAATTTATGTAAATAAATTTCTTTTAATAAAATTCTACTTATTCCTTGATTAAAATACCTTATTTAATCAATTTACTTTTCTTTTACTAATTTTCGGTTAAAAGTTAAATTTACAAAAGAGCATTTACTTATAATTTAGATTCAGCAACTATATGTAAAAATCATTTTCATACTAAATTTTTAATTTATCTATTTTTCTTTCTATAAACGTTAAATTTCCTAATATTTTCCTAAATTTTTTACTTAAAAATGCATACAAATCTAAAATATCTATCGAAACTTGACGAGTTTCTCAATACTTAAATTAACAATTTTTAATTTTAGGCTAATATCTTTTGAAGTTATATTTTTAAACTTAAATATATTTTTTATTTAGCAATTTTAGTTCATAATAAATTTTTTATTGGAACAACAAATTTAGTGACTTTTAAGTCCTTTTAAGAATGATTATTATCAGTATTGCATAATCTAATCTCTAAAAAAATTTAGCTTAAAGAAATCTTTATATTCACCTGATGTCGTTTCTTTTAAAATTTTTCAATCGATCAATGTTTAATTATATTCTTGGTTAAAAACAATTTCGGTTATGATATTTTAATATGAGATGCTTCCCTCGATTGCTGATTTAAACTTCAAAGTTAACTTTTAATTCTTTAATCACTCTTCCTTAAGTAATAATTTTAATAATTAGAAAATTTCTTCAATTAGATAAAATAAAGAAAATCGAATTAGCTTTTACCTCATAAGAGAGTTCCAATATTAATTAAACACTAAAAATTTCGATCTTAACTGACAATCCACAAACAAAAATATTTAATCGTAAGAAAACATTATTTAAAATCTAAAATATCAAGAAAATGCAACAACAGGAGCTTTTTTTATTTTCAAAAATTTTAAATAAACATGAGTTAAAAAAATTATCCGTTTAAAATTTTAATTATAAGACAATTTTTTGTAATTTTTATCATAAGTAGTCAAAAGCTAGGTTTAATTTAGAACACATATTTTCTCTTCTTTAAAATGTTTAAGATATTTTCTATGTATATTTTAGTGAATAGGTTTCATAAAATTACGAAAGTAAAATGTTATTATTTTGATCTAAATTTTGTCTTGTTAGACATAAATAATTCTTCACAAATGATTCTTTGACCTCTGCTAAAAAATATTTTCCTTATATTATTGTATTAATTAAATTTTTGATATCATTTATGTAAAAATTTCTTCAGAAAGAAGGTAAAATTAATCAACTTAGACAAATGAGTAAGAAAAATAAAGAAGAATTCTAATTAAAATTGTAGATTTCTCTTAATATTAAAGGCTAAATTAAAATTTTATCAACTATGGCAAGAAAAATTATTTTTAGTTATGTTTATAATATTCGTCCAAATCAAACGAAATAGAATCTGGATCTCTTAAATCTTTGTCATCGATCTATTTATAAAAAGGAAGTATTCATTCTTCAAATTTTTAAGGAAAAAAATTAAAAACACAGGATTTGTCGAAATTCCTTCTTTTAAAAGAAAAATAGAATTTACATTTAGTGATGATGAAATTATTAAGTTTCATTTGGGAACAAATAAATACATAAGCCTTTAGTAAATCAAATCTTTTATACTTGATTATTTAATCATAAATTTGAAAAAATTAAGAAGGTTTTAATCATTTAGATGAATATTTTTCTTAAAAATGTAAATTCATGTTTTTTTAAAATATTTTCTATAATTTAATTCTTTCAGTATAAGAAATCATGGTTTTTAGATTTTTTTATTATGCAAAACAAAGAATTTTTATTTATGAGTTTTTTTTATGATAAGGCTTTAAAGAATAATTTTTATACTTTTAATGAGGAATTTTTTTATTTAAATTTTAATATATTGTGTTCTGACGTTTTTTGTTTGAATTTGCAGATCATATGTGAATAGAACGGTTCTGTTTTTTCGAATGACCGTTTAAAAAGTTATTTTTAAAATTTTAATATTTAAGAATTGTAATATTTTTATTTTTAAAAATTTTTTTAAGAATAATTTTTGTATTGTTTTTAACTTAAAAATTTTTATCAAAGAATAAAGAATCTGAAAAATTTGAAGACTGATTTAAGTTATCTTTAAATTTTAAGCTTCGAATTAGTCATTTTTTTGTTTTAAATAGGTTAATTTAATTTTTAATTTTATGTATGCTATTCTTTTAATTATCACAAGTTTTTACATTTATAAAAAATTTTATGCGCTTTTATTGCCTATTTTTTAAAATAGATTTTAAAATTTTTTAAGAAAAAGATTTATTGATATTTTTTAAATAAATCAAAACAACCACTAAATAATTTTTTTAAAGAAATATTTACAATTCAAAATTATCTCAAAATTAATATATTTAAATTTTACGTTAAGATATATTTTTACATTTCAATTTTTTATAAATGCTCTTTTGGTTTTATGAATCGTATAAACATTACTTAAATTTATGTAAATTTATTAATCTTTTTTTAGATTTTTTTTAGCATTTTTTCTATTTATAAAAAAGATTAGATTAATTTCCTTTACTAAAAAATTTAATTTAAGATAATCTAAATACAATGTTTAGAATTAAATCATATAAAGATTTTTATATAAATGATATTTTTTTTAAACTTTAATTCTTTTTCGAGTTTTTTGCTTTGATTTTTTTAAATATATATAAATGTATTTTTAAGTTTAGATTTGTTATTTGCTAAATTTTAGGAATTTTTACTTTTTTTTAATTTAATTTTATTTACACTTTCAAATTGATAAAAAAGTTATTTTATATAATAGTAATGAGGATGATTAATTGATAAATCTATCTTTAATTTTTATTTTATAGGTATCTTAATACCAATTTTTGAAATCTAAGATTAAGTTATTTTTATTTTTTTCTTTTAAGTTGATTACATAATTTAAAATCCTTCATTTAAATAGATTTATCTTTTGTGATGATGGGGATTTTTAAATAAAAAAAAGAATTCCATTTATTTAAATTATTGATTGCATTTAGTTATAGTTTATTATTTTTTTAATTAACTAATTAAATCTCATATTAGAAGAAATTTTTTTAATTTTTACAATACCATAATTCAACTAGAAAAAGAAGTTCTAAATTATAGTAAAATAAAGACTTTAATCATGAAAGTAATTAAATATAATAAATATAATTAAATATTGTATAAAATTTTATTTAAATATTAAAATTAAAATATTTAGAAAAGTTAAAAATTTGTTTTGAGCTTTGATATTTTATGAACATTTTATAATTAATTTTGTAAAATTTAAAGTTTATTACTTTTAATTAATTATTTATATTATCTAATTTTTTATACCGATTTATAATAAGTTTTTTCCAAGTGATAGGTTTCGAACCAACCTATAAAAGTTATACTTGCTAATAACTTATTAAATTAAATTAAATTAAATTAAATTAAATTAAAGTGTTAAAGAAGGATCGTCTACTTAAAAGCTTCCTACTTCCCTATCCAACCAATAGGAACTTGATCTCTAGGTGGTCTTCTCCTCCCTTCACTGTCAAGTTTTCGGAATGGTTGTCTCTTCATATAGCTTGCTTTCTTCTTATAAATTTCTCCATTCATGGTTGGGTAAAATTAGGTTAGGTCATTCCATATTTTCTATTAAATCTTCTTTCTCTTCCAGCATCGTCTCCATAGCTGGTCTGTTCTCCTGCAGATGTAACATTTTTTCCTAAAATATTTCTCTTTCGTTTGTTCAATTGGCTTATTATTCTCTTATTCCAATAGTACTTTTGGTGCTAAATATCCTGAGGAATAGTTTTTCTAAAGTAGGAAGAATTGGTTATTCTAACCTATTCTAATTTGACTACATATTCTACTTTCAATAGTTGATGTATCGCTAGCAATTTAGCTAACAAGTCTGAGACAAAAGTAGTCAAACGTCTTTAAATATTGGTTCTGTTAATCTTTTCTTATACTGAAGTGTTCTTTGAGCAAACATATTTATCAATTACCTAGACTAAATCTTATTACAACCTCTTAAATAATCTGTCATAATAACTAGTTAGAGATATCTTAGATATTAAAGTATTTCTAAAATAAATAATATCTCTTATGAATAATTAAACTTATAATGTATTTGGTACTTCTCTTTTATTAGATTTAGATTTACTATTACTTAGCTTTCTTCTTTATTGGATCTATATTTTATTTTACCCTCCAAATATTTTTTGTTCTAATACTTGAATTGCTTATAATTATCTACCTTATGTATGTTAAATTTCTATATTTAAGGATAATTAAAGTATTTTCTACTTATTGGATATTAACAGTCTAATCCTCATTATTTATTTTCCTTTTCATTTAATCCTTTTTTAATTTCCTTCATTTAAAAACAATATAATTAATTTATAGTTTTAGCTTAATTAAGAAGACAAATCTAACTATCTAGTTTAGTAAGATAGTTAGATATAAAAGGGTAACCATAAGAATAATAAAGAAAAGTGATTATAACAAAATATACTATCAATGATACTTTACTGTAGCATATCAAATGCTAAGCAGTTTAGATCTTTAGTTTATATTTTATAGAAATGAAGCTACCCAATATTTAAATATCAAAATATAATTAAAAATAATAACAAAAAGAGATATAGTAGCATGCATTAGACTATAGAGTCTAACTACAAGTCATCCACTCATTAATTAAAACTAAGAAAAGATTAAGTAGAAAAATTAGATTTAAATACAGAAACTTATTCTTATGGAAGCCTTAAGAATAGAAGGTCTGTTAAGCTAAACAACACTATAGAAGAAGTTTCTAAACATATTTCCTAACCAATTTTCATTCTAATATTCGAAATATAAAGCGGCATTAACTTTATTTCTCTGTAGCTAGCTAGTTAGGAAGTAGAAAGATTATCTTAATTAGTTACTTATTTTAGAGACTGAACTATCAGTCAGCATATTCGTTAGCAGTAATTTGAATTTGCACAAGGATACATAATTAGTCCAGCATCTTCTCATAAGCTTTACTTTGAGTCTTTAAGCTTAGTTTTAGTTACTTACATTTAATATTTGGAAAATGCTTTGGTAATAAAGCAGTTATTATTATAATTAAAATAAACTTTACTTTATTCAGCTTTAAAGCTGCTTAGTCTAGTCCCTAGTTCCTTAATTTTCTTTTAATATCCCAATCATTTTATCATATTGCTAAGTTAGATCTTTTCATTAGTAAGTAAACTGGCAGATTTTTTATTATCAAAAGTCTTAAGATATTAAAGATACCAAGAAGAATAATTAGTAATAAGATCAAGCAGCCAACATAGTCTGTTATAGCTTAAGCCAAGGATCTTATTTATAGATATAAAGCAGATAGCTCAGAAGGAAGATTTATAAAAGGACTAAAGAGAATAATGAAATTATATATTAAAGAAGCATTATGAAATCCATATTCAGCTAAGAATTTATATTAAACATAATAAGAGAAAAAGGCAGATTCATCCTAACATTACAAAACTGGACGCTCATTAGAGAAAAATCTACCTTTATATTATTTAAGTTCAGCTACTAAGAGAAAGGATATAGATCAAAATAATAAATTATAAAGAAGAAAATTAGATATTAAAAAGTGGATAGATTTGCGTTAATAACTAAGTATTAGTTTTAGTATTATAATATTGTAAAATTAATACTCTTATAAAAATAGATTTAAGCAAAGAATGATTTAAAGATATCAATTTAATTTAATGTTTATAAAGTTATTAAATTACTGTTTTGCTAAAAATAATTATTAACATCCAAGAGATTACATTAAGTCTTAGCTTTAAAATTAATTATGAGTTATAGCAAAAACCTTTTTCAAAACTGTTTATTTTACCAGCTTTCTTATTTCTACTTTTAATTACCATATAATAGTAGGATCCATGAATAATAGATACCCATTCTCTTCTTTTTTACTTAAAATGATGCTTCATGAATAAATTTTGGTCACTATCTAATTACCAACTGAGTAGGTTGTTTTTATTACTATTTCATTTGAATGTATTAGAATTAGCTTTCTTCTTCTATAATTATAAATAACCCTATCTTCAATTCTTCATAGTCTAATCTTACTATCTTATTTAGATTCTTTAGCTAGACAACTTTCAATATCATTCATATATTCTTTTAATTCCTTTATAGCGAAGTTATTATATGCAACAATTAGCTTAACCTAAATAGGATTTAGAAATACATTCTAATCATTTTGAATCCAATATTGCATCTCTTAAACTTACTCTAAACTGCTGAGATTGTACAATATTAACCTTTGTTCTTTAAATTTTTTCCCCTAATTCTGCTTAATTTAGTTTCTATTAGATTAACTTTTTGGTGCTCATTTTGTTACTTACAACTCCTAGTCTTGATATCTCTTATCATGATTGTGTCTTCGTTCTATATAATATCTGGAACACCACTGGAAGTTATTTACCACACTTAATTAGCCTAAGCAATTTTTAAAACTTATTTACGCATATCCTATTTCTCCTTTCCTAAAATCTCAATTATAATTTTTAGCCAGAATATACTGCCTGAAGCTTAAATCTAACAGTAACTCAAAAAATGTAATTAAAGTTTAGCTAAAAATGAAATAATAAGTTTTATTACTTTAAATTTAAGATTGAGATTAGAAAGGTAAGTAAAATAGCCATTAATAATAGATAGGATAAACATATGAGTGACTGCTAAGAGAAGATATATGTGATTTAGCTTCTTAAATATCTTTATAATATCAACTTTAAATTAAAAATCAAGAGCAACACTATAGAAGAAAAAGTAGAATCAATAACAGGCTTTTCTTATTATAAGCCTTATAAAGTGTCAAGCAAATATTTTATAATTAAATATAGTTAAATTAAATAGACTTAAACAAGGCTAAAATAGGAATTATTTTTAATATCATAGCAGATATTAAAAGAAGAGTGCTGATCTAATAAAGGTGAAAAGTAAGCTTGAAGCTACTCTGTTTCGATTTTACTTGAAAGAGAAAAATAAATTATCTTAACCTAATATAAACTGCATGAAAAGAGAAAGAGTAAGCAAATTGAAGGAAGATGAATGGATAAATCTTAATCCAGAGACAAATAAATTAGCAGCTTAAGATTAAAATTAAATTCAAAGAATTTAAGAAAAACTAACAGACTTAAGAGGGTAAGTTTTCTTATTTAGGATTATTTTTTAAACCAAACATCTAGAATTATCTTCTGTCTAGATTAGGACTAAGATCAGTTTGTTCAAATTAATAAAATAAAATAATAGAAAATAAATAAGTTCGCTAGGTGAACACTGAATCAGCTTTCAAAATGTTTTACTATAGAAGTGAAATGAAGAATAAATAATAAATAAATATAATATCTTATATTAGTTAGACTTTACTCTATTATTACATAGATACCTAATATTTGTTTTTTGCTAAATATGCTTTTAATATAAAAGGTTTTTGAAAACTTCTATGAATCATTATTAATGTTTTTTATACCAACATCATAAATTATATGCTACTTACTTTTTCTTCTACTAAAGAATTTGGAGAAAGGATTATTTGCTTGCTATCATGATTATTAAAAAAGCATACTTTTATAAATAAAGAAGTTTAAGATTATATGTAACCAATCTAAATAGCCAAGATTTTATGCCTTATTAGTTTTTTCTTTTTAGATATATTAACTTCTTAGAAAAGGCTTCATATCTCTGGCTTCTGTCTTTTTTATTTGCATTTTTAAAGTTTTAAAGGTAATTTCCTTTTATTTTAGAATTAAAGCTCTCCTTTATAAAAATCTTGGTTGAATTAAGCAGTATTATTAATTAAGGAAAGGGAATGATGATTAGGTATTAATGAATATAATAATAGGAATATGACTTACTAGAATCTAAATAATAGTAAGAATATTTATTTGAAATGCTAGTTAAAGATAACTAGATTAATTAAGATTATTAAAGCTTCTAAATAAAATAGTAGAAATATTAATTAGATTAACTAAAATCATATTCTAATTGTATCATCTTTCTTTAACTTCAATTAAATCTCTAGTTTTAACTTTTCATTACTAAATAGAACAGGCTGCTTTTTATATTTCTGAACCATCTATTTACATTTTATTTACTTTAAGATTGTAAATTTACCCACTACTATCCTTTTCATTATGCCTTTTAATTATATTGGTAAATATTATTAAAGTCTTTCACACTAAAACCAGTATCTTTAAGATCTTCTTTTTTGCAAGGATAAAATTTAATTTTTGGCGTTATCTTAGATTTATTTAAAATCTACTTGGATTTTGTAATGCTTTTGTTTATAAGTTTTACATTTTCCCCTATAAATACAAAATACAAAATTTCTTTAGATAGCATTAGATTAACTATCTTAATATATTACATTTTATACTTTCCTTGTATTTTAAAAGTTTAATTTTTATTAAATGTAAAAAGATACTTTAAAAAGGCTATAGCAGTAATAGATTACTTACTGATAGTAAAATAAGTTTATAAGTTTAGCTATTCTATACTATTAGAAAATTGAAGAGCATTATAATTTGCATTAAGTTATTTTATAAATATAGAGATTAAGTATCTTAATTATAAAGCTTAATCTTTTTAATATTCATTTAATACTTTAATAAGATATAGTTCTCCAATATATAGCAACTTTTAATAGTATGTAAAAAGTATTGAAATAGTAATTATTATTGAATTTGGTACTAAATATTGGAGTTAATCTTCTTAATTAAGGAAATATAGAAAATTATATTAAAACTAAATTTTAAAGTTTATAAATCTAATTAATTCTAAACTTAAAAATATACATTTTTTAAATGTTTAAAATAGTAAAATAAATATATATATTTTAACTATTTTTATGATAATAAACATTTAAAAGATAAATACAAATACATTTATTATTAGCCTAGAAAAGATAATAAAGAATAATTATATTTTTATACTTTACATAAAAGATAAAATATAAAAAATGTATCGAAATATTTACAACAAAAGAATGATAAAATTAATAATTTCTATTATAGTAATAACATAAGAAGTTTTATTTAAAATATTAATCAAAAGATCGAAAAAAACAGCAAAAAGATTCTATTTAATTAAAGAATCAAAGATTAAAATAAATGGATATCTAAATACACAAAAAATAAAGAAAAAAATGTTATTATTGCAACTTATTTAATTATACGATGATTCTGAGTTGAAAGAAGTAAAAAGATTAAGACTTATACAGAACTATATCAAGATTATTTTATAATAACTCAAATGATATAGAAGAAGTTAGTATCTAATTATGAAAAACCAGTAAATACCTTTCGAAGATTAGTTTCGATAAAAAAACGGGAGAGGTAAAGAGCTTTCAAGCATTTTTTGATTTTAAGTATCTTATCAACTTATTAATAAGCTTAAGCTTACTTAAATCCTTCAACCAGAAAGGGGTAAAAAATATCTAAAATGATTTTTTGATTTTCAAACATCAAATTTAAATAATCTCACAGATTAAGCACCAAGATTAATTACCTATTTTTCTATTTCTAGCAGAATTAAATATACGTTCTTTTTAATTATAATTAAAAATACCAATATTAGATTTTATCATTTGATTTTACTCTTTAATTTTAAAGCTTAAAAAAAGAACATTTTTAAGTTAGTTTGATTTAAAATTTATAAACTAAAATAAAAAATGATAATTTTATAAATATAATATCTTATAGTTAAAAAAAAAAAAATGGACGAAATATAGAATTCACTAGTTTTTAATAGTGACTCTTCTTTAATTAATTTCAAAGAAGCTGCAAATTCATAGGAAAAGCATAGGCAGGTGCATTAAAATCTCCAAACGAAAGATTTGGAGTAACTACAAATTAAATAAGTAAACCTAATAATGAATTTATTAAGACAACTACTTAAAAATTGTAGTCAAAAACCGGAAAACAAATTCATACGCGTCCCATTAAAACTACTTAGGAACTCTCTTCAACGTGGATATTAATTGTAGCGTATTATGAAAGTGAAATCAACCTATAAATAGATGAACAGATTAACCGCCTAAAATAATACCGCGAAAGATACGAAACGATTACCTAAGAAATCTTTCCAAAAATAAGATATTATCTTAGATAGTTAGAATTCAAAAGATATACCTTCAAATCCTAATTAAAATTCAAATAAAGATATCCTTTTATGGTAGTCAAAAATAACATAAACTTAAGATTCATTTTTGAATAATACTAATTAACAATTCTATTAAATTTCAAATAACGAAATTAATCAGAAATAAAATAATACTACTAATCCTGATAATTCAAATAATCATTATTTACCTGATCTTCAGAGCAAACAAGCTTAAAATTAAACTGCTGATTTAAGAAATGTAATATAAAATCAAATAATTAATTAGTCTAATGAGAATTTATTTACCTTAGAAATAAAAGAACTTAAACATAATATATAAAGACTTATAGATAAGAACCAATAATTAAATGAAATGTTAATTAATATAAAAGCAAAATATGAACGAGATATTGAAACATTGATAAGTAACTAAGAAATATCCAAAATATATTATAAAACTTATATAAATAAAATTTATTAGAAATATAAACTATTATAGAACAATTTTTAGTCAATCAAATCTGATATATAGCAATATCACAAAAAAATGCTATCAAAATAACTAGTTCATAAAATTACTTAAACAAACTTCTCCACTTATTACAGTAACTAAATAGTTTAAACAGATGAAATAATTAGTATATTTCAAGAAATTTAGATATAATAGAAAAACTATGAGAATTAAGTCAATTCAAAATATGAAATATAATCTAATTAAGAGATTCAAATTGAAGCCAATGCTAATTAAAGCTTTACTTAAGCTTAAATGATAGGAGCAAATAATTCACTATGCCAAAACTTTAATAAAATTAAAAATTTTACTTAAATTGAAATAGATAACTTTCTAAATAAAACTTAGCAAGGATATCAATAGACTATATTAGAATAGAACTAATATTTACTTCAACAAATTACCTAATAAAAAATAATAAACGAAATTTAACTCCAAGAGTTATATTCTTAATATTAAAAATTATAAAACTAAAATAAGTAATTTATAGATTAAGAATAGAAAGCTTAAATGGAAATTTTAACTTTTAAAATCGAATTAGATAAGTAAAGATAATAAAAATATGAAATAAATATAGCTTTTCAAAATTAAATTCTATTAAAAAATAAGGAAATTCAAATGTATAAAGAATTATTTTAGAATTAAATCTAACATACAAAAGAATTCAGTAATTAATAGTAATTTTAGAAGAAGTAATTTGTAGATGCATAAACTTAGACATTATATGGAAATATTTAAACAAAGGATAGTATTATCTAAACAGATAATATAAATAAATAATAAACAGCTTTTTTGTGTCAAAAATTTACTCAAACAAATATAATCAAGCAAGACAAGTTAATGTAAACTTAAAATAATTAATAGGAAGCATAAACTAATACTATTATAACATAACATAATAACTAATACTGTCAAATAAAATTGCCAGATGAAGATTTTGTTTTACTATAGCATTAGTATCACTAACTCAACTTAAAATTCATTTAAAGTACCCAAAATATGTAGACACTTGAGATAAAAATAGAAGAGTTTTAAAAACTTAATTAAAATTTGAAAAAAGATATATTTAATTATTCTACTAAAAGATGAAAAAAAGATTAATAAAACTAAACAGATTCGATCGATGCTATTTATCAGAATTAAGCCTTATCTTCCAATATTAATCTTAATATTCTTAAAAGGAAACATGAAGAAGAAGATAAAACAATTCCGCCAGCAAAACGTATGAGTAAACATAATAATAAAAAAGAGTGCGATTAAATAATATGTTATTTCAATCTGACTAGTCTATAACTTTAAAAGTTTATTAAATCCGAAACTTGAAGACGTCCATAGTACGAAATGCACAATATATAAGGTAGATATGTCACAGTTACTTAAGATTTAGAATAAGGTACATGTGATAGTGTGAAAAGTAAAATTGATATAGATAGAAAGCTACTTAAAAAATATACGACGTAAGTAATATATATTTTGATACAATATTTTCATTAACATCCTGAGTATGGAAAAAGATTAGTACATATTTAGATTAACCAATAAGGATAGAAAAGCATTTGCATTTACGAAAGTGGTCTATCTGCAGGCTCGGAAAAAATTAGAAAGGACTAATAAATTTAAAAAATAAAGATGGGACATATAAATATTAATGGAATAGCGAGCAAGTGCTTGAATATTGAAGAATTTATCAGAGATAACAGTATAGATATTTTATCAATAAACGAAACCTGATAAAAAGATGACTTTCCTCCAATATTGATAAATGGATTTAAAACATATTTTAAGAACTCAGGAAAAGGAGGAGGTGTATGCTTAATTGTAGGAGAAGAATTTAATAGTACAGAAATACATATATAAGTTGAAAAAGAAATAAATAGATTCATAACAATTAAACTGGATAATATTTTAATCACGTCTTGTTACATGCCTGATAATGGAAAAAGTTAAGATGTTAAAGATTTAGCTTATGAACAACTAAATACATTGCTGAATTTATATAATGATAATCCACATATACTAATGGGAGATTTCAATGCTCTTTTATAAGGCTTCGGTGATAATCCTGAAAATGCTTATGATAATAACATTAGACTATAAGAATTCTTACTATAAAACGATCTTGAGATAGTGAATGATAGCAACATTAATACATGTATTCACAAAGGAACAGGAAAAACGTATTGTAATGATTATATCATTATAAACAACCATTTGAACGTTAATTAGTTTGCAAATTTCACTGCTCATAATAATAGTTTATTTTCTGATCATATTCCAATCACTGTCGACTTTATCAATAATTCTATAGTATATTGGGAAAAGATAACTCAGAGAAAATATAAAATAAATAGGTTATAAGATGCAATAGATAGATAAAAATATTAAGAATCTTTCCTACAAACTTATCTAGAATTCTTTTAAATAGATTAAGATAATCTTGAAGATTAATATGAATGCATCAAAAGTAATATTTAAGACAATGCTGATCAAACATTAGGTTCGTTTATTCCAGATTCAAATTATAACAAACTTCCTCGAGCTCTCACAAAGAAATATATAGAGGCAAAAAGAACTAACTCAGAATATAAGGAAGCTCACGTAAGATTTGGAAGAATAAACTAGCAAGTAACTAATCTTCATGAGGAAGCAAAACGACTTTGGAAAGACTTCAAGTATAATCTATGAAAATTTAAAAAAAACGAAGCAAAAAAGAAATTTCTACTTCTTAATGGAGATTCTAGGGAAATTTTTTCACAGGCTAAGAAAATTTTAAATCCTTTGAAGAGAAATACTATGAACTTTAATTAAGAAATCAAAAATAAATTCATTGAATCATGGGAAAATTGTGTTTTTAACAAGCATTATAATCTAACTCAAGAATAGATAAATCTTAGTAATTAAAAAATAGATAAAATATACGATAATATTTAAGAAATTAAAGATTATCCACTCTCGTATTTGTAAGGATTTGATCTTTTTACCATAAAAGAAATCTAAGAAATTATAAAAGAAATTCCGAATGGAAAAGCAGCTGGTCCAGATGGAATAAAAGGCGAACTTCTGAAATATGGTGGATAATATTTATTAATAATTCTTCATTCTTTTCTGAATAATATGCTAAGACTTGGAAGAATCCCTTAGGAATTAAATATATCGGTGATAATTCCAATATTTAAAAAAGGAAATAAAGATGATTGGAAAAACTGACGACCTATTTCTCTTATTAATACTATTCTAAAACTATATGATAAAGCTTTAACAAAAAGATTATACAATCTGATTTATTAGAGAAATTTGATTCACCCTTCATAAATGGGATTTATGAAAAACAGATAAACAACTTAATAAATTTGAATAATATAACAAATAATTGATAACTATCGGAAATGTGCTAAAGGTAAGACTAAATTGATAGCAACACTGATAGACGTTGAAAAAATGTTTGACTCAATAGAAAGAAGACTCTTGTTTGATTAACTTAAGAGAGTTAAACTACCACTTGGAATAATAATAGCCTTAGAATCGTTTTATAAAAACCTAAATTCTTCATTTATCATAGATGGTAAGAGCACCAGAACTTTATAATTCAACAATGGAGTTATGTAAGGAAGTTCTCATGGACCAGTTTTAGCATTATTGTATTATGACATAGTAATTAGATATCTGGAAAGTAAAAGTAACTAATTGGGATTTAAATGCCAGGATTCAAGTATTAGCTTCGCTTGTAGAGGATGGGCAGATGATCTTATTCTTCTTTCCAAATCTGCAAAGTAGATGTAGAATTTAATAAATGAAGCAAATAAAGTTTTTGCATGAACACATTTAAAGATTAATGTTACCAAATCCGAATGCATCTAATTTCTAAAGAAGAATCAGAAATAATAAATTTTAAATTTATGATTAGGAAATTAGCCAATTGCTTAAAAAGAACAAGTAACATATTTAGGAGTTATTCTACATTAGAAGAAGAACTTAAATCCCCATTGCAAAGAAACTGCATTCAAGTATATAGCTGCAATGAAGAAAGCTGTTTTTTAACTGATGAGATATAAGAATGTAACTCCTTGACATTTTAAAACTTTATGTAGACTTTTTACATTACCTAAAGCAGAATATGGAGGAGACTTAGTACCATGAAGTATTCAAAAAGGAGTAACTGGAGTTCTGAACAGAATAGAATCAAGTATGAGATTAATTTCAAGAAAAGCTTTTTAAGTAGCAACTTCAACATTTAATGAATCATGTTATATAGACCTGAATTGATTACCCTTTAAGCACATTATGGCTATAAAATTCTTCAGATTCTACCATAAAATTAAATAAGAAAGTACTGATTTTCCAAGATCAACAATAGGCTCTCTTTTCATTAATATATGGAAAAAAGGATTTCAATACTACGATTAAGTGTAGCAATTATCAGACCTTTATAATATCGATCTGCAGAATTAATAGAATAATACCAATCTTAAAACTTTTACTAAACATGTAAGAGAAAAAATACAACAATATTTCTACAAAGTAGCTACTAAAAAATTTATGAGGATGAAAACAGCTAGAGTATATACTGAATAATTTGGTAATCTTTAACAATTTCCAAAAATTACTTATACTAAATTAAACAAATAGTATAGACGAGAAATTATCAGTATATATAAACTTAGAACCTAAACTTATAATTTCCGTAAGGATCTTTAAGATCGTCATTACCCCATTGATAATCCCTATTGTATGTGTGGAGAGTATGAAACTTTCGAGCATATCTTTAAATGTGTGTACTATTCTAATATAATGAATTGATTATCGGAAAATATCGGAAATTATGACTTAAGGCGCCTTATACTATACGATCAAGAATATCTAAACTCATTTTCAAGGTCTAAATTGGAGTATTTAGACTTATAGATCAAAATATTTCATAAGAAGCTAATGACAAGGAGACTTGAGATTCTAGAAATGGAGAAAGCAAAAAAGGAAGAAGCTAAAGATGAATAGAAAGAAGAACTAATTAAAGAAAAATGATGAAATGTAAACAAGATTAAAAAACTATTTAAAAACATTTACTAACGTCTATAATTGAAAGAAGCAATTCTTGCAATTAAAGACGTCAAAAAACTCTTTTAGTTTAAATTTAATTTAATTTAATATCTTATAGTTTATTTAAATTAATTATAAATCATATTTTAGATATATAATTAAAATATTAATATAATCATATTATTTACTAAATTCAAAAATGTTTTAGATTAATTAATCATCTAATATACTTAAGAAGAGTAATAAAAAGTAATTAAAAACTAAATATTTAAATTTAATAATATCTAAACTAAAAAATTCAAATTTTATTAAAATTAAATTTAAAAGGTAATTTTTGCTTTACTATTGTAAAAGCAAACAAAATCTTTATTACTATTTATCCTATAAATTTAATAAAATTTAGGTTAGTAATTAGATTAAAAAATTATTATAACTTAGATATTTAATTAAGAAAAGTTTACTTCTAAACATTCAAATAGCACATAATATCATAATAAAATAATTAATGTTTTTATCATAAAAATAATAATTTTAAATGATTTTACTTTAAAGAATTATAAATAAGATATTAAAAAGAATGATATAATTAATATCATTTAAGATTGTTTATTTATGTATATTATAAATCTATCGAAAATTAGTTTAATTTATAACTATAATAAAATTACTAGCTTAATTATTTTAAATAATTAAAAATAATTAGTTTTTTATAAATAAAATTAATAATTACTAAAGTAAAAGTTTTATGCATAAAGCTATATAGTTGAAAAGTTAGATTATATTTAAATATTTGAAATGTAAATTGAATCAATTTTAAGTTATAATAAAGAAAATATTAATAGTTATAAATAAAGTATCTTAGCTTGTAGTTTAATTTAATTTTACTAATAGAAATTAATATTTTTATTTAATTAATTGGAAAAAATAAAGACGAAGATATTCACTTGGGATTTTTCCCAGCTCAGAAATTAATCTAGGGAAAATTGGTCTTTTAAAAGGACGTTACTAAATAGAAGCTCTCATTTCTTAAAAGAAGCCTAGAAAATAGATTAGCAACATTTTCAACTCGGAAATTTCGAATTTCACCATAATTTATAGATAAATTATAAATAACTTATTGAAGTAGTGCTTAACCTTTAAGTGAAGGTTAAAATTTGAAGAAAGATAATAAAAGGCTGATGGGTTAGCTAGAAATAACAGAAAGAACTAGATCCGAGAATTATGTTCGAAGAAAGAGATCTAAATGCTTTCTGAAACATTTAAAAGAATGAGCAAAGTTAATCACAGAAGTAAAAATAAAAACAAAATTAACTAATCAACAAATAAAAATGAAATAATAGGAAATTAGCAAAAGTTGAAGCATTAATTGATCATAAAGTACTAATGATGATAATAGAGAAAAATAAGTAAATCACCAAATCCAAAAAAATCAAATAAGAAATTTATTTCAATAGAATAGGAACATATTTATGAAGAAGATGCGAGTGATTTATTAACTTCAAATAAGAATACTGTAAAGAGTAATTTTTAAGTAAAAAAATGAAAATAAATGAAACTAAGGAGAACATTTTAAAACAAAACTTTTATATATTAGAATAAGTTTACAGGGAAAAGAAGATGCTTACTGAAAGAGAAATGGAAGTTCTCAAGAAGTGCATATTAAAGAAATTTTACTATGACTGATTAAGAAAATATAATTTAATAAGAAATTTTAAATAATATTTAAAATATTTTTTGAAATGAATAAAAAGTAAGCGATGATAAAAGTAAAATTTTACTATAAAAATGTAAATTTAAAAGTGAAATAAAGAAATTAAAAAGAAAATTTACATTATAAACTGTAAATTGTATTAAAATTACAAAAATGGTTGAACTAATTTATATAATTTATTTTGTCAATAATTTTTAATCAGAATTGGCTTTAAAGAAACAAAAATGAATTTTTAAATGTTTTAATTAATTTAAATATATATGATAAAATGATTTAACATAAATTTAAAATTTAAGAAAATTTAGGTTAAAAATTAAATTAAAAAAAAGTAATAAAAAAATAAAAAAGTGATCTTAAATAATGTAAAATTAGGCATTCTCAAATTTTAATTAAAAAATATAATATATTCTATAAAAGTATATATATTTCTCTAAAATAAATTTTAATATTTAAATAAATCGTTTTAATTTTAAAAAGTTATAAAATTAAATGTTAAATATACAATAGATTACGCAATGTAATATAAATAATCTTAACAGATAAATACTAATTTAGATAGATTCAACATAATTTATTGTTATTTACTGTAATTATTAGAATTTTACAATACTCATATATTTTATAAGCAAATAATTAAAAAATTTAGACTAGAGTTTAATATAATGCAAATAATTTAAAATTTATCTTAACTTTATTAAATATTTTTTAATTAAATAATAACTAATTCAATTATGCTTTTTATGTTGTTTTTTTTGTTCATTATTATTTGATTCCTATATGATACCTTTAGTCTTTAATAATGGAAATTTTATAAATTTCTTTCTTAAAAAAATAATTAAAATATATATATAAAAAATAAATTAATATCATAAGTTTTCTTATTATAAGCTTAGTAAAATATTATATATTCATAATCTCTTTAGATAACTTCATAATAATAACAATTAAAGAAAGTTAAATTACTTTATGTTTAGATTTAAGAATTTAAAATAAGTACTATAGTAAAAAATAAAATAGTAATATAAAAAATATAAGTAAATATATCTTTAATTATCTACTTATAAAGAAATTATTAACTTTAAAAGGAAACCCTTTTAAATGGATATTCTTGAATAAGAGTATTAATATGCTTAAGTGGGGGACAATTAGTTTAAGAGAACCAGTTTTATCGTTGGTTAATTAAAAGTTTTACTCTTTCACAAATACATGGAAAATATAGATCCATAAAAGTGTTAAAATAATGAAAACTTAAAAAGATATCAGGTTCATTTCTAAATTGAGGATTTAATTGATATTATGTAGATTACTGCTAGTTTATTTTAAGTATAACTTAAAAAAGAAATTATTTTTAATCCAAAAATTAAATTTATTTTAAAATATCTTACAAATTAGAGAAAAATGAGAAAACATTACTTTTTTAAATGTAAATAACTAAAAAAAGCAGAATAAAATAGAAATTTTAAGTTAAAATATTATTCTATTATTTAATAAAAAATATTTGCAAAAAATTAATAATATTTTTGCTTCTCTTATAGACTAAATTTTTTGAATAATTGAAGATAAAATTTTTGATATAAAAATATTTACAAATTAATCTTACTATAGCATATAATAACAATAATTACAGCAACTTTAAGTTAAAGCAAATCAATAACTATAAGGAAAAGAAAGTGAAAAAATATTAAGGATAATGATTAGGAAAAATTTTTCAATCTTATTTTAAGGAAATATTTAGAAATAAAAATTAAAAATTCTTAATCTTAAATAAGATAAAAAAATAATTGATGCGAATAAATTATATAAATTGAGAAAATAAAGATTAAATTATTGTAATTGCATAATTTTATATTATTTAAATACTTAAGTTATCAATTTATTTCATTTATTTATATTGGTTTATTAAAAAAATCTGTTTATTTTTATATGAAACTTGGCTTAATTTTTTAAATTCGCTAATTTAATCATAGTATTATACATTAAAAAGTACATTGAGATGAATTAATTTTGTAATATTTATCAATCTATTCTCAAATAGATTTTAATTAGAAAAATATAACATTTTTTTAATTTTATTAAATAAAAATATTAACCATATTTATGATTTATAGTCAATAAGAACATATACTATAATAACAGCATTATTTATTTAACCTAAAAGAATATCATTCTACTTTTTGTTTTTAATATTTTAAAGTTTAGAATTTATTTCTAATTATTTTAGTATTTTAAATTTCTTACAATCATTTCCATAAATTTTGATTGTAGCATATCTTTCGACTTATTATATATAATAATTTTTGAAAATACTGTTTGCTATAAATTCTTTAACATTCATATTTTTTCAACTTAACATAATCAACCGAAAATTTTAATTTTATTTTAAATTCTCGGAAGCATGTAATAATTTAAATTTTAAAATAAAATAGATTAATTTAAGTATTTTTTAATATCTTTTCAGTATTAGTCTTTTATTTTAATTATTCTTTTTATAAATTTATCAATTAAGTCAAAGATTACGATATTTTAGTTCTATAAAACATTAATTTACTGGAAAATATGAATCAAATTTAAATTTCTATGTATTAATACTCTTCAAATTAACAGTTCTATCAATCAAATATTTCAAACAATCTTTTTAGATTTTTGTTTATTCAAATCAACAAAGTATAAGCTAGTACACGAAATAAAATATTTAGAAGGAAGAATCCATAAATGAACTGAAAAGATAATGCCAAAATTCATATATTTTTTTTTTAAATAACGTATTAACAAAACTGAAGAAAGTAATATTATCATAAAAACTATTATGCTAATTCGAAATAACTACAGGAATTTATAATATTTAACCTCTGAAGAAGAAAATACTTATAAAACAGTAATCTGTAATAGATATATTGTAATTGATTAAGAACTTGAAAAAGAATAGTTGAGTGTCGGGTATTTAAAATTAACATTTATAAAGAATTTTTGACAATATATAGAAGAAGATGCATCTGCATAATAGAATAAATTCGATTAGCATTAAGAACAAAAAAAATCTCCATATTGAAATTAATGGATTAAAAAAGGAAATTCTAATTTATGAATTTGTATGAAAGAATGTTCTTAATCAAATCCGTAAATAAAACAAATAAATTTAGGTTATGTCAATATAGATGGCATTGCAACTAAAATTTATTCTATTCAGGAATTCATCATTGAAAATGACTTTGAATTTTTGTTAAATAATTTCAAAATTTGTCTTAGTTTCCAGTAATAACATATACAAAACTTAATAAGCATTACGTAAGAGAAATTAATAGCATTTATAAAATGAGAACCCAGTCTTACAATTTTCGGAAGGAATTATAAGACCGTCATTATCCTATTGATAATCCTTATTGTAAATGTGGAGAATATGACACTTTAGATCATATAATGATATGTATATATTATAAACACTTAAGGAACTGATTTTTATAACAGGTTGGGAATCTTGATATTAGGAAATTAATAATTTACGATTAGATATATATTAATTAATTTCCTAGAAAGTAATTAGATTATTTAGATCTTTAGATTAAAATTTTTCACAGAAAACTTCTATCTTTCAGGGTGCAATTCTTGGATGTAATAGATGGGAATGAAAGAGCAGAATTCAAGTTGAACAAATTGAAGAAGAGAGAATGATGATTTGTTTTTTAAAGACTTTTAAAATGTCTTTGATTGAAAGAATTAATTCTTGCAATTAAAGATGTCCATAAACACTTATAGTTAAAATTAATTAATTAATGAAAATGACTTTGACTTTTTTTCCATTAACGAAGTACATGCTAAATAATAGTTTGTATCTGTTATAGTAAATGGATTTCGAACATATTATAAAGATGCTAACGGGAGAGGAGGCGTCTGTATATTGACTAAAGAGAAACTAAAAAATACTCAAAAAATTTAACAGGCAGATGGAGAGGTCTTGCTAAGATTTTGCGCAATAAAACTTGATGATATAATCTTCACTCCTTGTTACATGCCAGATAACAATAAGACAATATATATGAAAAGTGAATCTTAAGAAATTCTTAACGAAATAATTAAAGCGTATTTCTATAATGCTCATATTATCCTAGGTGACTTTCACGCACAATCGGCCACTGTAAATAAAGGACTTAAATCATTTAAATCTGAAAAAAAATGTATTTATACTCTCAGTAGATACAAGAATATATCTTCCAGACATTTCAAAATGTTCTATCTCATTTTTGCACTTCCTAAGGCTGAATACGGTGGAGAGCTGGTTCTTTTAGCTGTAATGAGAGGCTTATAGAGTATGAAAGAGAAGATAAGCAAAAGCACGCGTATAATGGACTATCACTGTCTTTAATTGGGCTTGCTACATAGACCTTAACTGACTACTATTTGAGGAAATAATGGCTAAACACTTTTTTCTATTTTACTTTAAAATACAGAAAGAAGTTAGGACTTATCCAGAATCCGATTTAGGAAGAATCTTTGAAAGCACTTTTCCACTCGATAATGACATTTATATTAATCATATTGGAAATTATTAGATTAAGTCCGCAACTTAAAGATTGAAGATATTTCTTTCCTGCATTCCTCGCTAAGTTTAGTATAATTTATAGCAGGAAATTTTTGAAAACTTTCAAATTACTCTCTGAAAATCTATGTATGTGCATATCTCTAAAGTGTTGAATTGCTTCTTAATAAAATTTGTTTCTTATGATATCTTAGATAAATTTCTCTATAGAAAGTTAGTTATAAATTATAATTTGATAGATATTACTAATTCCAGAAATAAATGCATCTTTTTAATCACTAAAAATAAAAAAAATTTTAGTTTCAATTACTCTGTCTATGCAGAAGAAAAGATTCATTTAAGTATATCTTCGAATGTGTCCATTATTTGGACTCACTTAGAAATTTTTCTTATAGATTTCCTGGAAAAAACTTGGAAAATATAATAAATTATGAACATCTCTACATAAACTAGCATTTCGCTTCAAAAATAAACGGATACAGACCTTCAAATAAAAATTTTCAAAAGAATCTACTAAAAAAATAATTTAAATTGTTGGACAAAATACAAATAAATAACTAAAACTTAAATAAGAACAGCCAGAAAATATAAGAAGCAACAAGAAAGAGTCGGAAGATGAAAAGAACGATGGTTGAACTTTATAAACATAATTAAAATGAAGTAACTAATTCATATTAGTGACTTCATTTCATTAAAATTTTTATTAAAGTGATTTTTTCTTATTCTTTTTGTATTATCATTTAAATAGATTAAAATGTTTTAGTATTATGTAATTCTATTTTTTTTTATAAATCAAAACACGTTTTTAAAAGAAATACATTGTTCTTTTGATTTAGTTTAATATCTTTCTATCTATATGTCAGTTGTATTCTTCCATTAACTTATAATTTCAGCTTTTTTTTCTTTTTCATCTATTAATATGTTTTAATTTAAATTAATGCTTAATTTTTTTTGGCATTTCCAACCGCACTTTTATTTCTGGAAAGGTTAAACATTTTTACGAGTATTAGATATGATTGCTTAGTTAAATTTCTTTAATTATATCAAGCATGGATTTTTAATTTTAGTCGCTTAGGATCACATAATAATTACTATTATATCTTTATCTAACATAAAATTAAAATATATTATATTTATTTTTTTTATTTTATTTTCTTCTCTTATTAATTAATTAAATTCAAAAAATGTTAATAGATACTAATCAAAGTTCAATAAATTGTATCTTTTATCATTCATCATTCGAATTTCTGAAATTAATTTATGCTTCAATTCCTTAAATTTTGAGTTTTTCTGATAGGAAAATTTCTAAATATTTTGAGAATACTTAAATATTCTAAAACTCTCTTCTATAATATAAATTTAAACTAAAGATAGATTATATTGAAGCCATTTAATAAATGTTTTTACATATTCTTTAGTCTTATATTTAAAAATATAATTATTTTTCGAAAATTTTATTATGCTAAAAAAGATTTTAGTTTAAGCATATCAATATATTACTTTTCATAAATAGGTTAAGTTATTAAAATAAAAGTTTTGTCATATTCTAACATAAAATATAATAGTAAAGAAATGTAAAATACCTATATCCATTCAAATAATTAAAAATAATATTTTTCTTCTGAATGATATTTATTATGCTACTTAAATAGTCTGTAATTTTTAATTTTTTTGCTCTTAAATCTGATCTAATATGTTTTATTTTTCTACTCTAGATTATAAATGGAGCTAATACCTAAATTAAACCAATAGCTAACAAAATTTTTAAATCATAATTTAAAAAAGATGAAACTATTTAATTATTTACCTTAAAATAAATAGATAAACTCGATTATAGAGTTTGTAGCACTCTCGATGGTGCACAGCTCTTTAAATTAATTTTATTTAAAGTTAATAAAATATTCTCTTTGAATTTTCCTCCAGTGCTTCACTCATTTGGAAATTCTATCTTATATAGGTCATGATCGGAGTGATGCTCTAAGAGACCTAATTGTCTGGTATCTTTCAACAACCGTTACTCAATGCCTCTGGTTCTTTCCTCTTGGCTCCTTCCAAGATTCTTGCTCAGTTTGTTGCTCCTAAAGAACTTCTTGATACTTGTGTTAAGTTAATCTCAGTTGGAAGCCTACTCCTCCCTTTTTGAATATATTATATAATAAAGATACTAGGTAGTTTAGTTTCAATAGCCCTTTTTAAATATTTTCCCATATTGGACAAATTTCTTTCTCCGGTTCCATTGTTTTGGGGATTCTTGAATATCACTGAAATACAATCATGGACTACGTCTATTTAATGTCTTACACTAGTTGTATCTTAAGTAAAAAAATATTCCCTTTTATAGTAGGAATGTTTTCTTAAATATTTATTTATTATAAAATTCCAAAGGTAAATCACAAAGACCCATCTTTTATCAATTATTAATTATCTAATTTTTGTTTTATTATAGTTTTAATAATTTTCACTATTTAATTTTATAATCTAACCAAATTTTATTAACTAGCAAAAAATTTAAAATTTTAATGGCAAGAATTGCTTCTTTAAAATCGTTTAGTCTGTTTTTTTCAAAATCGCATTTTTATTTTATAAATCTTGAGATAAACTGATTTTTAACTTCTATTTAACTGATTAATTAAAGAAAAATATAAAATAATAAAGAGAAAAATTAATTATGATAACTGAAATAATGTCTATTTTTAATGCTTATTTAATTAATTATAATTTCTTAATAAACTTATATAAATTATATAGAAATAATTTATAATTTTTGTGCTTCATTTGAGTAATAATTGCTACTAAATTAGTATATATTAATAAGCTAAAGCTTATGCTATTATAACTAAATCTAATATTTATAAGGATATGCATTTTGAAAACAAGGATAGATAGTATTATCGTAAACTAAAATTTTCAGTACTCTCTATTATCCTTCTAAACAGTAATACGGAATTAAAGCTTAATTTAAATCGATGAAATAAATTTTTGTCATTCTTTTTACAAAATAATTAAGCATAAAATAAAAAAAGTAGATCTCTAAGTGTAAAATCTTAAAGATTATAAAATGATTATAGAAAATTAATTTCTGAATATAAATTTTGAGAGTTTTGTAAAAATTAAGCAAACACAAATAAAAAGCTAGACAAATAATTAGAAATCACTAAACGAAATAGAGATATGATAATATAAAAGAAAATATGTTAGAAGCATATATATCTCAATATGAATTCATATTTTTAAGAAATATTAAGAAGATTCGTAGTTTTATTTTTCTCATATTTTTAATAATTAATATCATTGATATGATATTACCATAACTAATATAAAATCTCAAGTTATTATAACAAGTTTTACTGTGAATTTTATGACCAATTAATAGTAAAAATTAAGCATAAAATTTAATATATAAATTAGATTAAATTAAAAGATAAAAATATAAAGATAAACTATAAATAAGAAATATCCAAAAATGTTATAATTTTGAATTAAAAAATTGATTTAAAAGCAAAAGGCAAAATAAAATATGATTAATCAAAAGAAATTAGCCATTTGAAATTTTAATTAAGATTACATTTAATTTAATTTTAATTAATAAATTAATTGATTTAACAAGTTTAGATAAAATTATTGATTTAATAATAAAAAAATGTTAATAATTTATTTTTATAATAGAGATAGTTCAGTATTTATGATTTTAAAATAGATGATTTCTATAATTTAAGTTTAATGAAAATTAAAAGAATAAAAATGCTAATTAAAAAATTTAAAGATTTGAAATTTTAGTATAATCTAATATGTTTTGCGATTAAGCTTATCCATTTGGGAAATTTTCTTAGTATGAATTTCTGTAAAAAGTAATAATAAAATATTATCAAGATTAACTTAATCAAAAAGAATATAAGATTAAGATAAAAATAAGCAACGTATCTAAATTATAATGCGTTTTATATAATTTCTTGTCTAACTTCTTTAGACTGACAATGCAATTTTCAACTTTTGATAAATTGAATAATTTCATACTAAAATAAAAAAAAATATACTGAACATTAAATTTAATAATTAGTATTAATTAAAATTTTTAACTGACTATCTTCAAGTTATTTGCAAGTATAGAATTATTTAATTTTTCAAAGCTGAATCTTAAAAAATTCAATTTTATATGGCTTTAAAGTAATATTTTAAAATTTTAAATTAAAATTAATTAACGTAAATAATCATAGTTTTCTTTAAACGAAATAACCAAAAAAAATTATCTCAAAAAATCGATTATCTACAAATTTTAATTTTAATTCAAATTTATTTTCAGAATATATTTCTATTTATTTAGTTATTAAATTATTATAAACTTGGTTTTTAATTAATCTCATTTTAAAATATTAAATATATGGAAAAAAATTAAACATTGACTATTGATTATTAGAAAAAATAATTTATTTTAGAATTCACAAAATTTTTCGTTTAAAAATAATTTTTAAATTAAAACTTTTAAGATTTTAGACCTTTTTCTGGTGATTGACAACCATCAGTGCTAGTTGAGCAATGTTCACTAGCTTCTCTCCAAAGTCAAATTCACTTACTGCCTGGTTCAGTACTATTTGTTGTTTTTTTTTGGTTTCAATGCCAAATTAGAGTTTAGGAGTCTATTTATGTCTCTTTATGTTTTTATGGGTTTATGAAATCAAGCTTTCTTAAGAAAATTGTTCGTTTAAATTAGATTTAGTATGAAAAATTAACTTTTCTGGTTTTCTCTCCTGATTTGAGGAGAAGGCCAAAAAACTTTTCTTGAAATCTTCTATCATATTTTTATGAAAAATCATATTTACCGATTAATAACTATATTAATTTAAACTTTTCTTAGTTTTTAAGTCTTTTCTTCATATCCTACAAGAAAAGTTTTGAATGAATAATAAAAATCTTTATAATTCACATTTTCCTCACTTGTCAGAGTCATTATTCAATTTTTTGATCTAGCATCTTTTTTCATTACAAAAGTAAAGTTAAAATTTAGATCTTTCTTTAAAATACATAATATGATCGTAATGTATTTTTTAAGAAATATTTATAATTTTTCCAAATTAACTCTTAACATTTTTGTGATCTTTAAAGATCTGATTAGATATTAACTTTAGCAAAGTTAGTTTGTTCGAGTTTTTTCTAGTACTACCTTTACCATTACATTCTTCATTCGTAGTTAAAACTATTTTTTTATTTTTACTTAAAATATAATAATTAAAACTAAATCAATTTCCACTTTACAACAACTTTTTCTGATCATAAGGTTGAAATTTAAAATTTGGATATTATTTCACAAATTATTTTTTATGTTTAAAAATTTTCTTTACTATTTTAATTAATTTATTAGAATGAAGTTTTACTATCTTATTATATTTTTATGATAATAAATTTCTTATAAGAATACTCCCCAGAGATAAAATTTAACAATCTTTCATAAAAAAAAAATTTTAGTTCAAATTTTTTCTTTTTTTGACATTTATTTTTATTTTTTCCTAAATAATCCGAATTAAATTAAATTTTTTTAAACTTTTTTTTCTAAAATTACAATAATTTTTGCAACTTTCTTTTCATTTAGTAACATTTTTATTACATTATTATCTCTAAATTATCTAAGAAATTAAATTTTCAATTATATTTTTAGTAAATTATTCTATTATATATAATATAATTAATATATCTTTATGAATTTTAAAATTGAGTTAATTTCTTAAATTTTTATTTTCTTTTTATAATATATTTATAGATATAAAATTAAGCATAACTAAAAATATTTAAAATTTAAATTAATTACTTAAAAGAAAATTCCCTATATGTTTATTATATAACAAATTAAAAATATTACTCATTAAGCTTAGAAAATAATGCATATAAATGTTTAAAGTTATTTCAATTTTTTTATATTATTTAAATAATAATTATAAGTTAACTAAAATTATTATAGGCAAGTTAGTTTTATGAATAAGTCATAAATTTTTTATTTTTATGTATTATATTTTGCGTTAACTTTTGTTATAGCTTCATGCTTAAGTTTGTTATTCTCTATGTAAAAATGTTGAATTAATAGTAAGCTTTTTTCTCATGTGCTTATTTATTGCAGCTTTTTTATTCTGTATAAAAGAATATTTTATAGATGCTTTTATTTTATAAAATAAAATTGAAAATTAAGGTCAAAATGTATTTCTTAATTTTCAGACAAACCTGATCAATAATCTTTAGCGAACTTCACAGACTGCAATCTAAGAAATGAAAGTTAAAGCCAAAAATTAAGATTTTATGAATTTAATCCGAGACTTTATCACTAATATGGTAAAAATTAATGAAAAACATAAAATAGCTTTAACGTTAAATTGCAGCAAGTAATCCTATAGATATTGAATCTTAAATTCTAACTCGCAGTAAAGAAGAAAGAGATTTAAGAGATGCTGATACTGCAAGAAAATATAACACATAAAAAATCTTTAAAATTTATCAAGAAAAGTAAAGAACAGAGAAGGCAAAACAGATAAACTCCTATGTTGAATCTACTTTATGACCGATAGTTGTTATAAAGAAGAAAGCAATTTTAAAGAATGGAATTACAATAAAAAATGATAGAAGCAAACAAAAATCATGAAAAATTCATATTTGGGGATTAACCGGGCTAAAGAATTGTAAATCCTAAGATGAAGAACAATGAGAAGTTTTTAAATTCCTATTACAAAAGCGAATAGTTTCAGGAAAAGGAAAAAGATGTGAAAATTTTAATCTACTTAAATTTTGTTAACTTATTATTATACGAAATCACTATAATCATTTATTATTATATTATAAAATTATTTCATTTAAGATTTATTATTTTAATCATTTATTTTGGTAAGTATTTTCAAAAAGCTTTAGTTATATCCATATTTGAAGCATATTTAAGCACTTATCTATTCTGCATTAGTTACATTGAAAATTTTTTTCCCATCTTTAAAATTATTAAAAGCCAATTAAATTAAATTAAATTATATAATGTTCGCCTTTTAGCTTAATAAAATAATTTTTTATGATATCACTCTCCTTTTTAAACTCATTGGCCTTCATTATTGTTTTGATTTGACTTTATTTTTTTATTGTTTTGATTCTCTTCTTCTTTAATCTTTGTTCATATTAAAAATAATTATTTTAATTTTTTATTCTCATATTACTAATAGATTTAGTTTTCTCTCATTCATTCTTAAAATCAAGTTATTTGTCAATTTTTTGTTTTATTCTAGGTCATTTTTTATCTTAAATCAATATCTTCTAATATTTATTTATTCTTTTTTGTTTCTTAATTTATTAAAAGTTGATTATATGCTAGCATCTCTTTCAATTTTTTATTAATTTAATTTTTTATTTGATATTTATTCTTTCCTTCTTTCCTTCTTTTCAGATTTATGTTTGCGCTTAGATTTTATAATGTTTCTTGAATCTGAAGACTATTTTCTTATATAATTTAACTGTAATATTAGCCATCAAAGACGTGTTCAAATTTTTCTTATTGCTTACAAATACGGCATATTTACTCATAATCAATATATCTTTCTTGAGTAATCAGCTCTAAAAAATATTAATTGAATTTTAAGTCTATAAATTAATTTTTATTCTTTTATTAATTCTTTGTTTGTTGTTATATAAGTAATTTTTTTAAATTTAGTCTATTTTTATATTGTTTATAATTTATATTTGCTGCTTTCATATCTTATATTCACTTTATTGTTTCTTTGAAATAATTTTTTTGTATATTTTTTTAGATTTCTTTAGTATAATTTTTTATGTTAAGATTTTTTATTTATTCATTGTTTATTTCATAGAATTTTTCAATTTTTTTAATGTTTTTTTATATTTTGAGTTCTATTTTTAACTGTGTTTGAAAAGTTATTAGAATTTTGTATCTTATCTGCTTTTTTCTTTTTATCGATCATTTCTGAATTAATTTTATAGGTTCTTGCAGAATTTTAAAAATCTTTATGCTGTTGAATCTTCAAATTTATATAAATTAAAATCTATATACTATATCTATTTAAATAATGCTTGCGGAATTTTCAAGCATTTTCTTATGATTTATCTCTGTGCTATTTAAATTTTATTCTTTCATTTTGCAATTCCTACTTAAATACTATATGGGATTAATTCCGAGTATTCAAGTTTTGGCATTATAAATAATCTGAATAATTTCTTAAAGTTAATTGGCTATGTTTTATTATAATTTTTAAAGAATTAGCATTAGAATATAAATATCGATTATAAAATTTCTTAAAGAGCTACTCAACCTTAACCTTTTCTTCATTAAGTTAGTTTATTTGATATCCTAGGTATTAAATTTAATATTTCTATTAAATTTTTTTCCTAATAGAAAAAGTTCAATCTCTTTGTTCTTTGCGTTTTTATTCTTGAGTATTTATATAAATTCGCATTTCTCCGTGTTAATATTAAATCTTTATTAATTTAAAAATTTTTCAGTTTCGTTTAATAAAATTTACATATTTTCTTGGTTATTTAATATGAGTACTAAATATCTGCTCAAGCAAGTTTAACATGATAAATATTTTGAATTTTATGACCTAGATTTTCATATTCTTCTAAATATCTTAATACTATATCATAGTATATTATTTCCAAAAGTGGTTCACTTGAGCTGCCTTGTAAGACTCCATTTACTTACCGATTTTTTCTTGTTATTTCTTCATCAAGATAGAAGTGTATTTATACTTTTTAATAAGTATCTTTTATTATATCGATTATATTTTACGAAATGTTTAATCTTTTCATCTGGTCAAATAAAAATTCACGATTTATTGTATCGAACATTTTTTCTACATCAATCAATGTGATTAATAAGTTTTCATTTTCTTTTTCTTTTTATTTATACAGTTTTATATTTTTGCTTTAATTATCATATATTATTAGACGTTTGCATCTTTTTTATGAATCCTTTTTAATCTTTATTTAATATGTCTTAATATTATATTTCTTAATATAATTGGTTAGTTATTAGTTTATCAAATATTTTTTAAGATACGTTTATTATTGCTATTAGTGGTAATTTTTTCAATTTTATTTATTTCTTTTTTTGTGGAGCATTATTATTTTGGCTTTGTTCATATTTTAGGTAATTTTAATTAATTCTAACAATTTTAGAAAAATTGAATAGTATTTATCATAGTTCGTGAAATGCGTTTTTTATTAGATCATTTGATATTGAATTGAATCCTTAAGCTTTATTGTTAGGTAAAAATCTTATTACATCTCATACTTATTAATATAAAATATTTTCTCATTTTTAATTTTCTTTTAATCTTCCTTTAAAATTTGTTCCATAGATTTTATCAATTTCTTTATTAATTTTTTTATTTTAGTATAAAGAAAGGTTTTATTATTTTTTAAATACATTTTCCCCCAATTTTGAATGAATTCTTCTTATTAAATTTTAGTTAGGTTCATTTTTGTTCCTTTTTTTGGATTTAAAATCTTTTGGCTTTTTGCCATTTCTTGATTATTACCATTTAGAAATATTTATTAATTATTTTTATTTTCCTGTTATTCTTCTTTTTTACATTTTACTATATTTGTTTATTTCTTTTAAATACTTCTTTTTAATTTTTAATATTTAATCATTATTTCTATTATATTAATTTATTTCTTACATATACAAGTTTCTAGCTTTATTTTTTCTCAACATCTATTAGTATTATTTTTAAGACTTTTTAACCTCTTGCTGTCTTTTGATTACTACACTATTGAATGTTGATATATGAATTAGATTTATAATAAAGTCTTATTATTCTTCTAGGTTTTTTTCATCCATAAATTAATTAAAAAATTCATATGTCCCTCTATATTCTTCTTTATACTATAAGTAATTAAATTAATTCTAAATTTTATAAATTTTACAAATTTTCCAATATTTAATCATATTTAATTTCTGGAAGAATTTTTTCTTACTTTAAATCCATATGGATATAGCAACTTATCGGAGAATCATTTTTTATTAATATGATAATTTTTTATCTATTTTTTTAAATTATTTTTTATTTATTTATTTATTAATAATAATTTTATTATATTAAAGTAATATCACTAAACTTAGGCTTACCACAAACTAGATTTTGTAGAAATCTTTTTTCATCAATAGATTTCTAAATCGTTCTCCCCTAGTTTTTAGGTTGTAAATCTTTATAATTTGTTTGTCTTGTTCTCTAGCCAACAATTACAAATCAATGTAGATCTAAAATTTCTCAAATCTTCTCAATGCATCCATTATTTTTGGAGCTTCATAAAGAGGCCGGAATCTTTTTTCCTTGTAGCATCTTCTGCTTAGCAAACAATAAATCTTGAATAAGTTTTAAATTCCTTTTTGCGCTATTTAAATTTGATTATATTTAAATCTATTCACTAATTTATCTTATTTCCATATTTTTTGCAATGTAAGCATCTAATATTTTTACAGAAGAAGCTTAAGGATGGATTTATCTTATCATTACTTTAATCCTGACCCTAAGTTGAATTTTTTATGCTCAGTTAATTAATCATCTGATCAAATTTTTATCTTAAACTCTATTCTATTAGATAATTCTAGCGTTCCATCTCTTAGAAGGTAAACTATTATTTAATTGTTTCTTATATTTATATTAATTCATTTATTTATTAATGCTTAAAATAAAAAAATAAGTTATTTATTCAACATCTTTCTTTTTTGTTATCTAAAAAAGAAATAATTAGACAAAACTAAAAAAAATTGACTTTAAAGCAAATTAAATCAAAGAAAAATAAGCAAAATTTGTAACGAAGAAGATGCTTGATTATAAAACAAATTTTGTAAGTTTCAATCTTTAAAATGTAAAAAAGAAAGAACCAAAATGTTACTGATACTGAATAATATTAATATTTTATAAATTCTAAAGATTTATTAAGTTTGAAGCTTTAAAAATTATTAAGTTATTTTTTTAATTAATTTATAATCAAAATTAAATAAATTGTAAAAGATAATCGTTTGAGATAAAAAAATGTAATGATTAAGATAATATGATCTCAAAAATTAAAGAATTAATATGATTAGAAAGAGTAAAAGAAAAATGAACCTTCTCCTTTCCATCAAGTGTCGGAAAAAGCCCCAAAAATATTCTGGAATGAAGGAAGGTTATTTGGAAAAGCTAAAAAAAGGTTAATGATAGAGACATGCTTTTATAATGCCTAGGTATACCTTCTTTAAGCTAGGAATGAAATACAAGGCTTATAAGGAAGAAATTAAGGAAAGTTTGCAGAAAACGATCAGCTACAGATGAATTATGAAAAAAACAAAGAAAAAATTTAATAAATAAACTTTAAGCAAATTGAAACGTCAATATGCAAGGAAATGGAATAATCAGCGGTTCTCAAAAAAAGAAAAAATGCTGAAATTAAACAAAAATTTTAATTATAATATTAAAACAAAAAATATATATTAACTAAGAAAAAACACATTAAAGATCTATTTAAATCAAATAAGCCTTATTGTAATTCTAACAGAATTTACAGTAGCAAGATATCCTAGGTGCAGCAGAGTTTTTAAATAAAATATAGATAAGGAGGAAATAAAATAACTAAAAAAGAAAATAATGGTCTAAAGGATAAAATAGAATTAATGAATGAGAAGTTAAAAGAAATTCAAAAAGAACTCAATTAGTACAAATAATTAATTGGATCTGATGACGAGAAAATATACATAAATTTCGTAACAGTGCGTTTTATGGATGAAGAAGAGCTATATTCATGAAAGAAAAACTTTATTTAAACAGGGAAATATCATAAGAATTAGTACCTGTTGAAATTTAAGTTAAACTTAAAATCAGAATTGTTTGATAGAAAGACAATTTTTTAGCAATATGCGAAAGTTTATGAATAAAACTAGTGGAATATGTAAAATAAACAATAAATATAGAATCTTTTCGACCATTATTGAAATAAATCCCAAAAAATTTATTTTAAAGTGGTTAACCTATTGATGTGAAGATAAACTTTAAGTTTTTATTATTGTGCTTTTGCCGAGAAAAAATAAAAAGTTAACGATGGTAAAAATTTACCTTTCAAACAAAATCAAATAAAGGATGTAATAATATAAAACTTAATTAAATAAATTAGAACCCAAAGGATTGTTATGTCTATTAAAACTTAATGATATGTCTACTTAATATTTGATCTTGTCTAATAAGATTATATATATTAAAAAAACTTAATTTTAAAGTCTAGTTTTAAAAATGAAAAGATATTTAGCATTCTTCAATTATGTCTATTTGATAATAGTTTAGATAAAATGAACTACTAATTAAATTTAAAAATATTTCAAAATTATGAAAATGAGGAAATTAAAAAATAGAATTAAGAAGTTTAATAATTATATAGAATGAGTAAGTTAATTAGAATTTAAATAGTTTTATGCTAAATAACTAAGGAATTTTAAATGAACAGTAATTTATATTCTATAATTTGAATATATTTTTTAATAAAATATCTTTTGTAGAATAAGAAACTAATTTTAATATATAAGCATTAAATCAAAATTTGTTTAAAAGAATATCATTTAAAATGATTTAAAAAATCCTTAATTAATGAAGTAAATCAGTGTTGAATTAAAAATTAAATTATTTAATTATTTTGATATTGTAAAGTATTATTCTATTATATTTTTTGTGAGTTTAAGAAATTTAAATTTTATTAGTATTAAAAAGCATTTTTCTGAACATAATCAAATATTAATTTTTATTTATAAATAAATTAGAATAAAATAAACCTAAAAATTAGAAAATAAAAAATAGTTTTTAGGTTATTTTGATGATATTATACTACATTTATTAAATTCTGCAGAAAATATTGCATCTATTTTTGTATGTAAAATTTAAGAAAAATAAGTGTTTTTTAATTAAAATTATAAATTAATATAACATAATTATAGGAAGGTGTTTTTTCATTTTCATTGCTATGATAATTTTTATTTTATAAAATATAAAAATATTATAAAAGAAAATAAAACAGTAATAAAATATAATTAACTTTATAAATGTAAATTTATTCATTTTCATTTAGATAAATCGAGTTAATATTTATAAAATATTAATTAAAAAGAAAATTATTTGAGTTTTACTTATAGGAAAAAACTACCAAAAATAATATTAAATTATCCAAACTTATAATAATGAAGATACAAGCTAATTTCAGTTGAATATTATTTTAAGAATAAGCTCATAAGATATAAACCAAAAAAGGCAAAACCAAAGTAATAGACTATGCCATATTATATTTACATTCATGAAAATTCATAGTTATAATCAGAAATAATTAATTTATGCCTATAATATATACTTATAAAATTTAAGTTAAAATTAGTTATAAATAAAACTTAAATTTCAAAAATTATTAATCTCGAATATCCAAATAAAAAGAATGATAATATATTAATAGAAATATAAAAATTTACATTATTTAATTTATTCGTTAGTACACTTGTTGGAATTGGAAATAAAAGAAGAAGTTTAATTAAATGTTTTCAATACAATTTTCTTTAAAAAATTATTATAAATTAGCTTCCATTCGATTTGATTAATCTACTTTCCGTTTCTTAAGAAATAGTCTATTATTTAAATTATTGTTTAGGGTTCTATTAATTTATCAATTTTTTGATGGCTAGCATAAGAAATTTAAGTTACTTATTTAAAGTCTTAACTACTTTTACTACTTCTAATTATCTAATTGTAGCAAATAGAGATAATAAGCAAAGTATGATTAGGTTTTGTTGTAGAATTCTATTATTTCTTAGGTTTTATTTAATTTAATTATCTTAATATTAATCATTTTTAAACAATAAATATAAAAATAAATTAATATCATAAGTTTTCTTATTATAAGCTTAGTAAAATACTATTCATCTATTCTCTTTATGTAGCTACATAATAGCATCAATTAATAGTAAAACTTCTTTAAATTTAAATATAAGAAATTAGCATTGGTACTATAGGTAGAATAAATATAAGTAATTAAATATATCTTTAGTTATCTATTTAATTATAAAGAAATGATTAACTTTAAAAGTTAATAATTACTTTTTAAACTAATATTTTGAATAAGAGAATTAAATAAAATATGCTTAAGTGAGGGACAATTAGTTTATGAGAACGAGTTTGATCTATAGCGAAATAAAAGTTTTTCCTTTCAATAAACATGGAAATTTATAGATGAATAAAAGAGTTAATATAATGAAAACTTAAAAAGATATCGGTTCATTTCTAAATTGAGGATTTAGTTGATAATATGTAAATCACAACTAATTTTATAAACTATAGTTTAAAAATTACTTTTAATCAAAAAATTAACTTTCTTTTAAAATGTCTTCAATTAAAGAAAAAGAATGAGAAAAAATTACTTTTTTTAATGGAAGTAGGTAAAAAGGCAAATAAAATCAAAATTTAAGTTTAAAATATTATTTTAATACTTACTTAAAAAGAATTAGAGAAAGATGTATATTGCCTCACTTATAGAATAAATCTTAGAATAATTGAAATTAAAATTTTTTTGACATAAAAATAATTGTAAATTAATCTTTACTATAACCTACAATTACCATAATTTCAATAACTTTTAATATTAAAAATCAATAATCAAAAGAAATAAAGAAAATGAAAATGAAAATGGAAAAATATAGGATAATGATTAGGAGAAACTTTTATAAATTTGTTTAAAGGAATTTTAGAAATCAAATTAAAAATATTAATCTTGAATAATATAAAAAATAAATTTGTCGTGAATAAAGTATAAAAATTGAGAAAAGAAAGATTAAATTTTAATAATTGCGTAATTTTTTTAATTTAAATACTTAATTTATTAATTTTCTAAATTATATATAATATTTTGTTTAAAATAGTCTATTTATATTTGTATGTAACTTGGCTTAAATTTTAATATTAAATAATTTAATTATAGTTATGTACATAAAAAATATATTGAGATAAATTAATTAGTAATATTTACCAATTTTTCCTAAAATAGATATTAATTAGAAAAAGTTAATAATTCTTTAAATTTTATTAAATAAAAATAAGAACCATAATTATGATTTATAACCAATAAGAGCATATATTTTAATAATATCATTAATTATTTCACTTAGAAGAATATTGATCTATTTTTTGATTTAATATCTTACAATTTCGAATTTATTATTAATTAGTATTTTGATCTTTTTAAAAATTTCCTTAAATTTTGATGCAACATATCTTTCTACTTATAATATGTAATAATTTTTTTAAATATTGATTATTATTTATTAATCATAATTTTTCGACTTAACATAATCACTTGCGAATTTTAATTATATCTGAAATTCTTAGAAATACATAATTGTTTAATTTTTTAAATAAAATACATTAACTTTTATACTTTTTAGTTTTTTTAATTCGAGTCTTTTATTTTTATTTATTCATTTTATGTTAGTATTTAATTAGATTAAATTGTTTGAGGTTTATGTAAATCTATTTTTTTGTTTTATAAATCAATGTTTTTAAAAAGAAATACATTTTTCTGTTTATTTAATCTAAAATATTTCTATATACATCAGTTGTGTTTTTCCATTAACTTAAAATTTCTGATTTTTTCTTTTTATTTTGTAATATGATTAAATAAAATTAATACTTTTTTTGGTATTTCAAATCACGCTTTAATTTCTGACTAAATTTCGAAATTTTAGTGAGTAAAAAACATGATTAATTTGTTAAATTTCTATAATTAATTTTAAATTTTCGCTTTTAGAGTCTATGAAATTTACTATTATATCTTTATCTAACTTAAAGTTAAAATTTATTCTATTTATTTTTTATTTTTACGCTTAGCAAAGAAATGCAAATAGATACTAATCAAATCTAATAACTTGTAACTTTTATCCTTTATCGTTCAATTTTATTAAATCTTATGCTTCAAATTTTTAAAATATTTTTTTAAATCTTTTGTGATAGTAAATTTTCTAAATATTTAGAATATGTAAATATGCTTAAACTATTAACTATAAGATAAATTTAAGCCAAAATATATTATTTTGAAATAATGTAATAAATGTGTTTAAATATTCTTTATTCATATATTCAAAAATATAATTGCTTTTTGAGATTTTTTTTACTAAAAAGCTATTAACTTAAAAATATTATTATATATATAAATAGGGAGGGGCAATTCTCCAACTGAAGCTAACTTAAAATCTGGTACCAGGAAGTACTCCAAGGTGAAGAATCAGCCAAGAGATGAGAATACAAGATCGAAGAGGTATCAAGTAGCATTAATGATGAAAGATGCTAGATACTAAGATCTCTTAGGGTAGCATTCCTATCGCAGCCCTATAAAAGAAAAAATTAGCAAGGGAATGCTAGTACATTGGAAGACTTTAACAAAGAATTTTTTTAACTTTAAAAACCTTTATTAAAGAGCTGGGCACCATTGATGTTCTACGCACTTTATAATCTCATTTATTTATTATAAAAATAATTGTTTCCTAAAAGTACACTAATTTAAAGAATACAAAAATATCACATATCTAAAGCTAAATTATAAGAATAAAAAACTCTATTTTTTAATTTAAAAATAAGAATTTTATGATATTTTCTAAAGGATAGGAAATAAACATCTTAATAAAATAAAAAAATAAAAATCATTTATAAGCAAATATATAAGGAAACTAAAAGAAGTTTAGAGTTAAAATATTATTTAATTAAATTATTTTGATGCTTATCTCTTATATTTAAAAATTTAATTCTTATTAGAAATTATAAAGATAGTAAAAACAGGAAAAAGATGAAAAATAAAACTTTTTAATTAAATATTTAACTACTAAATAAGTAAAATAGTTTAAGTTAAATAAATAAGCAAAATACTAAAAATTTGGATTTTCTAATGCATTAGTTTTAGTAATTAATTATTTAATCTATGTAAAATTTTTAAATTTTCATTATTAAGGGTATTTAATTTTTATTATTTCAATTAGATTACCTAAAAAAATTAGCTTCTTTTTGTCTTTTTTGATATTAAAATAAAATGAAGAAATATAAAGAATAAGTAATACTGAAATTAAAAATAAGAGGAAAATTGTTTTAATAACCTTGTAAATTCACTTATCGGTTTTTTCTACTAAAATATTTAAGAAAAGAAATTTCTATATAAAACAAAAAGGATGCTAATCATTATAACTTGCTAGAATCAAAAATCTTACGCATTTATTTAAAACTATTTCAAATGCTAAATATGAAAAAACAATTTAATTGAAAAATTTACCTAAAAAATTAAATAGTTTATAGTTAAAGCAAATATAATAAGTGATTCAACTAATTCACATAAAAGTCCGGAAATGGAAAATTAAATTCTAACCTAATAGATTAATATTGAGTCTCAGTTAACAAACAAGATAAAAAGACTAAAAAAGATAAATTTACTCCTCTAAAGGGTTAGAAAAAACTGAATTTCCTAACAAAATAAAAAAGCTTAAGGAACCTCGTACCAATGCGTTATTTAGTTTTATTCTTTAAATGATTAAATGAATACAAAATATAGATTCAGAAGGTGGAAAACTTGAATCTTCGGCTTATTTAAAAAAAAGGAAGATCAAGGCTTGGTAAAATAAATTTAATTTTAAATAGAAACATAAATTTCCAAATTTGTAGTAATAGAAAAATACTTTTAAGCAAATCCATATAAAATAAAATAAGAAGTTCATATCCAATTAAAAAAAATTAACCTAAAAAGATAGATGGAAATTGAACAAAGATTCTATTACACCAAAAACTTTATTTCAAGCCCTTAATTTAATGTTGAAATATTGTTGACAAAAGACAGGACATCTATGGAGTTAATATCTGAAATTAAAAAGAGTGCTTGATCAGTCCGAAAATAATTTAGAATATCTAGGAGACTATATTATAATTGCTTTGAATATATTTAAAGAAAGCAGCATTAGTTGATTTATGAGTGAAATTAATTAAATAAAATCTTGTTAAATAATAGCAATAAAATATATGCTTCGAAAGGACAACGATACCTTCGAATTTATTTAGAGTTACTGGAGAAAATTGTATGAAAATGAAAGAACATTTTTATGAGTTTATTGAAGAGAAAGAAGAATATCTCAGTTTGAAATCAACTCAGATGAAGAAATGTACAGATGAGAAAAGAATAATAGAAAAATTTCATCTTTAAATTGAAGAAGCATTTCCTCATAATAAAGATAATCTTAATCCTTTTAATTAAAATTAAGAAAAATCCCATAAATATAGTAATTTCTTCGACTATTTGATCAAAGCAGTTTTTAATTATTTTACTTTAATTTCTTATTTTTGTTGAAACTTTTTTAAAATTTGGTACTTTTTTTATTTTGCAAGTATTCTATAAAAAAAAATTTATTCTCATTAATTTAAAAATTTTTATTACCTAAACTAAATATTTTAAATTCCTCTAACTTAATACAAGAAATATATTTTTTATTTAATGAGTCTAAATATAATTTTTTGCTACTATTTATTTTTACTTTATATAAGTATATAAATTAAACAAATTTAAACTACAATATTTTAAGATTGCTTTTAATTCAGACTAAAAAGAAAGAATTAGCCAAGCTTGAAGTGAAGATTTATTTTTAAGCATTAAATGTATATGTGATAAACACACTAAAGTGACACCATATCAATAATTATTTTAATTATATTATGTTATTATTGTCTCTATAATTAATTAATTATGCTTAATAAGAAATTATATAGTTTTTTATAATAATAGTTTAGTTTTTATATTACTATATAATATTATTACTGTAGTTAGATTTAGTTATTCAGAATAAATAAATAGCACCGATATAGATTTATTTTGTATTTTTCTTCTATAAAATTATAATATTAAAAGAGTAAAATTACCATATTTTAAAGAATATTTATCTTAATATACTATTAGAAAGAAATATATATAATAAAATTTAAACTTTTACGTTAAATTTTTGAATAGCAAATAGATTATTTTAGTATTATATAATTTAGAGATTTTAGAATATGTTTTAAATATTTATTTTATATAATAATATTTACAAAAATATGTATAGATAAATAAAAATAATTTATATTAAACAATAGCAATAAAATTATTAAAATAAAGGCAATATTTAGTAAAATACCTTTAATTGTAAACAAAAGTTTAGGAGTTATTAATTTATAAATAATGCATTATATTTAAAATCGAAGACTTTAAATAAAATAAAAAGGATCGTATAGCTATTGAGATAGATGAAAATTAAGTGCTTGTTGAATTCTAAGAAAGAATGAGTGGATGAGATAATTATTTAGCAAGTTATTTGCAAAATATCTTTCGTTAATGTAAATAGACTCAAAAGCAAAAATTATCTTTTTCATTCTTTTTAGTATACAAAATTAATAAAATAAATTTACCTAATTTATATTGCAAAAAGTATAAAAATTTAATTAAAATGATTTATTACTTAAATATATTAGAATATACTAAGTTATTTCAATTAATAATTAAAATTAGAAAAAAAAGAAAATTTTTAACGAAAAAAGTAATTAATTATTGAAAATCAACTATTCTTAATCTAAAAAAATATTTTAGTTATTTTATTTAGAAAAAATAAGTAAGAATTGTATCTTTAAATTTTTGTTTAATGAATTACAAATTGAATTATGTATTTATAAAGAATGTTTTTATATTTGCTATAATAAATTAAATATTATCTAAAATTAAGTTATAGATACAAAATTAATAAAACAGTTTATTTCTTTATAATTAATTTGTTTTTTTATTGATTTTATATTAATTCTTTTAGCTTTTAAATATATTATACTTTCTAGTTACTAATTTATTATTTTATAATATTTTAAAATTAATTAGTTTTCTAAAGTTTAAGGAATTAATAAAAGAAAAATACTAATACTAAAGTAAATAATAGTTTTTTATTATATTATGTGGTTTAAATTTTATAGCAATTGACTATTAGAAAAATTTACATAGTATTTTTCCGATAAGCAAAAAGAGTGGTAGTATTTTTTACAAAATAGGCATTTTTAATTATAATTATATAATTTTTTTTAAGTTTTATAGTTAAATATAAAAATAACAAAAATACAACAAAAAGAAATAATTTAATTAATTTTAAACTTTCTATATTAATTTCGCTATTAAATTTATCTATTTTCCATTATAATTTTTAATCAAAATTAAATTATAGAATTTATATATTTTTTGAAACTTATTCTTATTGGAATTAGGCAATAAAAATAATTAATTATAAACAAAAATTAAAAAATAAGTATAAAATAAAAAAGACTTAAGAGAATTAAATTAGATAATTTTATTCTAAAAAATAAATAAAAACTAGCTTGAGAAAATATAGTAAGTCAGTAATTGAGATAAAATTTAAATTTTTTAGTAATTTTAAATAAAAAATCTATTAAAAATGCTATTAAAATAAATTAACTTTAATATTGGTTTAAATTATTACTAAAATAGTATTATTCTTGCTTTGATCTAGAAGGGAATTCAAAATTTAATAAGTAAAATAAATAACTGAAAATAATTATAATCAGACAAAATATATAAATTATGCTTTTGAATCAAAAAATGAAAAGTGTAAAATACAAAACTAATTATTATATTTATTATAATCATTTAAAATATGGAATCCGTCACTCAAGCATAGCTAGAGTGGTGGAACCTACACTCTAATCTAAGTCTAACTATAGTACCAGTTGAACATACTGTCTCTACTTGCGAAGATTCTGCCAATAGTATTACATCTGAATCCTGATATTTTACTTTTACTTTCTAAATATCTAATTACATTATCATAGTACAGCAAAGCAAGCACTGGACCATGTGAGATACCTTACATAACTCCATTATTGTATTTTATTTTCCTAGATAAGGTTCCATCTATAAGAAAGGAGGAATTTATGTTTTTATAGAAAGATTCAAGGATATTTATAAGTCCTAAAGATAACTTGACTCTCCTGAGTTAAATGAAAAGCAATCTTCTTTCTATAGCATCAAACATTTTTTCTTCATCTATTAGTGTGGCAAAAAGTTTTTTCCTCCCTTTTGCTTATTTGCGATAAAATTCTATTATTTACTATACTGTCAAAATTTATATAGTAGTTTATTTCGTTTTCATGAATCCCATCTAGCTTTCATGAATAAAGTTTCTTTTATATATTTAATCATAAAGCCTTTTAGTTAAAGCTTTATCATATAAATTAGTATAGAGTTCATCAAAGAAATAGGTCGCCAATTTTTCCAGACATCTTTGCTTCTTTTTTTAAATATAGGAATAATGATCGAGGTATTAAGTTCTTCAGGTATTCTACCTAACCTCAGTATATTATTCAAGAAAGAATGAAGAAGCAAAGTAAAATAATAACCTCCATACTTCAATAATTCTCCCTTTATGCCATCTGGACTAGTTCCTTTCCCATTAGGGATTTATTGAATAATTTCTTAAATTTTTTAAATCGTAAAGAGTTGGAATTTTTGTAAATAGGAAGGTATTTACTCTTAAATTTCTTTGATATTTTAATAAGCTAGATTAAAATTTTTGCTCTATTGTCAAGCTACTTTAAGTAAGATTTTAATGTTTGGTAAAAACAAATTTCTCTCTTGAATCAACGAATTGATTTATAAACTCTTAATTAAAATTCATTTTGTTTCTTATTTTTGAATTAAGAATCGTTTTCGCTTGTGAAAACATAATTTTTGGTTCTTCATTAAGATTTAGAAATTTCTTCTTTGATTTATCTTTTAACCATTTTTATAGATGATATTTGTTCTTATTTCAAAGTTTATTAGCTGATTTCTGAAGATTAAGGACTTATTAATTAATTCTTCCAAAGTAATTTTTAGTTTCTTTATACTCTTAATTAGCTCCTTTCGCATCTATATACTTTTTGCAAGATCTTGAGGAAGTTTGTTGTATTTAGGATCAGGAATAAATGCTCCTAGTACTGAATCTGCTTTTTCTTGAATGTTTATGCTACTGTACATGTACTATTCCTCTAAATTATTTCTATCTATTTGAAAGAATTCATTATAAGTTTCTATAAATGATAGTTAATATCTTTATCGTCAATTGGATCTTGCAAACTATTAATTTTATATTTTCTCTAAATTATTTTTCATCATCGTAATATTTTATATTAAATAAAAAGTTAATTGGAATGTGATCAGATTTTAAGCAGCCATTGTGAACCTAAAAATTTACAAATTAATTATTATTTAAATGACTACTAATTAAAATATAGTAATTACAGTACAATTTTCCCGTTTCTTTGTGTATGAATGTATTACTAATCGCATTATTAACTATTTGAAGATCGTTTTATTGCAAGAATTCTTAAAATCCAGATGTGTTGTTTAGTCGTTTCAAGTATTTTTTCCGTAATTTTGTAATAGAGCATTTAAGTCTCCTATCAATATATGAGGAAAATTTTGAAATTATCCGATATATGTATTAATATAATCATAAGCTTAATCTTTAATAAGACTACTTTTATTATTGTCTGGAATATAACAAGAAGTGATAAATATATTTTCCAATTTGACTGAAACAAATCGATTTTAGGATTCTATATTTACTCTAGATTCATTAGTATTTATTTCATCTCTAATAATCAAGCTTACACCTCCTCTTTTATTTACATTTCAAAATATGTCCTATATCCTTTTATTAATATAGTAGGAAAATCTTACTTTTGTCATGTTTCATTAATTGAGAAGATGTCTATGTCATTATTTTAATAAATTCTTCAGTCATTAACTTTTTTCCTGCTATTCCATTAATGTTAACGTGTCCAATCTTGATTCTAGTTCTATACTTATATTAATTATTATTTTTATTACTTTCTTTTGATCCAGTTGGAAATCCATTTTCGCAAATACAAATATTTTTATTCCCTTGTTAATCACAATCAATATTTACAAATTTTTACCATATTCCGGGTGCTGACGAAAGAATTAGGTAATTATAAAAATTACTTATTTATTATATTTTCATAACAACTTTTGATCTACAAATATTTTGATTTTTTTAATATATCAATAGTTCCAAAAGTTAATTTCTAATTAATTATAACATTCCTGCCTTAAATATTACTCATTTCATACTGTTTTTTCTTCAAGAACCCTATAATATAAATTCCTTGAGTAAAGGCAATTTAAAATTTAAGAATTTCATTATTTTTCACTTTCTTTTTAATCTCTATATTTGACAGTATGTTTAGCAACTGGAATTTAAATATAATCTTTTTCCTTTTTTCTTTTATGAGGGTTTTATTTTTTGCACTAGAATATTTTTAGTTTTAAATTTTATTGAAATCTGTCTTGTTCTATTAATCTTTTGATTAAATTTTAGCTTTAAGGCTAAATAATTATTTTATTAATTTCTTATTATTTTCTCAGATTTTCCTCTAACTTTTAATTGTTACATATCAAATTTATATTTAACTAATGATAGTATTACTAGAGTTTTATAAAGATCTTTTCTTACAAATTCACTTGGCAAAATTGGTCTTATTGGTCATCTATATTGTGTTAGATGATGTATCTGAAAACTAGATTTTTACTTAAATTTGCTTATCCTATCCTATAACATCTGTCCAAGTTTAATTAATTTTGGTTTAATTTGTTTCTGTTTATGCTTATATTTCAAAATATATTTTTTAATATTTTTATAGTTGCTTAGTATAAAAGCTGTTTGATTTCAATTTCATTTTATTTTTATGTTAAAAATCCTTACAGGATTTATTCTTTTTATTACTGCTGTGCTTGTAATATCCTGATCTGTTCAGAATTTTATTGCTATTGATTCTCTAGTTCTTAACTAAAAAATAAGAATTAATTTTATTACGTTTAGCACTGTTTATTGTATTATTGGTTTTCAAATTACTATTTTTTTAATTCAACTTCAGTCTTATTCTTTAGCTAATAAACTTATTAAAGTTCTCATTATATTTGGTTTGATTATTATTGTTGATATTAGTATAACTCAATTAAACAATGCAGATAGTTCATTTATTAATAAGTAAATATTTCATTGAATTACAAGTTTGTTTATATCGATTTATGATTTTCAACTAACTCAGTTTAAGTCATTTATTGATTAAAAAAGGTTTATTCAAACTATTAGTCTAAAAAGTCTGTTTAAATCTCCATCTCTCTAGTATTATTCCTTAATTTGGAAACTTCTTAAAGTAGCTATTAAGCATGATCTAATATAAATTATTTGATTTCATTGATAGATTAATAGCGTATAATCTAACTTCTCAATTTTATTACTTTAGGAATTATTTTTAGTTAAATTAAAAAATCTTTTATATTTTTAATTTTCAAAATGGGAATGCCATTTTGTATTAAAAGTTTAATAAAAATAGTAATTTTATTAAATTATATATAAAATGGAAAATTACTAGTATAAAATATCTTCTCAAAAGGAATCATTTTAGTCAAGTTACGATTAATAAAAAATACTTTAAGAACTCAAAGTCATGCAATTAGAAAATTTTAATCTTTTAAGAACTGTACAAGAACTCGAAAGAAAAATTGAACACCTGATGATTAATTCATAAGAAAAAAATTGAAAATAAATAGTTAGGAATTATTAGGATAGAATAGATAAAAAAAATTTAATCAATTCGCAGAGTCAATTAAAAGCATTTTATTGCAAAAAAACTAGATGAATGATCCGATGGATGTAGAGCAATAGTCTATAACAAAATATATTCCCTATTGGAAAATAATGAGATATTGATACTGCAAGCAACCGAGGCACAAAGTTAGAAACTGCTTCCAATTCTAATGAAAATAAAAGAAAATAATAAAAAACTAATGGGAAAATATTTTCAGGATTTATTGCAATTAAGAAGGTAAACTATACAGGAAAAAAATAATCCAGCTAAATAAAGAAGCTCCAAATATATAGCTGCAATTAACGAATTTAATAAGAAATGAATGGGAATCGATCTATCAGAAACTCTCAGAAAAATAGATTAAAAATCCTAAGAACTTATGATAAACAAGATCCAAGCAATTATGAAGTCTCTATTATTAAATATTAAACTTTTGATTTGTGATTAACCAAATAAAGGTTAAATCACGTAAGATAATTCATTCATTATAGTAAAAAATTTATATTTATAAATCTTATTTAATTAAATATTTAAAATATTGTTAACTAATTTCATTTTTTGTCTTTATTTATTCTTCTTTAAAATAATTTATATGTTTTTGCTTATTTAATTTATAAATTTTTTTATTTGATTCATTATTTAATTAAGAAGTCAATTTTCTCAATTTATCATTTAATTTATTTAACAATAATTAAACGAAAGTATTTTTAATTATATGATCAAAAGAAATTAAGATTTATCGCTGTTATGGTAGTTAAATTAAAAATCCGTTTTAACTACTATTTTTATTGAGATTTGCCCTTTTTTAATATTCACTATTAGTATATTTAAATATTTTATTTTAAGTTACTCTTTAATACTATTCTTAAATAATTTAATGTTTAATTTATCTAAATATATCTTTTAAGTTATTATTTATTATATTAGAAATAATTTTATAAAATTATTATTTTTTTGTTTTATTTCAACTTAAAATTTAAAAAAATTTAAATTTAATGCTTTAAAAGTAGAATAAAATAAAATACTAATATCTAATAAGGTTATTTTCATCTCTATCTTCAAATATAAAATATAGATATTTAGATATGAAAGAAATATAAAATAAGTAAATACTTGTAATATTTAATCTGGTTAACTTATTCAAAAATGTATACATTTGATATTTGAAAAATCAATACAATTTTTTTAGATATTTTGTAAATTTCTGAATGTAGGTATTTAGTAAATTTATTCATTCAGATTCTTAATAAGTTTGCTAAAAAAGTCAAATAATGTTCAAAAGCCCTCTAATTCTACTTTTTTTATATCTAGTCTGCTCCTAGATAGGTTTTTGTTGGTTTTCCATCCAGCATTCAGTAGGATATATAAAAAGATTCAAACAACTTCTATTTCAATTAAGTAATTGTAACATAATCTTAATTATGTCCTTCATAATTTCGTAATAATTAATCCTTTCCTTCTTTCAACTTTGAATTATCCTGTAATTAAATGAACCGCAGTGATAACATTTCTTTCTATATCTTTTTCGTATTTAATTATCATTATCTTAAATTAATCAATTTGGTAAATTGCTTTTATTACCTTTTTTCGGTTTCTTCGATATACATTTTAAATAATATTTCCTATTCTATTACTGTATTAGAAGTTACTATTTGTGAGTATTCTTTAGTTATATTATTGAGATACAATGTATTCCTAGATTTCTTCTTTGTTAAATATAAAGATATAATAATTTTAATTTACTTTTTCTTAGTTAATAATAAAGGTATTTTAAATTTAAATGTTTATTATAATAAAAATAGTTAAAGTATGTACATTTTGTTTTACTATTTTATATATTCAAAAAATGAATATTTTAATTTTAGAATTAATTAAATTTATAAACTTGAAAATTATTTCTTAATATAAGTTTCTATATCCCCTTAGTTAAATAGATTAGCTAAGCATTTAATCATAAATTTAAGATTCAATAATGAGAAAATTTACAGTTTTATTTATATATTAGAAACAAATATTTATATAATAGTAAATTATAAAAGAAATAACAAAAATAAGCTTTATATCTACTAAAATAAAAATTTAATTAATCTATATGATTAAAAAATATTGGTTCAAATAATATGAAGTAAGTAAAGAAGATGAGTGATAGAGCTTTGTAAAGAGTTTTACTTGAGTTATCCTTCTGTTTTATTGCTTTGCAAAAAGGTGTTAATTTATAAAGAAAAGTAGTAAATGAAAATTGGATAATTTAAGTTTTGAAAGGAAATCAATTTATAATTTTTTTCGATTTTTAATAATCTAGAATAAATAAGTTTTAATTTTTTAAGATCAATATTCAATCTATTAATTGCTATAATATTTTAAAATATCTTTTTGCATTTTATAAAATTAAAAAATTAATTTACAAGAAAATTATGGGAGTTAATATTATAGATTATTATTAGTAAAGATAGATATTTTTATTAATAGATAAAATGGCTTCTAAGAAATAACAGAACTTTGAACAAAACATTTAAACAGGAAAATAATCTAAAAAATAAAAAAGCGAAATAATTATAATGAGTGAAAGTGAGAAATATGATTGATATGACGAACATTAATCACTTGGAAATCCAGAACTAAAAAAACTTCCGACACAAACTAAAATAGAAATATTATCTAAGTCATTAAAAGAGTTTATGTTTAAAAATAGATACCTCACTGATAAAGTTTAAATTAGAAAAACTAATAACGTCTTTACTTGAGAAACAATATTAATCATCATAAGAAATAGAAGACAAACTGGAACAAAGAATTCTTTAAATTTAATAATAAATTCAGGTAACGCCATTTTCGTTTTAACAGAATTAATCAGATCCTATGGAAATAGAAAATGAAGCCTCAAATTAAAATAAACATTAAACATTTATTTAAAATAAGTAGTAAATTTAAATTAAATAAGTGTTACAGGAATAATAGTTTAAAAGAAGAATAAAATGCTACGTGTGCAATAAATAACACCAATGGAAATACTGCTACTAACTAAGCGAAATTTAAAGAAAGAATAAATAAGATATTTTAGAAAACTATTTAGGATATATCCAACATAAAGCGGAAAAATTTATAGAAAAAAATTCTTTAATTCAAATCTTAATCCTTGGAGAAATAATTAGGACTACATGCAAGATGAAAACTATTCAGAATATTAAAGGATGGTGCGCTAATGAAGCGCTACACCGCCTAACTAAGCCTAGTAGAAATTCAAGACAAACTAATGGAGACAAGCTGATAGAATAGGTCAGATGGCCGACTACTAAGGCTTTAACAAAGCTTTTTAACCTTTTAACCTTTTTTTAATAAATTTTTTGAAAATTAAATTAGTTATGATTATTATGCTATATAGATAAATTAATTTTTATTTTACTTCTAAAATTAATAATTTAAATATATGCAATGTGAATTAATTTTTATGTAGAATTATATATATAAAAGATAAGAAAAATTATGTAAACATTTAAAGAAATTTTAATTAAGAAAATGTGAAACTTTCAAGATAATGAGATACATTTATTTTCGATTAATTATTAGTCTCCTTGAGAGCTAATGTAATAATGAACTACATTAATTTATTAAATTTAACTAAATTAAAATTTCTGATAATAAATAAAATTGTAGCGAATTTTTAAAACTCTAAAAAGATAAATTAGTTAGATATGAAAAATAGAAATAAATAGAAAATTTTTAATATTTTCTTCTTTAGGATTTTAATGGATGGAATTAGAATTAAATAATAGTTAATTTTTTTAAAGTTTTTTAAAATAAAAAAATCTGGTTAAGATAAAAGGAACAAAATATATATATAAATCACTATATAGAATAAATTATTTTATGGATTTTATGTAAACTTAACTAAATTTATAAATATTAATAAAAAAATATCTTAAAACTTTTTATTAATTTTTAAATAATTTCTTATTTTTTAACAAATATAATTTCCATTTTCGAAACTAATGAAAAATAAAATTTATATAAATAAATATTAGTTCTTTTATTTATACCTAATTAAATGGTTAAAAATATCCAAAAAAAAGTTAAAACAGATTCTAGGATTCAATTTTTTAAAACTGTATGAAGATTACAATTCTACAAAATTGAGTAAATTTATAAGATTAAAAAATATGAATCAAATTATTTAGGGATATATTCAAAAATTTCAATTCAATTTTTAAGTTTTAAATTTTAAAATCTTTAAAAAGAAATAAAATTTAAAACTAAATTTAACTTTCAATATATATAAGTTCTAAAATTTTTAAGCGTATTAAAAATAAAAATCAATTTTTGCTTAACATTATACTATAAAATTAAGTGAATTTTTATTTTGGCGCAGCATTCAAACCATCTTATGAGTTTTAGTTTGAGTAATTATTTTATTACATATAATATATATAAAGCTTTACAATCGTGAATATTTATATAAAATTTAGCTGATTACTATAATTCGTTCATAATATTGCATTTTTAATTATTAATTAAATTATTTTTTTTATCAAGAGTTTAATAAAATTTAAATATGAATATTCATAAATATCTCGAGTAAAAGAGTTAAAAAGTAAATTTTTTTTTATTATTTTAATTAATTTTCTTTTCTATTTAAGAGAAAAATTAAACTAAAAGAAAATTTAGCTTAATTTTATACTTTTTATTTCGTCCATCTTTTTTAATCATAATTTTATTTTACAGAAAAAATTTATTATATATTCAAATTAAATTAGCAAGTATTATACCTCTTTACAAAATTTATTTTTTAATTCTATTAAATTGATAATTTTATTTCGAATTTCATTTATTTTAAAACTATATATATCAAATAAAATGTTTAAATTTTAAATATTAAAATTATGACTGATTAAATTTCTGATTTTCTTAAATTTTTTAAATATATTATAATTTAAAATAATTATAAGATAAATAGTTTAATTTTTATTTCTTTTCTTTAAATAAACTCAAATTTTTTTGCATGATTTTAAAAATCTTCATTTTTTATTATATAAATATTAGTAACCACTATAATTAAATTATTCTAACATCGGACATTTTGAATGCATTTTATGCCTAACTAAATAGATATTTAGATAAATTATTCTATTTACAATTTACAAATAAATGAGGCAAAATTAAACGTTTGATTTCACTGAGGTTCTTCAATATGTGGTTTTTGAATTCTTCGTTCGCCTAGATAAGCCCCGATATCTTTTTTAATACAATATTTTCCTAATTTGTTTCATTATAACCTTTTTTAATTTAGTTTTAGTTTTATTTTTCTCTTCTTTTTTCTCCTATTTCTTCTAGTAGTTTAAGTACTTATGTAGAATTGTAAAATTTCAAGAATCTTTTTCACAGATGCGTTCGAAAGTTATAATAGTATCTTTTTGTTTCTGTTTAGGTTTAAATCTCGGTTTTTCTCCCTCGATTATCATTGGATCCTTCCCTTATTCTCTTAGTTAAATTTATGATTGGCTGTTCTACTTGTGAAATATTTCAGAAGGCATTCAGGTTCTTTCTTAGGTCATAAATTAAAATTTTATTTCAAGTTTTTCCATCAATCTCTTATTTTCTTTCTTCAGTTTTTAACCTCTTGGAAGTCCAGTATGACTTATCAGCTCATAATAGTTTATTTACTGCTTTAAGGTGAATTTTGAGATTTCCAATTGTATAATATTTTTAACTTATTTTCTAGGCTTCTCTTCAGAGGTGGCACTCTAGATTTTATAGACGTACTTTTTGAACCTTTTTCATGATCCTAAATTTCTCTTGAATGTTGTTAACTCTTGTTTTCTTGAAGCCTCGAAAATTATGAGCTAACATCTTTTAATTTACAAATTATTGCTTATAAAATGTTCGCAATAAATCATTTAAAAACTTCCAGCATCTATCGGTTCATTCATTTTAAATGCTTAGTTACTACAAAGAATTTTTCTAGAAACTTTTGATGAATCATTTTCATAGATCTGAGTTGACTATCATTACTAACTTCTTGCTGATAATAATAGAAAAAATTCAAATAGATAAAATAGAATAACTAAGACAGTCAATTAAAGAAATTATAGTTGAGAAAAGTTTTATTTTGATGGAAACAAAATTTTAGATTTATTATTTACTGAAAATAAATTTATTTTGTATTTTATTTTCAGGTTATATTTTTTATATCAATTACATTTTAATAGTCATTTTCTTCAATTTGTACTATTTTATTTTTATGATTATTTTAGATGAAATGCATTTCTATATATCATAAATAATATAATTAATGTTCTTATTTTTATTATTATTAAACTAACATAAATACTTAAAATATTAATTTAGATATTTTTTTATATTTCAATATTCTTTTTTCTTTCTCTATTATATGTTTGTGATTTTATTTTCAACACACGAGCTTCTAGAACTTATTGAACATTTCAATTTTACTCCTAAATTGTCATAATGAATGTTCCATTTGAGTCATTATTTAAATTATAAAATTCTTTCTCAAAATAATCATCGTAATTTTAAAAATTTTATTAATATATCTGAAACTTTAAATTCAAGAAAGCATTAAAAAATTCTAAATCATCCTATTATAGAAAAGATATAAGGCAAAAAATACTAAAAAAATTAGAAATTTCTGATTGTAAAACATTTTGAAACATATAAAAAAACCTTTTTATACTTAAAATGAAATGATAGAATATTAGTTCCAATTTTTAAATTTGATAATAATTGATGACTTTAATTTATTATCATCCTAATATTCTTAATATAATATAACTTTCTAATTATTTATAATATTTAAATTTATAAATAAATTAATAAATATTTGATAATACTATTTATCATAAGTTTATTTACTAAAGAAAATATATAAATCAATAACTATTTTTTATTATATAATCGCGCTAAATTAAAAAAAAATGCTAATATAAATATATTAGCATGGACTATTAAATTAGTGTAACCGGATATTAGAATTTTTTAATACCTTATAGAATAATTTAAAAAAATGAACGAAAGTCAGTATTAATTAACAGCGTAAATTGTAAAAATTAAGAAATTAATTACTATTTATATAGAAATAAAACTAAAAATTTCATATCAATTTTAAAGATTAAAATAAAATATAATAAAACGGCAAAATATTTCTTTAAATAAATTAAAAAAAACAAAAATAATAGTGCTGTTTAGTTATTAAACTTGATTATTTAATTTTAAGAATAAAGTTTATATTTTATCATTAAATAATGATAATAAATTTAAGGATTACTTCAACCCTTTCCTGATAACAGTACATACTCTATACTGTTTAATAAAAATGTTCGAGAACTTTGTTTTTTATGAGATTGGAAACTTGGGTTTCCCCAAGTTTTCCTTTCACATCCTTCTTACTATACTTCGCTCCCTTTATAATTAACGAGTCTTTTCTTTTGTATATTGTTCCAGCTGGGTTGCAGAACATATGGTTCATTTATTTTTTCTAATCTTCTTCAGATGATCTAGATGGTCTTTAAATTATTTTGTTCTCATTTCCAATAATAAATATTTAAAAAAAACTTATTTATCTCTGTTTAAAATTCTAGCAATTCCTACAAATTGTTAATAACCTCACCAGCATTAAAAAATTTTATTTTTTGATTTAGCTACTTTTTTATCATTTTCAAATGAATATAATAAACTAAATGCATTGATTGGAAAATTAAAATTATAATATAAAATGAAAAATAAATTTTTTAATTTAAAGTTATTTTTAATTGTAATATTATCCTAAAGTAAAAAAAGGCTTAAAAATAGGCAAGATTATAATTTTAAAAATTAAAAATTATAAATTATAAAGCAGTTTTATAGTAATTATATCGCTTTTTACGGTAAATTACTATCATCAATATTTCCTTAATATAAAGAATATTCATTTATAAGATTTACAGTATTTTGAATTCCCAAGTAATTTTTGTACTCAGAAGTATATTAATTTTCTATCTTACTAAAAAATAGAAATTAAATGATAGAAAAAAATAATTAATTTATAAAAGAAATATAAACTATAATATGAAAAGCTTATAAAAAAGAATCATAAAAACTTTAATTGCTCTTAAATTTATACTATAAACATAAGCTATATCTTTATAAATAAAATTAAGTTATTTAAATCTCTATTTTAACTTTTAAAATGATTTAAGTTAAAATTTTAAATATTTCAATAGTACTAAATTTACTGTAGATTCAATTTTAGAAATATTTTTTATTTTGATAAAAAGTTTTAATAATAAAATTGATTGATGATTGAAAATGATGCAATTATTTTTACTAAGTTTTTTACATAACATTATATTTAAAGACATTCTTATCATATTTAAAATCTAATTGTTTTAATTATTTTACTATTCAAAATATGTTTAATTTATGTCTTATCATTTCATAAAACTACTTTTATCTTATTTTTATTAGTCACCTAATTTTAATAGAAAATAATTTAGATAAATAATACAAATATTTGTTTCTTAAGGTTTTGATAATTAATATTTTTAAACTTATTAATTTAATAGTGAAAAAATATACAAGAAGGCGTAAATAAAAAGTTTCTCGCAGTTCCAGAAAAATAAAAGAAAATGGTATCCTAGAATCACTAGAACTATGAAAATCCAGTTAGAAGGTCATACGTCAGGCTACAAATCCAATGCTCAAAGAAAAACCTAGAAAATAGGCTAATATTATCTTATAACGAGAAGTAACGGGGTTCATCACTGAGGAGTAGAAAAAATTTCAAATGATTAATTTAAGGGGTGTGCAACCTCCAGGAAGATGTCAAGAGACTAAAAAATAATAAAATTTTTTGAATATTTAGCTAGAAAGAAAAAATAGTCCCAAGACTTGATACAAGAAAAAATACCTTTAGAGGGAGTTAAAAGCTAGTCAGCTAGAATAGATAAGATTAAAAGCTTAAAAATTTAACAATTATCTAGAACTTCATTTAAAAAAAATTAAGACTATAAATTTTACAATTTTAGTGATCTTGAAAAGGATATAATATAAATAGAAAAAGTGGAAGAAAAGGAGACGATTTAACGAATTATAGGAGATATAATAAGAAATTGAAGACATACATACAAGACAAGTGATAATTTTTTAATAAAAATATTTTTTAATTTAGAATATTTTGATGGGAAAGAGGTTGTGATGACTCTAATACGTTAAATTTTATTTATCATAATTATTATAGCTTAAATATTTCTTTAGGCGTGATTATTATTAATTAATAATTCTCTTTTTTATCCAACTTTGACTCTTTACTTCATAAGAACAATTGTATTTATTATCTTATCTGAATTTCCTAGAAAATGTTAAATTTTTATTTATCATCTAAATTTTAATAATAATGAAATTAAAATGTTCAACAGTGCCAATCTGGACACCGTTTAAAATAAGTTGTTTTATCAGCAACATTTCTCATCATTCTTGATTTTCTAATGAAATTATCTTCACTAAGGTCTTCTCAGTTTCTTTTATCCCCCATTCTTATTATTTCAAAAGGTACTTCACATCATTTTCTTCTGTAAATATCTCCATGCTAGTTGCAATAGAGCCTCTAGTATTTTTCTTATTCTTTACGCCAAAATTTTTTCTTGAAATTCTAAAATTTTTAGCAATTCTTGTACAAATGTCACTTTCTCTTACAGTTGTAGCATTTCTTCCTTACTTACCTGATTGGTTTTTGATTTATAATCGATTTTTATTCTAATTCCATCTAATTTGTCTAATTAGTTATGTTTGTGCTAATATTCTTTTGCTTAATAAACTCCAACTCTTGTTTTTATACAATATTTCCAAACCTTGCTGTTTCTTATCTATGTTCAGTTTAAATATTCCAATACGCTTGGAGTTCCCTTTCTTAATTAATAATTTTAATCTCTAAGTTATCTTATCCAAGCTATAATAAGTTTCTTAGTTCTTAATTTTCCTGCTTAAGCACTTTAATCTCTTCCTAGAGATTGGATATTTCAAATACTAACTGTTAAATATTGATTTCCTTTTTAATTATCTTTGATGGAAGTTCTTTTCCTGTTATTATATTAGATTCTTTTCTTTTTATTACTTTAGGAGGTGTTTATTATAGTTATTAGGTTCTTTATTAGTTTTGTAAGTGAGGAGAAGAAGACTCTTGATACTTTTTTATGCCTGCTTTTTCTCTAGAGCTTTTTACTTTTCTTTTCTCAAGAAAAAGCCGGGAACAAGATTTTAATACTCCATTTTACTTAGTTTTATTCTTCTAAATTTTAATAACTTTAAATTTTTTTAATTATAAATATATCATTAACTAGCATTTCGTATAAAATCATCTTTTAACTTAATTTTATTCAATTTTTTGCATTTAATTAAATTATAAAATAAAGTAAGTTAAAACAGCTCAATTTATCTATTCAAAAATAATAAATAAATGAAAAAGGTAAATAAATGTTTATCTTAATTTTATCTAAATTATTTAGACATTAATTAAATAAATTAATTAAGATCTTTTATTTGTTTAATTTTAAATTTTTTATCTATCTTTAATTTTATCTTTCAAGTTTAAATTGCTTATTTACTTATTTTAGCATTTTTAATGGTCTTTTATTTCTGACTTAGATGCATCCTAATTATTTTCTATTTTCTATTCTTTTTATTAAAAGTACATAGCCAAAAAATATTAGTTTTACTATGATAAATATAATTAAGGATGCTATAATTAAAATTTTATTTAAAAAATTTTGATATTTTTTTATTTCCAATTCATATAGCTAAATTTTTAAGTTTTTTTGGTATAAAAATTATTTTGAATAAGTAAATTATACTAATATTTTACTATTTTTTCAGCAAAATAATTTTGCTCCAAAAAAAGTGTATTTTAAACTCCTTTAATTAGTATGCTTAAATATGTTTTAGTCGAGTGATCAAAATATTTAATTAATATATGATTTATCATGATTAATTAATGCAAGAGAAACAAATATTAGATAAAATTTCTATAAAAATTTCTAATTATAAAATTATTTTCTTTTATGAGATTATTTTATAGAAGCTATATTATATAAGATATTTTACAATAACTACTTATTTATTATCATTTATTATATTAATAACTTTAAAATTTTCAATAAAAAATTAAAGAAATTTGTCTTTATAATTACTATTTTGCTGTTTCAATTTAAATTAAAAATTTTTATTTTTTTAATTATTTTGTTTTACAATTTATTTAATTTGATTTTGAATTTTCTCAACTAAATGTTATGAATATCAAAAGTTTCAATGATTTATATGATATTGATTATTTGTGAATGAAAAGTTATAAAATTTCCAGTTTGAAATAAATTTACTATAAAATTAATTTTAAATAGGGAGGAGAAACCCTCTCACTATGATTGAAAGAAACTACGTAACTAGGAAATACTCCGTATGAAGACTCGAAAAGGAATTTTGGCTGGAGCCAAGTTTGTCAAGTCCGAGGCATCAAATAACAATATATTGAACGATGCCTGAGATTAAGATCTCTTTAGGGAAACACTCCGACACTGACCCTATAGGAGAAAAGAATTTCCAAGGGATGCTAGCACAAGGAAGAATGTATCGTAATACGCTTTTAAACTTTAAAAGATTTTAATTAAAGAGCTGTGCGCTCTATAATCTTAGTTTTTTTAATTATGTCTTACAATATTAATGCTAATATCGAAAAACTTTAGGGAATATTATTCAAAATTTTTTAATATTATCAAAATTGTTAATTTGCTAAAATATATAAACTCTCTCAATTTCTTTATAATTTTTATAAATTTAAATAAAGATTATTATGGTAAAGAGCTCTTAGAATATTGCACTCCTCAAACTGAACCTCACTTACAATTATGTAAACTGAGCTTGAGGAGGAGGTTAGTATCTTAATGCGAAAAAATGAATTTTAGCATATTTATTATAAATCTTACTCAAAAATATGACAGATACTTTGAAATCACCGATAGGGAAATGACTCTACTGGAATTAGATATGAGATTTATATAGTAGATAATAAAATAGCTAATAGAAGCTCAGAATCTTACTTTAGCAGGAGATATATCTTCCGTGGAAGCAATGAAAAGTAAGAAAACTCCATCGTTTGTTCTTTCTAAACTCCATTCAAGAGATAGCAGATTTAAAAGACAATAAGCAATATTACATTTGAGGGAGTGGAAGCTTTTATATCGCAAATAGCAAATGTAAATAAAAATAGAAATCCTATTGTGAAGAAATATACTGGATTAAAATTGAAGTAAGAAGAAATCGTTAGTTCAATGAAAAAAAATGTGTAATATTTCAACAAAATGCTCTATAAGAGTGGGATTAAATCTACACACGAAATTTTTTAATAAAAAATTAGATAGGGATAGATTTGAAATGCGAAAATAGTGGACTTAATATGTTGCAAATCCATGAAAGGAAATTTTTAATTTAAAATTTTAGTTTTTCTATAATAAGTTTAATTTTTCAAGATTATCAAAGATGTTTTTTTTAATATTCGTAATTAGTATATTTTTTAAAGTTTTTCATTATATTTTTTATAAAAAATGATAAATCTTAATTTAAAATTCTTAAATTGTATTATTACTATAAGATAAATTTCAAAAAGATTCTGGTTCATCTAGTTATATTTAAATAATTTAATAATATAATAAATTCATTCATATTTAAAATAATTGACTTAAATCTAAATTCTAATAAAATAAATTAACTTTATTAGTTTTTTAATTATGTTAATAGAATTTTTTTAATTTATGTCTTAAATTACTCAAAAATTAAAGTAATATGACTATTTTTTGTAATCATATTTATAATATTCCTTTTTTATAGTTCTTTTCTCAAAAAAGTAATTTTTAAGTTCGTTTTAGATATCATATTTATTTAAACTGTTTATAATATATTTTATAAATGTATCATCTCTTTTATTTTCTTTGTCTTGCTTCTAGAAAATAATTTTAAGTATTTTTCTTTTTTCCAAAATTGTCTAAATTTCTAGCAATTTTACCATTTAATTTATAATTATTTCTTATATTCAAATTTTATTTTTAATGGTATCATTCATAGTTTAATTTTTAGAGAAGCTCATATGGACCATTATTAGTTCAATTATATTATGATATTGATATTCTTTATTTAGAAAATAAAAATAGAATGATAGGATTTAAATATATTAATTTTGATAAAAACTTCGCTAGTAGAGGACGAGCTGATGATTTAAATTTATATTAAAATAAAGAAAAAATTTTCGATTATTAATAATTAAAATTAAAACGGTCTTCGACTGATACTCTTATCCTTAAATAATACTAAATATTAAGATATTTAATTAAAAAAAATTAATAAACGAGTTATAACTTAATTTTATGATTGGAACTTAACCAATCATATAAAAATAATAAGTCACGTATTTAGGACTAATTTTGCACTAAAAAGAATCTGAAAAATCATTGTAAATAAATAAGCTCCTAATATCTAGCAGTTATTAAAAAAGCTGTTTATTAACTGCTAAAGTATAAAAATGGGATACTTAAGCATTTTAAAAATAATTCAAGACCTTTTAAACTCCCCAAAGTAGAATATGGAGGTGAGTTTATGCCCTGAAGATTCAAAATGGAATTTTTGTTATAATGAATTGAATCCATGCAAACATTATATTTATAGCTGGTGAATCATTCTAAGCAACTAGATAAAAATTTAATGAAACATTTTTATAGATCTTAATTGATTGCCTTTCAAGAATATTATGACATTAAGTTTTTTTTTAAAATAAAATTAGAAAAGAAAGTATCAAATTTCCTTAATTGACTATCGAAAATTTATTTAGAAATAATTAAACTAAGGATATCAATAATTTGATGATGCTTAGTAATTTTCTGCATTTTATCATATCGAATTAGACGATCAAGAACACACTTACAGCGTAAAGACTTTTAATAGATATGTAAAGAAAGAATTGAGATTTAATTTATAGCATTTCATTTTAGAAGATTCAATAGAAAGCTTACTACAAAAATATATATTTAATAATTTAAAAATATCTACAAATTTTCTTTATATTACATATACAGCATTGAATAAACAATTAAGAAGAGAAATTATTAGTATTTATAAAATAAGAACGTAATCTTATAGTTTTCGCAAGGATCGAAAGAATCGTAATTACTCTGTTGAGAATCTCTTATGTTTATATGAGGATTTTATAATTTTGAACATATCATAATTTTACTTTTTATATAATTTAAAGGAACGAATTAATTGAAAGGTTGGAGATTATGACTTAAAGTATCTCTTACTATATGATCAAATTTATTTATTAATTCCCAATCAGTAAAATAGAATTTTTTGTTTATAAATAAAAATATTCCACATATTGCTAATTGAAAGAAAAGAATATTTACTTTGGAAAAGCTAAATAAAAAGACGAGGAAAAGAAAGCTTGAGAAAGAAAGAGTACTGTGAAGAGTATTACAAAATTAATTTCCTTAATTGGAATAAATCATTCTGACAATTAAAGATTTCAATAAATTTGTTTAGTTTAAGTTTAATAATGATAGTAATTGATTAATGTGGTTCTATCATTATTAGGTTAACCACAATTTTAACTATTCAATACTGATAAATAGGACATATCTTGAAAAATAGAGATATAGCTGATTGCCTCTCACATTTCAACCAAGGCATATTTCAAGACAAAAAAAATACCATAATTGAAGGTAATACAGTTCCAAGTCCCGATAATCAGCCAAAATATAGGAAGATAATGCTTATTTTTTCCAATCTCTGATAAAGTTATCATTTTCTTCACCCCTCGATTAATGGTTTCTAATTTTTTTTATATATGATAATAATTATGATAAATAAAATTTAGCGAATTTAGGTATTGCAACCTCTTTCCCATCAAAATATTCGAAATTAAAAAAATGTATTAAAAAATAATTGCTTATTTTGTGTATCTGTCTTCGACTTCTCATTATATCTCCCATGTTTCGTAAAATCGTCTCCTTTTCTTCCAGTTTTTCTATTTGTATTATATCCCTTTCAAGATCACTGTATCATTTTCAATCATCAATAAATTTTATTATTAAAACTTTTTATCAAAATAAAAAATATTTCTAAAATTGAATCTACAGTAAATTAAATACTGTTAAAATATTTAACATTTTAACTATATTTTTTTAATCTTTTTAAATGGTAAGATTGAGATTTAAATAACTTAGTTTTATTTATAAAGATATAGCTTATGTTTATAGTATAAATTTAAGAGCAATTAAAGTTTTTATGATTCTTTTTTATAAGCTTTTCATATTATAATTTATATTTCTTTTATAAATTAATTATTTTTCTATTATTTAATTTCATATTTTTAGTAAGATAGAGATGAAAAAAGTAATAAATTACTGAGCAAGGTATTCAAAATATTTTAATTTTATATAAATATAAATTTATGTTAATCAAATGTTAATGATTATGATTAATCATAAAATTAATAGAAAATGTTTATAAATTAGTTAATATATTTTTAAATTTCAATATATATTATCTGTCTTTTTTTACCTGCTTTTTATTTTAGGATAATATTTAACTAAAAATAATCAAATATTAAACATTTTTTCTTCTTTCAAATTTAAATTTCCAATAAAAACATCAACTAATTATTTTCATTTAAAAAAAAAATAACTACACCAGTAAAAAAGAAATGCTATTGCTGTGGAATTACTAACACCAATATAAAATTTTCTAGTAGCTTAAATAGAGATAAATAAATTTTAAAATGGAAAAAATGGTGGAAAGCTTTAGATCTGGTTTTTACACTATCTCCTAGAAATAAGAGAGAAAACCGAAAGCCAATTAACTTTCTCTCGCTTAACCTTAATATCCTGGAACCTAGTCCAACCAGGAAGAATAGCCAAATTTTAAGAAAGCCTAACACGTGGAAACCCCTACCTCAGAAGAGAAACCGAGAAAGCAGATGAAGTCTGCTCTCCACCAGGAGGTGTCGGAGTTTAATCCTTCTGGCCAGATGAGCATGGAACAGTTCATCAAAGTGGTGCTGAACCTCCAGAAAGAGGTTAGGAAGCTTCGTAAAGAGAATGACAAACTATCACAATAGATCAAGCACGACTGCAAGACACATTAGACCTCAGAATGTCTAACTAGGAAAGAGAGATCGATGCTCTTTGGAAGTACTAACAAGAACAGTTCAGTCAGACAAATTCCCAAGTTCAGTAGATCCAAGCCCAGAGCTAGCAGTTTGAAAACATTTTGCAAAGTCAAAAGAGTCTCCAAAGCTAGCAGATTCTATTAGAATAGAATTTCAGTTCCGATAAGATGGAAATAGAAAAGAATTCCAAGCCGGATCAATAAAAAGGACCTAAGATAAGGAAACTATGTTACTACTGCAAAAGTAAATATCATCCGTGGAAGAACTGTGGATAATTCAGAAAAGTAAAGGAAAATTAATGGAAAAAGCAAGTTATACAGTAGATAAAAAAAAGGAAAAACCAAATCTGATGTAGAGAGAATGGAAAAGTTTATAGATTGAAAACGGACCTTGAATTGGAAATATTGGGAAAAACGACAAACGAATGAAATGATAAAAGATGGAAGACAAGAAATACGAGACTCGCGAGTTCTAGAGTTCGTTAAAAGCTAGGCTCAAGCTTAAAAACTTCTTTTAAGCGGTGACTGTCTGGATCCACTAAACAATTTATTTAATAATTTAATAAATTTCGAATGATTTTTACTGGAAATAACAACAAGAAAAAATTTTAAAAGATCTTCTTGAGAAGATACGAAAAAAATAATTTAGTTACTAGATAGAGCTCTTATAAATTTTACTATATGTATAGGAATATTTTAACTATTTATTATTTTTTTTAATTTTCATAGATTAATAAAATTAATTTTTGTTCAATGTTTTTAAATTATAATATAAGTAAGTTAGAATATTCTAACGTCAGATTCCTCTTATTTAATGGATTAATTTCGCATACTCATATTAAACATTACTAAGTAATTTAGCAAGATTACAAAATTAATAAGAAGTTATTAATTTATATATTTCATATGGTAAATAAACGATCATAAATAGTATTATCAAGTATTTATTAATTTTTTGGTATAAATTTAAATTTTAAAGTTGTTAAAAATTTCAATACAAATTTTATATTAAGAATATTATGCTAATAATAAAATAACACCAACGTTATTATAAAATTTATCAAAATGAAACTTATTTTTTATCCTTTCATTTTAAGCATAAAATAGATTGTCTTATATAACTTTAAGTATCTTACGATAAGAAATTTATCTTTTTTAGTATGTAATCCTTATTATCTCTTCTATAAGAAGGAAGTTTAGTATTTTTGAATATTTTCTTGAATTTAATTCTCCAAATGGGGTAATAAATTTTTTTTTTAATTAAGAATAATTATTTTTTTGAAAAAGCAAATTAAAGATGAAAATAATAAATCAATTTAAACATTCATTATGATAATTTAGCAGTAAGAAATATAATATTCAATAAATTAAAGATGTTCTTATGTTAAAAGTAAAAACTAGAACTAATAATAACGATAGATAAAATGATATTACAACTAAAAAATTATCCAAATTTATAATTTTTTTGAAAATAATTATTAAATTGACATTCAGCAATTATTAAATTTAAGACTTTTTTATTAAAGAATAAAATTATATAGATAAAATTTCAATATTTGATTATCTTATTCATTCTTTTTTATTAAATCAAACTTTTTTTTATTAATATTAAAATAGAAATTTGCAATTTATATCAGCTCAGATTTAAGAGAGGTAGTTATCAAAAGAGTTTCAATTTAAAATTTATTATCAAAAGGGCACCTAAAAATAACAATCTCCAAACTAGACAAATAAAATATAATAAGAAATTTAGATTACACACTATAAATTTAAGATAAAAATTTAATCAATTTTAATTTAAAAATGACAAAAAAGATGAATAGCTATGAATATAAGTAATCTTAGCTTTTATTTTAGTTATTTTTTAGCAAGAATTAAGATAATTATTTAAGCAACTTAATATTCAGATTAGTTTATAAAAATTTTCTTATTTATAATTTAAGATATTTAAAAATAAGAAATTATTTTACTTAAAGTACTATATTTTAATTTTTACTATTGCTTATATGAAATTTTATACTTTTTTAATTTATCATGGGATTGTCTATTATAAATATGACGGATAAATACCAGTTTTAATTCTTTTTTTTTGTAAATAAAAAAGTTAAAAAGTAATTTAATTAATAATTTCTAGAAACTTGTTTTTTTTCATTTATTTTATGAAATATTAAGAGGATGCAACACATTTTTAAAAATTTGTAGTTAATAAAATTGTAAAAAGTTAAGTTATAAAAAAGTGTCATTTAATAATAAAATCTCTTAAAATAAGCTTACCTGAATTAAAAAATGTGAATAAAAATTACAAATAGAAAAGTAGTCTTTGAATTTATAATAAAATAAAAAAAAAAAGATTAGAAATTTAATTGTTCAATTAAAAGCAAATAGAAAATGATAAAGTTATTTTGTAATTCTAAAAGAAAATATATAAATATCGGAAAGCTCTTTAACTTTATATGTTACTAAAAGAAGATCAAAACGAGAAAATTTCATAAAAAGGAAGGAGAAAATTAAGATTTACAAAATGAAATAAAGAATTTATATAATTTAATCTTTCAGAATAAAAAAAATTTATCTAAAACAAAACAAATATAACACCAATATACCTATCAAATAGTAATTAAATTAAGATATGGAATAGATTATTAAGATAAAAAAAGTAAATAATAAATTGAAATCAAAAATTCTATATAGATTTATTTTACAAAATCCAAATTTAATTTATCTTATCAATAAACCATTACTTTAATTTGCCAGTATAAATACCAATAGTAAATTAGTTATTTTAATATCCTGTGCAAAGATATTAGAATTATTTTTTATTAATTTTTAAAATTATAAGACTTGACTTAAATCTCTAAGCTTTAGCTTGTTTAAAATATAGAAATATTTAAAAGATAAGTTATAAATTATTTTAAAGAATATTTTATTTATTACTTTTATAAATCTTTTATCTTATAAAATTTATTCTGTAAAATTTTAGCGAAAATAAATAACTTATTAGAAAATATTAGTTAATTTTAAATTATTAATAAAATCTCATTTTTAAATAAGATTCTAATTATTTCATATTTTCCTTAAAATTCAATATCACAATATTAATAATATATTAATGTGGCGCCGCCTTTATTTGGTTTGCCACAAATTAGAAAGTTTTAAGTTTATTAAACAATCTTGAAGAGAAGATTCCCTCCTTCTTGATTTCTTGTTCTTGATCTTCTCTTCCTTTTTAAAAAATTTCTCCTTCAAAAGTTTAGATCTTCTTCAAACAGGCTAAGCTCACACACTTTCCAATGCCACCACCAGAAAGAACTAGTTCCAAAAAATACGTGCCATGAAAAATATATTTCCTAGTACTATAGTTAGACTTAGATTAGAGTGTAGGCTCCACCACTCTAGCTATGTTTATGTGATGGATTCCATATTTTAAATTATTATAATAAATATAATAATTAGTTTTGTATTTTACACTTTTCATTTTTTGATTCAAAAGCATAATTTATATATTTTGTCTGATTATAATTATTTTCAGTTATTTATTTTACTTATTAAATTTTGAATTCCCTTCTAGATCAAAGCAAGAATAATACTATTTTAGTAATAAATTTAAACCAATATTAAAGTTAATTTATTTTAATAGCATTTTTAATAGATTTTTTATTTAAAATTACTAAAAAACGTAAATTTTATCTCAATTACTGACTTACTATATTTTCTCAAGCTAGTTTTTATTTATTTTTTAGAATAAAATTATCTAATTTAATTCTCTTAAGTCTTTTTTATTTTATACTTATTTTTTAATTTTTGTTTATAATTAATTATTTTTATTACCTAAATTCCAATAAGAATATACTTCAAAAAATTTACGATTTTTATAATTTCATTTTGATTAAAAATTATAATGGAAAATAGATAAATTTAATAGCAAAATTAATATAGAAAGTTTAAAATTAATTAAATTATTTCTTTTTGTTGTATTTATGTTATTTTTATATTTAACTATAAAACTTAAAAAAATTATGTAATTATAATTAAAAATGCCTACCTTTGTAATAAATTCTACCACTCTTTTTACTTATCAGAAAATTAGTATGTAAATTTTTCTAATAGTCAATTGCTATAAAATGTAAACCACATAATATAATAAAAAACTATTATTTACTTTAGTATTAGTATTTTTCTTTTATTAATTCCTTAAACTTTAGAAAACTAATTAATTTTAAAATATTATAAAATAATAAATTAGTAACTAGAAAGTATAATATATTTAAAAGCTAAAAGAATTAATATAAAATCAATAAAAAAACAAATTAATTATAAAGAAATAAACTGTTTTATTAATTTTGTATCTATAACTTAATTTTAGATAATATTTAATTTATTATAGCAAATATAAAAACATTCTTTATAAATACATAATTCAATTATAATTCATTAAACAAAAATTTAAAGATACAATTCTTATTTATTTTTTCTAAATAAAATAACTAAAATATTTTTTTAGATTAAGAATAGTTAGATTTTCAATAATTAATTACTTTTTTCGTTAAAAATTTTCTTTTTTTTCTAATTTTAATTATTAATTGAAATAACTTAGTATATTCTAATAAATTTAAGTAATAAATCATGTAAATTAAATTTTTTATACTTTTTGTAATATAAATTAGGTAAATTTATTTTATTAATTTTGTATACTAAAAAGAACGAAAAAAGATAATTTTTTGCTTTTGAGTCTATTTACATCAACGAAAGATATTTTGCAAATAACTTGCTAAATAACTATCTCATTCACACATTCTTTTTTCCTGTTTAAATGTTTTTTTCAAAGTTCTGTTATTTCTTAGAAGCCATTTTATCTATTAATAAAAATATATATCTTTATTAATAATAATCTATAATATTAACTCCCATAATTTCCTTGTAAATTAATTTTTTAATTTTATAAAATGCAAAAAGATATTTTAAAATATTATAGCAATTAATAGATTGAATATTGATCTTAAAAAATTAAAACTTATTTATTCTAGATTATTAAAAATCGAAAAAAATTATAAATTGATATCCTTTCATTTCAAAACTTAAATTATCCAATTTTCATTTACTACTTTTCTTTATAAATTAACACCTTTTCGCAAAGCAATAAAACAGAAGGATAACTCAAGTAAAACTCTTTACAAAGCTCTATCACTCATCTTCTTTACTTACTTCATATTATTTGAACCAATATTTTTTAATCATATAGATTAATTAAATTTTTATTTTAGTAGATATAAAGCTTATTTTTATTATTTCTTTTATAATTTACTATTATATAAATATTTGTTTCTAATATATAAATAAAACTGTAAATTTTCTCATTATTGAATCTTAAATTTATGATTAAATGCTTAGCTAATCTATTTAACTAAGGGGATATAGAAACTTATATTAAGAAATAATTTTCAAGTTTATAAATTTAATTAATTCTAAAATTAAAGTATTCATTTTTTGAATATATAAAATAGTAAAACAAAATGTACATACTTTAACTATTTTTATTATAATAAAATTTAAATTTAAAATACCTTTATTATTAACTTAGAAAAAGTAAATTAAAATTATTATATCTTTATATTTAGCAAAGAAGAAATCTAGGAATACATTTATCTCAATAATATAACTAAAGAGTACTCACGAATAGTAACTTCTAATACAGTAATAGAATAGGAAATATTATTTAAAATGTATATCGAAGAAACCGAAAAAAGGTAATAAAAGCAATTTACCAAATTGATTAATTTAAGATAATGAAAATTAAATACTAAAAAGATATAGAAAGAAATGTGATCACTGCGGTTCATTTAATTACAGGATGATTCAAAGTTGAAAGAAGGAAAGGATTAATTATTACGAAATTATGAAGGATATAATTAAGATTATGTTACAATTACTTAATTGATATAGAAGTTGTTTGAATCTTTTTATATATCCTACTGAATGCTGGATGGAAAACCAACAAAAACCTATCTAGGAGCAGATTAGATATAAAAAAAGTAGAATTAGAGGACTTTTGAACATTATTCGACTTTTTTAACAAACTTATTAAGAATCTGAATGAATAAATTTACTAAATACCTACATTCAGAAATTTACAAAATATCTAAAAAAATTGTATTGATTTTTCAAATATCAAATATATATACATTTTTGAATAAGTTAACCAGATTAAATATTACAAATATTTACTTATTTTATATTTCTTACATATCTAAATATCTATATTTTATATTTGAAGATAGAGATGAAAATAACCATATTAGATATTAGTATTTTATTTTATTCTTCTTTTAAAGCATTAAATTTAAATTTGTTAAAATTTTTAAGTTGAAATACAACCAAAAAATAATAATTTTATAAAATTATTTCTAATATAATAAATAATAACTTAAAAGATATATTTAGATAAATTAAACATTAAATTTATTTAAGAATAGTATTAAAGAGTAACTTAAAATAAAATATTTAAATATACTAATATTGAATACTAAAAATGGCAAATCTCAATAAAAATAGTAGTTAAAATGGATTTTTAATTTAACTACCATAACAGCGATAAATCTTAATTTCTTTTGATCATATAATTAAAAATACTTTCGTTTAATTATTGTTAAATAAATATTGATAAATTGAGAAAATTTACTTGTTAATTAAATAATTGATCAAATATATTAAAAAAAATTAATAAATTATAAATTAAATAAAAACATATATAAATTATTTTAAAGAAGTATAAATAAAAGATAAAAAATTAAATTAATTAACATTATTTGAAATATTAATAAAATAAGATTTATAAATATTAATTTTTTTACTATAAGATTAGATAAGTCAATTAACTTGATAACTTTTATCAATAGGCTGATCACGGTTGATTAAAAAATTATTGGTGGCTATCCTCATATTCTTGAATTTCTTCGTCAGGATAAATTTTTTCTATTACGTACCTTCCGGTGGCGATTTAACCCTTCTTTACTTTTGGAATCTTGTTCCAATCACAGTCTTTGCCGAATATTAGTCTAGTTCTTCTCTCCTATGCATTAGCAATGTCATCCAGAAGCTGGTCTCCATTGTAAATTTTTCTTCTAAATATTTTTACATTTGCAGTGTAGTAAAGTTTAGTAATTTTGTTCCAAATTTTCAAGTTTTCTGATTTTATTTAAATTGGAATTGTCTGCAGTTTTTATATAGATATCCTATTTTAAAGCAGAAGGAATATCTTGAATTGCAGTTTTTTGTATCGTGTCTTGATTTTCCAAATTTTTTGCAAAAGAAAAAATTTTGGAATTCTGTTATTCTACAATCATAGGATCATTGTGAAGGAAAATAGGTTATTACTAACTATTTTGCCTATTATTTTATTTTAGTTTAAACTCCGTTTTTTCCAATTCTTCTCTAAGTTGAGAGTTTGAGGCTTTGTTTCTTAATTACGTTTTATTAATTGATTTTCACTTTATAATTATTGCACAGTAAAAGTCAAAGATTAAATCCGTTAATTTAGGTCAAGTAATGACTGTTACACCTTTTTCTTTTCGTTTCTAGGGATTATATTTCAATGAGAGAATTTTATTAGTTTATATTCAGAGGATTATTTATTTGGAACCATTTTTTTAATATATAATAAAATTAATAGTTTTATTAGGCTTTCAATGCAAAGTTAAATTCTTATTTTGAAAATTAAAAATCTAAAATTTTTTATTTAGCTAAAAATTAATTCCTAAAGTAATATAATTGAAATTTAGATTATACACTATAAATTTAAGATAAAAATTTAATCAATTTTAATTTAAAAATGACAAAAAAGATAAATAGCTATGAATATAAGTAATTTTAGCTTTTATTTTAGCTATTTTTTAGCAAGAATTTAGATAATAATTTAAGCAACTTAATATTCAGATTAGTTTATAAAAATTTTCTTATTTATAATTTAAGATATTTAAAAATAAGAAATTATTTTACTTAAAGTACTATATTTTAATTTTTACTATTGCTTTTTTGAAATTTTATACTTTTTTAATTTATCATGGGATTGTCTATTATAAATATGACGGATAAATACTTTTAATTCTTTTTTTTTGTAAATAAAAAAGTTAAAAAGTAATTTAATTAATAATTTCTAGAAACTTGCTTTTTTTCATTTATTTTATGAAATATTAAGAGGATGCAACACATTTTTAAAAAATTGTAGTTAATAAAATTGTAAAAAGTTAAGTTATAAAAAAGTGCCATTTAATAATAAAATCTCTTAAAATAAGCTTACCTGAATTAAAAAATGTGAATAAAAATTACAAATAGAAAAGTAGTCTTTGAATTTATAATAAAATAAAAAAAAAAAGATTAGAAATTTAATTGTTCAATTAAAAGCAAATAGAAAATGATAAAGTTATTTTGTAATTCTAAAAGAAAATATATAAATATCGGAAAGCTCTTTAACTTTATATGTTACTAAAAGAAGATCAAAACGAGAAAATTTCATAAAAAGGAAGGAGAAAATTAAGATTTACAAAATGAAATAAAGAATTTATATAATTTAATCTTTCAGAATAAAAAAAATTTATCTAAAACAAAACAAATATAACACCAATATACCTATCAAATAGTAATTAAATTAAGATATGGAATAGATTATTAAGATAAAAAAAGTAAATAATAAATTGAAATCAAAAATTCTATATAGATTTATTTTACAAAATCCAAATTTAATTTATCTTATCAATAAACCATTACTTTAATTTGCCAGTATAAATACCAATAGTAAATTAGTTATTTTAATATCCTGTGCAAAGATATTAGAATTATTTTTTATTAATTTTTAAAATTATAAGACTTGACTTAAATCTCTAAGCTTTAGCTTGTTTAAAATATAGAAATATTTAAAAGATAAGTTATAAATTATTTTAAAGAATATTTTATTTATTACTTTTATAAATCTTTTATCTTATAAAATTTATTCTGTAAAATTTTAGCGAAAATAAATAACTTATTAGAAAATATTAGTTAATTTTAAATTATTAATAAAATCTCATTTTTAAATAAGATTCTAATTATTTCATATTTTCCTTAAAATTCAATATCACAATATTAATAATATATTAATGTGGCGCCGCCTTTATTTGGTTTGCCACAAATTAGAAAGTTTTAAGTTTATTAAACAATCTTGAAGAGAATATTCCCTCCTTCTTGATTTCTTGTTCTTGATCTTCTCTTCCTTTTTAAAAAATTTCTCCTTCAAAAGTTTAGATCTTCTTCAAACAGGCTAAGCTCACACACTTTCCAATGCCACCACCAGAAAGAACTAGTTCCAAAAAATACGTGCCATGAAAAATATATTTCCTAGTACTATAGTTAGACTTAGATTAGAGTGCAGGCTCCACCACTCTAGCTATGTTTATGTGATGGATTCCATATTTTAAATTATTATAATAAATATAATAATTAGTTTTGTATTTTACACTTTTCATTTTTTGATTCAAAAGCATAATTTATATATTTTGTCTGATTATAATTATTTTCAGTTATTTATTTTACTTATTAAATTTTGAATTCCCTTCTAGATCAAAGCAAGAATAATACTATTTTAGTAATAAATTTAAACCAATATTAAAGTTAATTTATTTTAATAGCATTTTTAATAGATTTTTTATTTAAAATTACTAAAAAATTTAAATTTTATCTCAATTACCGGCTTATTATTCTTTATCAAGTTAGTTTTTTTTTAGAATAAAATTACCTAATTTAATTCTCTTAAGTCTTTTTTATTTTATACTTATTTTTAATTTTTGCTTACAATTAATTATTTTTATTGCCTAATTCCAATAAGAATAAGTTTCAAAAAATATACATTTTTATAATTTCATTTTGATTAAAAATTATAATGGAAAATAGATAAATTTAATAGCGAAATTAATATAGAAAGTTTAAAATTAATTAAATTATTTCTTTTTGTTGTATTTATGTTATTTTTATATTTAACTATAAAACTTAAAAAAATTATGTAATTATAATTAAAAATGCCTACCTTTGTAATAAATTCTACCACTCTTTTTACTTATCAGAAAATTAGTATGTAAATTTTTCTAATAGTCAATTGCTATAAAATGTAAACCACATAATATAATAAAAAACTATTATTTACTTTAGTATTAGTATTTTTCTTTTATTAATTCCTTAAACTTTAGAAAACTAATTAATTTTAAAATATTATAAAATAATAAATTAGTAACTAGAAAGTATAATATATTTAAAAGCTAAAAGAATTAATATAAAATCAATAAAAAAACAAATTAATTATAAAGAAATAAACTGTTTTATTAATTTTGTATCTATAACTTAATTTTAGATAATATTTAATTTATTATAGCAAATATAAAAACATTCTTTATAAATACATAATTCAATTATAATTCATTAAACAAAAATTTAAAGATACAATTCTTATTTATTTTTTCTAAATAAAATAACTAAAATATTTTTTTAGATTAAGAATAGTTAGATTTTCAATAATTAATTACTTTTTTCGTTAAAAATTTTCTTTTTTTTCTAATTTTAATTATTAATTGAAATAACTTAGTATATTCTAATAAATTTAAGTAATAAATCATGTAAATTAAATTTTTTATACTTTTTGTAATATAAATTAGGTAAATTTATTTTATTAATTTTGTATACTAAAAAGAACGAAAAAAGATAATTTTTTGCTTTTGAGTCTATTTACATCAACGAAAGATATTTTGCAAATAACTTGCTAAATAACTATCTTATCCACACATTCTTTCTTAGAATTCAACAAGCACTTAATTTTCATCTATCTTAATAGCTATACGATCCTTTTATTTTAATTAAAATCTTCGATTTTAAATATATTAAGGTATTATTTATAAATTTCATAATTCCATAACTTTTGTTTGTAATTAAAGGTATTTTACTAAATATTGCCTTTATTTTAATAATTTTATTGCTATTGTTTAATATAAATTATTTTTATTTATCTATACATATTTTTGTAAATATTATTATATAAAATAAATATTTAAAACATATTCTAAAATCTCTAAATTATATAATACTAAAATAATCTATTTGCTATTCAAAAATTAAATATAAAAGTTTAAAATTTTAATATATATATATTTCTTTCTAATAGTATATTAAGATAAATATTCTTTACAATATGATAATTTTACTCTTTTAATATTATAATTTTATAGAAGAAAAATACAAAATAAAATTATATCGGTGCTATTTATTTATTCTGAATAACTAAATCTAACTACAATAATAATATTATACAGTAATATAAAAACTAAACTATTATTATAAAAAACTATATAATTTCTTATTAAGCATAATTAATTAATTATAGAGACAATAATAACATAATATAATTAAAATAATTATTGATATGGTGTCACCTTAGTGTGTTTATCACATATACATTTAATGCTTAAAAATAAATCTTCACTTCAAGCTTGGCTAATTCTTTCTTTTAGTCTGAATTAAAAGCAATCTTAAAATATTGTAGTTTAAATTTGTTTAATTTATATACTTATATAAAGTAAAAATAAATAGTAGCAAAAAATTATATTTAGACTCATTAAATAAAAAATATATTTCTTGTATTAAGTTAGAGGAATTTAAAATATTTAGTTTAGGTAATAAAAATTTTTAAATTAATGAGAATACATTTTTTTTATAGAATACTTGCAAAATAAAAAAATACCAAATTTTAAAAAAGTTTCAACAAAAATAAGAAATTAAAATAAAATAATTAAAAACTGCTTTGATCAAATAGTCGAAGAAGATACTATATTTATGGGATTTTTCTTAATTTTAATTAAAAGGATTAAGATTATCTTTATTATGAGGAAATGCTTCTTCAATTTAAAGATGAAATTTTTCTATTATTCTTTTCTCATCTGTACATTTCTTCATCTGAGTTGATTTCAAACTGAGATATTCTTCTTTCTCTTCAATAAACTCATAAAAATGTTCTTTCATTTTCATACAATTTTCTCCAGTAACTCTAAATAAATTCGAAGGTATCGTTGTCCTTTCGAAGCATATATTTTATTGCTATTATTTAACAAGATTTTATTTAATTAATTTCACTCATAAATCAACTAATGCTGCTTTCTTTAAATATATTCAAAGCAATTATAATATAGTCTCCTAGATATTCTAAATTATTTTCGGACTGATCAAGCACTCTTTTTAATTTCAGATATTAACTCCATAGATGTCCTGTCTTTTGTCAACAATATTTCAACATTAAATTAAGGGCTTGAAATAAAGTTTTTGGTGTAATAGAATCTTTGTTCAATTTCCATCTATCTTTTTAGGTTAATTTTTTTTAATTGGATATGAACTTCTTATTTTATTTTATATGGATTTGCTTAAAAGTATTTTTCTATTACTACAAATTTGGAAATTTATGTTTCTATTTAAAATTAAATTTATTTTACCAAGCCTTGATCTTCCTTTTTTTTAAATAAGCCGAAGATTCAAGTTTTCCGCCTTCTGAATCTATATTTTGTATTCATTTAATCATTTAAAGAATAAAACTAAAAAACGCATTGGTACGAGGTTCCTTAAGCTTTTTTATTTTGTTAGGAAATTCAGTTTTTTCTAACCCTTTAGAGGAGTAAATTTATCTTTTTTAGTCTTTTTCTCTTGTTTGTTAACTGAGACTCAATATTAATCTATTAGGTTAGAATTTAAGTTTCCATTTCCGGACTTTTACGTGAATTAGTTGAATCACTTATTATCTTTGCTTTAACTATAAACTATTTAATTTTTTAGGTAAATTTTTCAATTAAATTGTTTTTTCATATTTAGCATATGAAATAGTTTTAAATAAATGCGTAAGATTTTTGATTCTAGCAAGTTATAATGATTAGCATCCTTTTTGTTTTATATAGAAATTTCTTTTCTTAAATATTTTAGTAGAAAAAACCGATAAGTGAATTTACAAGGTTATTAAAACAATTTTCCTCTTATTTTTAATTTCAGTATTACTTATTCTTTATATTTCTTCATTTTATTTTAATATCAAAAAAGGCAAAAAGGAGCTAATTTTTTTAGGTAATCTAATTGAAATAATAAAAATTAAATACCCTTAATAATGAAAATTTAAAAATTTTACATAGATTAAATAATTAATTACTAAAACTAATGCATTAGAAAATCCAAATTTTTAGTATTTTGCTTATTTATTTAACTTAAACTATTTTACTTATTTAGTAGTTAAATATTTAATTAAAAAGTTTTATTTTTCATCTTTTTCCTGTTTTTACTATCTTTATAATTTCTAATAAGAATTAAATTTTTAAATATAAGAGATAAGCATCAAAATAATTTAATTAAATAATATTTTAACTCTAAACTTCTTTTAGTTTCCTTATATATTTGCTTATAAATGATTTTTATTTTTTTATTTTATTAAGATGTTTATTTCCTATCCTTTAGAAAATATCATAAAATTCTTATTTTTAAATTAAAAAATAGAGTTTTTTATTCTTATAATTTAGCTTTAGATATGTGATATTTTTGTATTCTTTAAATTAGTGTACTTTTAGGAAACAATTATTTTTATAATAAATAAATGAGATTATAAAGTGCCTAGAACATCAATGGTGCCCAGCTCTTTAATAAAGGTTTTTAAAATTAAAAAAATTCTTTGTTAAAGTCTTCCAATGTACTAGCATTTCCTTGCTAATTTTTTCTTCTATAGGGCTGCGATAGGAATGCTACCCTAAGAGATCTTAGTATCTAGCATCTTTCATCATTAATGCTACTTGATACCTCTTCGATCTTGTATTCTCATCTCTTGGCTGATTCTCCGCCTTGGAGTACTTCCTGGTACCAGATTTTAAGTTAGCTTCAGTTGGAGAATTGCCCCTCCCTATTTATATATATAATAATATTTTTAAGTTAATAGCTTTTTAGTAAAAAAAATCTCAAAAAGCAATTATATTTTTGAATATATGAATAAAGAATATTTAAACACATTTATTACATTATTTCAAAATAATATATTTTGGCTTAAATTTATCTTATAGTTAATAGTTTAAGCATATTTACATATTCTAAATATTTAGAAATTTTCCTATCAGAAAAGATTTTAAAAAATTTTTAAAATTTGAAGCATAAGATTTAATAAAATTGAACGATAAAGGATAAAAGTTACAAGTTATTAGATTTGATTAGTATCTATTTACATTTCTTTACTAAGCGTAAAAATAAAGAATAAATAGAATAAATTTTAATTTTAAGTTAGATAAAGATATAATAGTAAATTTCATAGACTCTAAAATCGAAAATTTAAAATTCATTATTGAAATAATTTATAAAAATTATAGAAATTTAACAAATTAATCATGTTTTTTACTCACTAAAATTTCAAAATTTGGTCAGAAATTAAAGCGCGATTGGAAATACCAAAAAAAGTATTAATTTTATTTAATCATATTACAAAATAAAAAGAAAAAATCAGAAATTTTAAGTTAATGGAAAAACACAACTGATGTATATAGAAATATTTTAGATTAAATAAACAGAAAAAAGTATTTCTTTTTAAAAACATTGATTTATAAAACAAAAAAATAGATTTACATAAACCTCAAACAATTTAATCTAATTAAATACTAACATAAAATGAATAAATAAAAATAAAAGACTCGAATTAAAAAAACTAAAAAGTATAAAAGTTAATATATTTTATTTAAAAATTAAACAATTATGTATTTCTGAGAGATTCAGATAAAATTAAAATTCGCGAATGATTATGTTAAGTTGAAAAATTATGATTAATAAATAATAATCAATATTTAAAAAAATTATTACGTATCATAAGTAGAAAGATATGTTGCATCAAAATTTAAGGAAATTTTTAAAAAGAGCAAAATACTAATTAATAATAAATTCGAAATTGTAAGATATTAAATCAAAAAATAGATCGATATTCTTCTAAGTGAAATAATTAATGATATTATTAAAGTATATGCTCTTATTGGCTATAAATCATAATTATGGTTCATATTTTTATTTAATAAAATTTAAAGAATTATTAACTTTTTCTAATTAATATCTACTTTAGGAAAAATTGGTAAATATTACTAATTAATTTATCTCAATATATTTTTTATGTACATAACTATAATTAAATTATTTAATATTAAAATTTAAACCAAGTTACATACAAATATAAATAGACTATTTTAAACAAAACATTATATATAATTTAGAAAATTAATAACTTAAGTATTTAAATTTAAAAAAAATTATGCTATTATTAAAATTTAATCTTTCTTTTCTCAATTTTTATACTTTATTCACAATAAATTTATTTTTTATCTTTTTTAAGATTTAGATTTTTAATTTGATTTCTAAATTCCTTTAAATAAATTTATAAAAGTTTCTCCTAATCATTATCCTATATTTTTCCATTTTCATTTTCATTTTCTTTATTTCTTTTGATTATTGATTTTTTAATATTAAAAGTTATTGAAATTATGGTAATTACAGACTATAGTAAAGATTAATTTACAATTATTTTTATGTCAAAAAATTTTTAATTTCAATTATTCTAAGATTTATTCTATAAGAGAGGCAAAAATGCTATATACTTTCTCTAATTCTTTTTAAGTAAGTATTAAAATAATCTTTTAAATTAAATTTCGATTTTATTTGCCTTTTTACCTTCTTCCATTAATAAAAATAATTTTTTCTCATTCTTTTTCTTTAATTGAAGACATTTTAAAAGAAAGTTAATTTTTCGGATTAAAAGTAATTTTTTAGTTATAATTTATAAAAAATAGTTGTGATTTACATATTATCAACTAAATCCTCAATTTAGAAATGAACCGATATCTTTTAAAGTTTTCATTATATTAACTCTTTTATTCATCTATAAATTTCCATGTTTATTGAAAGGAAAAACTTTTATTTCGCTATAGATCAAACTCGTTCTCATAAACTAATTGTCCCTCACTTAAGCATATTTTATTTAATTCTCTTATTCAAAATATTAGTTTAAAAAGTAATGATTAACTTTAAAAGTTAATCATTTCTTTATAATTAAATAGATAACTAAAGATATATTTAATTACTTATATTTATTCTACCTATAGTACCAATGCTAATTTCTTACATTTAAATATAAAGAAAGTTTACTATTTAATTGATGCTATTATGTAGCTATATAAAGAGAATAGATGAATAGTATTTTACTAAGCTTATAATAAGAAAACTTATGATATTAATTTATTTTTATATTTATTGTTTAAAAATGATTAATATTAAGATAATTAAATTAAATAACACCTAAGAAATAATAGAATTCTACAACAAAACCTAATCATACTTTGCTAATTATCTCTATTTGCTACAATTAGATAATTAGAAGTAGTAAAAGTAGTTAAGACTTTAAATAAGTAACTTAAATTTCTTATGCTAATCATCAAAAAATTGATAAATGAATAGAACCCTAAACAATAAATTAAATTATAGACTATTTCTTAAGAAACGGAAAGTAGATTAGTCAAATCGAATGGAAGCTAATTTATAATAATTTTTTAAAGAAAATTGTATTGAAAACATTTAATTAAACTTCTTCTTTTATTTCCAATTCCAACAAGTGTACTAACGAATAAATTAAATAATGCAAATTTTTATATTTCTATTAATATATTATCATTCTTTTTATTTGGATATTCGAGATTAATAATTTTTGAAATTTAAGTTTTATTTATTACTAATTTTAACTTAAATTTTATAAGTATATATTATAGGCATAAATTAATTATTTCTGATTATAACTATGAATTTTCATGAATGTAAATATAATATGGCATAGTCTATTACTTTGGTTTTGCCTTTTTTGGTTTATATCTTATGAGCTTATTCTTAAAATAATATTCACCTGAAATTAGCTTGTATCTTCATTATTATGAGTTTGGATAATTTAATATTATTTTTGGTAGTTTTTTTCTATAAGTAAAACTCAAATAATTTTCTTTTTAATTAATATTTTATAAATATTAACTCGATTTATCTAAATGAAAATGAATAAATTTACATTTATAAAGTTAATTATATTTTAATCACATCTTTATTTTCTTTTATAATATTTTTATATTTTATAAAATAAATAATTATCATAGCAATGAAAATGAAAAAATAATTCCTATAATTAAGCTATATTAATTTAAATTTTTATTAAAAAACACTTATTTTTCTTAAATTTTACATACAAAAATAGATGCAATATTTTCTGCAGAATTTAATAAATGTAGTATAATATCATCAAAATAATCTAAAAACTATTTTTTATTTTCTAATTTTTATGTTTATTTTATTCTAATTTATTTATAAATAAAAATAAATATTTGATTATGTTCAGAAAGATACTTTTTAATACTAATAAAATTTTAATTTCTTAAACTCAGACAAAAAAGTATAATAGAATAATACTTTACAATATCAAAATAATTAAATAATTTAATTTTTAATTCAACACTGATTTACTTCATTAATTAAGGATTTTTTAAATCATTTTAAATGATATTCTTTTAAACAAATTTTGATTTAATGCTTATATCTTAAAATTAGTTACTTATTCTACAAAAGATATTTTATTAAAAAATATATTCAAATTATAGAATATAAATTACTGCTCATTTAAAATTCCTTAGTTATTCAGCATAAAAATATTTAAATTCTAATTAACATACTCATTCTATATAATTATTAAACTTCTTAATTCTACTTTTTTTCCTCATTTTCCTCATTTTCATAATTTTGAAATATTTTTAAATTTAATTAGTAGTTCATTTTATCTAAACTATTATCAAATAGACATAATTGAAGAATGCTAAATATTTTTTCATTTTTAAAACTAGACTTAAAATTAAATTTTTTTAATATATATAACCTTATTAGACAAGATCAAATATTAAGTAGATATATCATTAAGATTTAATAGACATAACAATCCTTTGGGTTCTAATTTCTTTAATTAAGTTTTATATTATTACATCCTTAATTTGATTTTGTTTGAAAGGTAAATTTTTACCATCTTTAGCTTTTTATTTTTTTCTCGTAAAAAGTACAATAATAACAACTTAAAGTTGATCTTCACATCAATAGGTTAACCACTTTAAAATAAATGCTTTCTGATTTATTTCAATAATGGTCGAAAAGATTCTATATTTATTGCTTATTTTACTAATTTCACTAGTTTTATTCATAAACTTCGCATATTGCTAAAAAATTGTCTTTTTATCAAACAATTCTGATTTTAAATTTAACTAATATTTCAACAGGTACTAATTCATATGATATTTCCCTGTTTAAATAAAATTTTTCTTTCAAAAATATAGCTCTTCTTCATCCATAAAACGCACTGTTTCGAAATTTATGTATATTTTCTCGTCATCAGATCCAATAAATTATTTGACCTAATTGAGTTCTTCTTGAATTTCTTTTAATTTCTCATTCATTAATTCTATTTTATCCTTTAGACCATTATTTTCTTTCTTAGTTATTTTATTTCCTCCTTATCTATATTTTATTTAAAAAATCTGTTGCACCTAGGATATCTTGCTACTGTAAATTCTGTTAGAATTACAATAAGGCTTGTTGAATTTAAATAGATCTTTAATGTGTTTTTTCTTAGTTAATATATATTTTTTGTTTTAATATTATAATTAAAATTTTTGTTTAATTTCAGCATTTTTTCTTTTTTTGAGAATCGCTGATTATTCCATTTCTTTGCATATTGACGTTTCAGTTTGCTTAAAGTTTATTTATTAAATTTTTTTTTGTTTTTTTCATAATTCATCTGTAGCTGATCGTTTTCTGCAAACTTTCCTTATAAGCCTTGTATTTCATTCCTAGCTAAAAGAAGATATACCTAGGCATTATAAAAGCATGTCTCTATCATTAACCTTTTTTTAGCTTTTCCAAATAACCTTCCTTCATTCCAGAATATTTTTGGGGCTTTTTCCGACACTTGATGGAAAGGAGAAGGTTCATTTTTCTTTTACTTTTTCTAATCATATTAATTCTTTAATTTTTGAGATTATATTATCTTAATCATTACTTTTTTTTATCTCAAACGATTATCTTTTACAATTTATTTAATTTTGATTATAAATAAATTAAAAAAATAATTTAATAATTTTTAAAGCTTCAAACTTAATAAATCTTTAAAATTTATAAAATATTAATACTATTCAGTGTCAGTAACATTTTGGTTCTTTCTTTTTTACATTTTAAAGATTGAAACTTACAAAATTTGTTTTATAATCAAGCATCTTCTTCGTTACAAATTTTGCTTATTTTTCTTTGATTTAATTTACTTTAAAGTCAATTTTTTTTAGTTTTGTCTAATTATTTCTTTTTTAGATAACAAAAAAGAAAGATGTTGAATAAATAACTTATTTTTTTATTTTAAGCATTAATAAATAAATGAATGAATATAAATATAAGAAACAATTAAATAATAGTTTGCCTTCTAAGAGATGGAACGCTAGAATTATCTAATAGAATAGAGTTTAAGATAAAAATTTGATCAGATGATTAATTAACTGAGCATAAAAAATTCAACTTATGATCAGGATTAAAGTAATGATAAGATAAATCCATCCTTAAGCTTCTTCTGTAAAAATATTAGATGCTTACATTGCAAAAAATATGGAAATAAGATAAATTAGTGAATAGATTTAAATATAATCAAATTTAAATAGCGCAAAAAGGAATTTAAAACTTATTCAAGATTTATTGTTCGGTAAACAGAAGATGCTACAAGGAAAAAAGATTCCGGCCTCTTTATGAAGCTCCAAAAATAATGGATGCATTGAAAAGATTTGAGAAATTTTAGATCTACATTGATTTGTAATTGTTGGCTAGAGAACAAGACAAACATATTATAAAGATTTACAACCTAAAAACTAGGGGAAAACGATTTAGAAATCTATTGATGAAAAAAGATTTCTACAAACTCTAGTTTGTGGTAAGCCTAAGTTTAGTGATATTACTTTAATATAATAAAATTATTATTAATAAATAAATAAAAAATTATCATATTAATAAAAAATGATTCTCCGATAAGTTGTTATATCCATATGGATTTAAAATAAGAAAACATTCTTCCAGAAATTAAATATGATTAAATATTGGAAAATTTGTAAAATTTATAAAATTTAGAATTAATTTAATTAACTTATAGTATAAAGAAGAATATAGAGGGACATATGAATTTTTTAATTAATTTTTGGATGATAAAAACCTAGAAGAATAATAAGACTTTATTATAAATCTAATTCATATATCAACATTCAATAGTGTAGTAATCAAAAGACAGCAAGAGGTTAAAAAGTCTTAAAAATAATACTAATAGATGTTGAGAAAAAATAAAGCTAGAAACTTGTATATGTAAGAAATAAATTAATATAATAGAAATAATGATTAAATATTAAAAATTAAAAAGAAGTATTTAAAAGAAATAAACAAATATAGTAAAATGTAAAAAGAAGAATAACAGGAAAATAAAAATAATTAATAAATATTTCTAAATGGTAATAATCAAGAAATGGCAAAAAGCCAAAAAGATTTTAAATCCAAAAAAAGGAACAAAAATGAACCTAACTAAAATTTAATAAGAAGAATTCATTCAAAATTGGGGAAAAATGTATTTAAAAAATAATAAAACCTTTCTTTATACTAAAATAAAAAAATTAATAAAGAAATTGATAAAATCTATGGAACAAATTTTAAAGGAAGATTAAAAGAAAATTAAAAATGAGAAAATATTTTATATTAATAAGTATGAGATGTAATAAGATTTTTACCTAACAATAAAGCTTAAGGATTCAATTCAATATCAAATGATCTAATAAAAAACGCATTTCACGAACTATGATAAATACTATTCAATTTTTCTAAAATTGTTAGAATTAATTAAAATTACCTAAAATATGAACAAAGCCAAAATAATAATGCTCCACAAAAAAAGAAATAAATAAAATTGAAAAAATTACCACTAATAGCAATAATAAACGTATCTTAAAAAATATTTGATAAACTAATAACTAACCAATATATTAAGAAATATAATATTAAGACATATTAAATAAAGATTAAAAAGGATTCATAAAAAAGATGCAAACGTCTAATAATATATGATAATTAAAGCAAAAATATAAAACTGTATAAATAAAAAGAAAAAGAAAATGAAAACTTATTAATCACATTGATTGATGTAGAAAAAATGTTCGATACAATAAATCGTGAATTTTTATTTGACCAGATGAAAAGATTAAACATTTCGTAAAATATAATCGATATAATAAAAGATACTTATTAAAAAGTATAAATACACTTCTATCTTGATGAAGAAATAACAAGAAAAAATCGGTAAGTAAATGGAGTCTTACAAGGCAGCTCAAGTGAACCACTTTTGGAAATAATATACTATGATATAGTATTAAGATATTTAGAAGAATATGAAAATCTAGGTCATAAAATTCAAAATATTTATCATGTTAAACTTGCTTGAGCAGATATTTAGTACTCATATTAAATAACCAAGAAAATATGTAAATTTTATTAAACGAAACTGAAAAATTTTTAAATTAATAAAGATTTAATATTAACACGGAGAAATGCGAATTTATATAAATACTCAAGAATAAAAACGCAAAGAACAAAGAGATTGAACTTTTTCTATTAGGAAAAAAATTTAATAGAAATATTAAATTTAATACCTAGGATATCAAATAAACTAACTTAATGAAGAAAAGGTTAAGGTTGAGTAGCTCTTTAAGAAATTTTATAATCGATATTTATATTCTAATGCTAATTCTTTAAAAACTATAATAAAACATAGCCAATTAACTTTAAGAAATTATTCAGATTATTTATAATGCCAAAACTTGAATACTCGGAATTAATCCCATATAGTATTTAAGTAGGAATTGCAAAATGAAAGAATAAAATTTAAATAGCACAGAGATAAATCATAAGAAAATGCTTGAAAATTCCGCAAGCATTATTTAAATAGATATAGTATATAGATTTTAATTTATATAAATTTGAAGATTCAACAGCATAAAGATTTTTAAAATTCTGCAAGAACCTATAAAATTAATTCAGAAATGATCGATAAAAAGAAAAAAGCAGATAAGATACAAAATTCTAATAACTTTTCAAACACAGTTAAAAATAGAACTCAAAATATAAAAAAACATTAAAAAAATTGAAAAATTCTATGAAATAAACAATGAATAAATAAAAAATCTTAACATAAAAAATTATACTAAAGAAATCTAAAAAAATATACAAAAAAATTATTTCAAAGAAACAATAAAGTGAATATAAGATATGAAAGCAGCAAATATAAATTATAAACAATATAAAAATAGACTAAATTTAAAAAAATTACTTATATAACAACAAACAAAGAATTAATAAAAGAATAAAAATTAATTTATAGACTTAAAATTCAATTAATATTTTTTAGAGCTGATTACTCAAGAAAGATATATTGATTATGAGTAAATATGCCGTATTTGTAAGCAATAAGAAAAATTTGAACACGTCTTTGATGGCTAATATTACAGTTAAATTATATAAGAAAATAGTCTTCAGATTCAAGAAACATTATAAAATCTAAGCGCAAACATAAATCTGAAAAGAAGGAAAGAAGGAAAGAATAAATATCAAATAAAAAATTAAATTAATAAAAAATTGAAAGAGATGCTAGCATATAATCAACTTTTAATAAATTAAGAAACAAAAAAGAATAAATAAATATTAGAAGATATTGATCTTAAGATAAAAAAAATGACCTAGAATAAAACAAAACATTAGCAAATAACTTGATTTTAAGAATGAATGAGAGAAAACTGAATCCATTAGTAATATGAGAATAAAAAATTAAAATAATTATTTTTAATATGAACAAAGATTAAAGAAGAAGATAATCAAAACAATAAAAAAATAAAGTCAAATCAAAACAATAATGAAGGTCAATGAGTTTAAAAAGGAAAGTGATATCATAAAAAATTATTTTATTAAGCTAAAAGGCGAACATTATATAATTTAATTTAATTTAATTGGCTTTTAATAATTTTAAAGATGGGAAAAAAATTTTCAATGTAACAAATGCAGAATAGATAAGTGCTTAAATATGCTTCAAATATGGATATAACTAAAGCTTTTTGAAAATACTTACCAAAATAAATGATTAAAATAATAAATCTTAAATGAAATAATTTTATAATATAATAATAAATGATTATAGTGATTTCGTATAATAATAAGTTAACAAAATTTAAGTAGATTAAAATTTTCACATCTTTTTCCTTTTCCTGAAACTATTCGCTTTTGTAATAGGAATTTAAAAACTTCTCATTGTTCTTCATCTTAGGATTTACAATTCTTTAGCCCGGTTAATCCCCAAATATGAATTTTTCATGATTTTTGTTTGCTTCTATCATTTTTTATTGTAATTCCATTCTTTAAAATTGCTTTCTTCTTTATAACAACTATCGGTCATAAAGTAGATTCAACATAGGAGTTTATCTGTTTTGCCTTCTCTGTTCTTTACTTTTCTTGATAAATTTTAAAGATTTTTTATGTGTTATATTTTCTTGCAGTATCAGCATCTCTTAAATCTCTTTCTTCTTTACTGCGAGTTAGAATTTAAGATTCAATATCTATGGGATTACTTGCTGCAATTTAACGTTAAAGCTATTTTATGTTTTTCATTAATTTTTACCATATTAGTGATAAAGTCTCGGATTAAATTCATAAAATCTTAATTTTTGGCTTTAACTTTCATTTCTTAGATTGCAGTCTGTGAAGTTCGCTAAAGATTATTGATCAGGTTTGTCTGAAAATTAAGAAATACATTTTGACCTTAATTTTCAATTTTATTTTATAAAATAAAAGCATCTATAAAATATTCTTTTATACAGAATAAAAAAGCTGCAATAAATAAGCACATGAGAAAAAACCTTACTATTAATTCAACATTTTTACATAGAGAATAACAAACTTAAGCATGAAGCTATAACAAAAGTTAACGCAAAATATAATACATAAAAATAAAAAATTTATGACTTATTCATAAAACTAACTTGCCTATAATAATTTTAGTTAACTTATAATTATTATTTAAATAATATAAAAAAATTGAAATAACTTTAAACATTTATATGCATTATTTTCTAAGCTTAATGAGTAATATTTTTAACTTGTTATATAATAAACATATAGGGAGTTTTCTTTTAAGTAATTAATTTAAATTTTAAATATTTTTAATTATGCTTAATTTTATATCTATAAATATATTATAAAAAGAAATAAAAATTTAAGAAATTAACTCAATTTTCAAATTCATAAAGATTTTTAATTATATTATATATAATAGAATAATTTACTAAAAATATAATTAAAAATTTAATTTCTTAGATAATTTAGAGATAATAATGTAATAAAAATGTTACTAAACGAAAAGAAAGTTGCAAAAATTATTGTAATTTTAGAAAAAAAAGTTAAAAAAAATTTAATTTAATTCAGATTATTTAGGAAAAAAATAAAAATAAATGTCAAAAAAGAAAAAATTTGAATAAAAAAATTTTTTTTATGAAAGATTGTTAAATTTTATCTCTGGGGAGTATTTTTATAAGAAATTTATTAACATAAAAATATAATAAGATAGTAAAACTTCATTCTAATAAATTAATTTAATATAGTAAAGAAAATTTTAAACATAAAAAATAATTTGTGAAATAATATCCAAATTTGAAATTTCAACCTTATGATCGGAGAAAGTTGTTGTAAAGTGGAAATTGATTTAGTTTTAAAAGTTACATTTTAAGTAAAAATTAAAAAATATTTTTAACTGCAAATACAGATAGTAATCTTAAAGGTAGTACTAGAAAAAACTCGAACAAACTAACTTTGTTAAAGTTAATATCTAATCAGATCTTTAAAGATCACAAAAATGTTAAGAGTTAATTTGGAAGAATTATAAGTATTTCTTAAAAAATACATTACGATCATATTATGACTTTAAAGAAAGATCTAAATTTTAACTTTAATTTTTTAATGAAAAAAGATGCTAGATTAAAAAATTGAATAATAACACTGACAAGTGAGGAAAATGTGAATTATAAAGATTTTTATTATTCATTCGAAACTTTTCTTGTAGGATATGAAGAAAAGACTTAAAAACTTAGAAAAGTCTAAATTAATATAGTTATTAATCGGTAAATATTATTTTTCATAAAAATATGATAGAAGATTTCAAGAAAAGTTTTTTGGCCTTCTCCTCAAATCAGGAGAGAAAACCAGAAAAGTTAATTTTTCATACTAAGTCTAATTTAAACGAACAATTTTCTTAAGAAAGCTTGACTTCATAAACCCATAAAAACATAAAGAGACATAAGTAGACTCCTAAACTCTAATTTTGTGCTGAAACCAAAAAAAACCAAAAATAGTACTGAGTCAGGCAGTAAGTGAATTTGACTTTGGAGAGAAGCTAGTGAACATTGCTCAACTAGCACTGATGGTTGTCAATCACCAGAAAAAGGTCTAAAATCTTAAAAGTTTTAATTGAAAAATTATTTTTAAACGAAAAATTTTGTGAATTCTAAAATAAATTATTTTTTCTAATAATCAATAGTCAATGTTTAATTTTTTTCCATATATTTAATATTTTAAAATGAGATTAATTAAAAACCAAGTTTATAATAATTTAATAACTAAATAAATAGAAATATATTCTGAAAATAAATTTGAATTAAAATTAAAATTTGTAGATAATCGATTTTTTGAGATAATTTTTTTTGGTTATTTCGTTTAAAGAAAACTATGATTATTTACGTTAATTAATTTTAATTTAAAATTTTAAAATATTACTTTAAAGCCATATAAAATTGAATTTTTTAAGATTCAGCTTTGAAAAATTAAATAATTCTATACTTGCAAATAACTTGAAGATAGTCAGTTAAAAATTTTAATTAATACTAATTATTAAATTTAATGTTCAGTATATTTTTTTTTATTTTAGTATGAAATTATTCAATTTATCAAAAGTTGAAAATTGCATTGTCAGTCTAAAGAAGTTAGACAAGAAATTATATAAAACGCATTATAATTTAGATACGTTGCTTATTTTTATCTTAATCTTATATTCTTTTTGATTAAGTTAATCTTGATAATATTTTATTATTACTTTTTACAGAAATTCATACTAAGAAAATTTCCCAAATGGATAAGCTTAATCGCAAAACATATTAGATTATACTAAAATTTCAAATCTTTAAATTTTTTAATTAGCATTTTTATTCTTTTAATTTTCATTAAACTTAAATTATAGAAATCATCTATTTTAAAATCATAAATACTGAACTATCTCTATTATAAAAATAAATTATTAACATTTTTTTATTATTAAATCAATAATTTTATCTAAACTTGTTAAATCAATTAATTTATTAATTAAAATTAAATTAAATGTAATCTTAATTAAAATTTCAAATGGCTAATTTCTTTTGATTAATCATATTTTATTTTGCCTTTTGCTTTTAAATCAATTTTTTAATTCAAAATTATAACATTTTTGGATATTTCTTATTTATAGTTTATCTTTATATTTTTATCTTTTAATTTAATCTAATTTATATATTAAATTTTATGCTTAATTTTTACTATTAATTGGTCATAAAATTCACAGTAAAACTTGTTATAATAACTTGAGATTTTATATTAGTTATGGTAATATCATATCAATGATATTAATTATTAAAAATATGAGAAAAATAAAACTACGAATCTTCTTAATATTTCTTAAAAATATGAATTCATATTGAGATATATATGCTTCTAACATATTTTCTTTTATATTATCATATCTCTATTTCGTTTAGTGATTTCTAATTATTTGTCTAGCTTTTTATTTGTGTTTGCTTAATTTTTACAAAACTCTCAAAATTTATATTCAGAAATTAATTTTCTATAATCATTTTATAATCTTTAAGATTTTACACTTAGAGATCTACTTTTTTTATTTTATGCTTAATTATTTTGTAAAAAGAATGACAAAAATTTATTTCATCGATTTAAATTAAGCTTTAATTCCGTATTACTGTTTAGAAGGATAATAGAGAGTACTGAAAATTTTAGTTTACGATAATACTATCTATCCTTGTTTTCAAAATGCATATCCTTATAAATATTAGATTTAGTTATAATAGCATAAGCTTTAGCTTATTAATATATACTAATTGAGTAGCAATTATTACTCAAATGAAGCACAAAAATTATAAATTATTTCTATATAATTTATATAAGTTTATTAAGAAATTATAATTAATTAAATAAGCATTAAAAATAGACATTATTTCAGTTATCAGAATTTATTTTTCTCTTTATTATTTTATATTTTTCTTTAATTAATCAGTTAAATGGAAGTTAAAAATAAGTTTATGAATTTTTGTCTCAAGATTTATAAAATAAAAATGCGATTTTGAAAAAAACAGACTAAACGATATTAAAGGAGCAATTCTTGTCGTTAAAATTTTAAATTTTTTGCTAGTTAATAAAATTTGGTTAGATTATAAAATTAAATAGTGAAAATTATTAAAATTATAATAAAACAAAATTTAGATAATTAATAATTGATAAAAGATGGGTTTTTTGTGATTTACCTTTGGAATTTTATAGTAAATAAATATTTAAGAAAACATTCCTACTATAAAAGGGAATATTTTTTTACTTAAAATACAACTAGTGTAAGACATTAAATAGACGTCGTCCATGATTGTATTTCAGTGATATTCAAGATTCCCAAAACAATGGAACCGGAGAAAGAAAGCTGTCCAATACGGAAAAGATTTAAAAAGGGATATTGAAGCTAAACTACCTAGTATCTTTATTATATAATATATTCAAATAATCTTAGATTAACTTAACACAAGTATCAGGAAGTTCTTTGGGAACGACAAACTGAGCAAGAATCTTGGAAGGAGCCAAGAAGAAAGAAGTAGAGGCATTGAGTAACGGTTGTTGAAAGATACCAGACATTAGGTTTCTTAGGGAATCACTCCTACCATGACCTATATAAGACAGAATTTCCAAATGAGTGAAGCACTGGAGAAAACTTCCAAGGAGAATATTTTTTAACTTTGAATAAAATTAATTTAAAGAGCTGTGCACCATCAAAAGTGCTAGGCGCTCTATAATTGAGATTATTTATTTATTTTAAGGTAAACAATTAAATAGTTTCATCTTTTTTTAAATTAAGATAAAAAAAATTTGTTAGCTATTGATTTAATTGAAGGTATTAGCTCCATTTATTATCTAGAGTAGAAAAATACAATATATTAGATTAGATTTAAGAGCAAAGAAATTAAAAATAACAAATCATTTAAGTAGCATAGTGAATATCATTAAGAAGGAAATATTATTTTTAATTATTTGAATAGATATAGGTATTTTATGTTTCTTTACTAGTCTGTTTTATGTTAGAATATGATAAAACTTTTATTTTAATAGCTTAGCCTACTTATTAAAAGTATAAATTGATATGCCTAAACGGAAACCTTTTATAGCATAATTAAATTTTCAAAAATAATAATATTTTAAATATATGACTAAAGAATATGTAAACACATTTATTAAATGACTTCAAAATAATCTATCTTTAGTTTGAATTTATATTATAGAAAATAATTTTAGAATATTTAAGAATTTTCAAAATATTTAGAAATTTCCTATCATAAAAGCTCAAAATTTAAGGAATTGAAGCATAAATTAATTTCAGAAATTTGAATGATGAATGATAAAAGTTACAATTTAATGAACTTTGATTAGTATCTATTAAAATTTTTTGAATTTAATTAATTAATAAGGGAAGAGAATCAAAAAAATAAATATAATATATTTTAATTTTATGTTAGATAAAGATATAGTAGTAACTTTAATGTGATCCTAAACGACTAAAATTTAAAAATCCATGCTTGAAATAATTAAAGAAATTTAACAAAGCAATCATATCTAATACTTTTAAAATATTTAGCCTTTTCGGAAATAAAAGTGCGATTGGAAATGCCAAAAAAAATTAAAGCATTCATTTAATTAAAACATATTAATAGATGAAAAAGAAAAAAAGCTGAAATTATAAGTTAATGGAAGAATACAGCTGATGTATAAAGAGAAAGACGTTAAACCGGGCGAGACATATAAATTTTGGAGCTTAAGAAAATATATTGATGAAAAAGTCGTTGATCCAAAAGGTTTTTCCGAACGTACCAGAAATGATGTAGAGAATAGGAAATATATAAAATGATATGATAAATGATGGTTGATCGATAAGATTGATAACGGTCGTAGTTTAAGAAAAAGTTATCGTGTATTTTTAGGAATATGTTTATGCAAAGAATTTAAAAAAATCAATTTAATAAAAATTTTAATGAAATGAATTCACTAATATGAATTAGTTACTTCATTTTAATTATGTTTATAAAGTTCAACCGTCGTTCTTTTCATCTTCCGACACTTTCCTGTTGCTTCTTATATTTTCTTGCTATTCTTATTTAGGCTCTAATTGTTTATTTGTATTTTGTCCAACAATTTCAATTCTTTTTTTAGTAGATTCTTTTGAAAATTTTTATTTGAAGGTCTAAATCTGTTTATTTTTGAAGTGAAATGCTAGTTTATGTAGAGATGTTCATAATTTATCATATTTTCCAAGTTTTTTTCCAGGAAATTTATAAGAAAAATTTCTAAGTGAGTCCAAATAATAGACACATTCGAAGATATACTTAAATGAATCTTTTCTTCTGCATAGACAGAGTAATTGGAAACTGAAATATTTTTTAATTTTTAGTGATTAAAAAGATGCTTTTATTTCTGGAATTAGTAATGTCTATCAAATTATATTTTTTAACTAACATTTTATAGATAAATTTATCTAAGATATCATAAGAAACAAATTTTATTAAGAAGCAATTCAACACTTTAGAGACATGCACATGCATAGATTTTCAGAGAGTAATTTGAAAGATTTCAAAAAATTCCTGCTATAAATTATATTAAAATTAGCGAGGAATGTAGGAAAGAAATATCTTCAATCTTTAAGTTGCGCACTTAATCTAATAATTTCCAATATGATTAATATAAATGTCATTATCGAGTGGAAACGTGTTTTCAAAGATTCTTCCTAAATCGGATTCTGGATAAGTCCTAACTTCTTTCTGTATTTTAAAGTAAAATAGAAAAAAGTGTTTAGCCATTATTTGCTCAAATAGTAGTCAGTTAAGGTCTATGTAGCAAGCCCAATTAAAGACAGTGAAAGTCCATTATACACATACTTTTGTTTATCTTCTCTTTCATACTCTATAAGCCTCTCATTACAGCTCAAAGAACTAGCTCTCCACCGTATACAACCTTAGGCAGTGCAAATATGAGATAGAACATTTTGAATATCGGGAAGATATATTCTTGTATCTACTGAGAGTATAAATACATTTCTTTTCAGATTTAAAATGATTTAAGTCCTTTATTTACAGTGGCCGATTGTGCGTGAAAGTCACCTCGGATAATATGAGCATTATAGGAAAACGCTTTAATTATTTCGTTGAGAATTTCATAAGATTCACCTTTCATATATATTGTCTTATTGTTGTCTAGTATGTAACAAGGAGTGAAGATTATATCATCAAGTTTTATTGCGCAAAATCTTAGCAAGACCTCTCCATCTGCCTGTTAAATTATTTGAGTATTTTTTAGTTTCTCTTTAGTCAATATACAGATGCCTCCTCTCCCGTTAGCATCATTATAATAGGTTCGAAATCCATTTACTATAACAGACACAAACTATTATTTAGCATATGTTTCGTTAATGGAAAAATGTCAAAATCATTTTCAATGATGAATTTCTGAATAGAATAAATTTTAGTTGCAATGCCATCTATATTGACATAACCTAATTTATTTATTTTATTTAGGAATTTGATTAAGAGCATTCTTTCATACAAATTCAAAATTAGAATTTCCTTTTTTTATCCATTAATTTCAATATGGATTTTTTTTTCTTAATGCTAATCGAATTTATTCTATTATGCAGATGTATCTTCTTCTATAATTTTCAAAATTCTCTAATAAATGTTAATTTTAAATGCCCGACACTCAGCTATTCTTTTTCAAGTTCTTAATAAATGTTCTATTACAGATTACTGTTTGGCAAGTATTTTCTTCTTTAAAGGTTAGATATTATAAATATCTTAGTTATTTCGAATTAACATAATAGTTTATTTTTGATAATATGACTTTCTTCAGTTTTGTTAATACGTTATTTAAAAAAAATAAGATATGAATTTGGGAATTATCTTTTCAAGTTCAATTATGGATTCTTCCTTCTAAATATTTTATTTCGTGTACTAGCTTATAGTTTGTTGATTTTAATCAACAAAAATCTAAAAAGAATGTTTGAAATATTTGATTGATAGAACTGTTAATTTGAAGAATATTACTACATAGAAATTTAAATTTGCTTCATATTTTCCAGTAAATTAATGTTTTATAGAACTAAAATATCGTAATCTTTGACTTAATTGATAAATTTATAAAAAGAATAATTAAAATAAAAGACTAATACTGAAAAGATATTTAAAAATACTTAAGTTAATCTATTTTATTTTAAAATTTAAACTATTACATGCTTCTGAGAATTTAAAATAAAATTAAAATTCTCGATTGATTACGTTAAGTTAAAAATATATGAATGTTAAAGAATTGATAGCAAACAGTATTATCAAAGAATATTATATATAATAAGTTGAAAGATATGCTGCAATCGAAATTTATGGAAATCATTGTAAGAAATTTAAAATAATAAATTAATTAGAAATAAACTCTAAATTTTAAAATATTAAAAACAAAAAGTAGAATGATATTCTTTTAGGTTAAATAAATAATGATGTTATTATAGTATATGTTCTTATTGGCTATAAATCATATATATGGTTAATATTTTTATTAATAAAATTAAAAAAATATTAATTTTTTTAATTAATATCTATTTGAGGAAAGAATGATAAATATTACAAAATTAATTCATCTCAATGTACTTTTTAATGTATAATACTATGATTAAATTATTTATTATTAAAAATTAAGCCAAGTTTCATACAAAAATAAACAGATTTTTTAATAAAGCAATATAAATAAATGAAATAAATTGATAACTTAAGTATTTAAATAATATAAAATTATGCAATTACAATAATTTAATCTTTATTTTCTCAATTTATATAATTTATTCGCGTAAATTATTTTTTTATCTTATTCAAGATTAAGAATTTTTTATTTTTATTTCTAAATATTTCCTTAAAATAAATTTGGAAAAATTTTTCCTAATCATTATCCTTAATATTTTTCACTTTCTTTTCCTTAGAGTTATTGATTTGTTTTAACTTAAAAGTTATTGTAATTATTGTTATTATATGCTATAGTAAAGATTAATTTGTAGATATTTTTATATCAAAAATTTTAATTTCAATTATTCTAAGATTTAGTCTATAAGAGAAGCAAAAATATTATTAATTTTTTGCAAATATTTTTATTAAATAATAGAATAATATTTTAACTTAAAATTTCTATTTTATTCTGCTTTTTTTAGTTATTTACATTTAAAAAAGAATGTTTTCTCATTTTTCTCTAATTTGTAAGATATTTTAAAATAAATTTAATTTTTGGATTAAAAATAATTTCTTTTTTAAGTTATACTTAAAATAAACTAGCAGTAATCTACATAATATCAATTAAATCCTCAATTTAGAAATTAACCAGATATTTTTTTAAGTTTTCATTATATTAACACTTTTATGGATCTATATTTTCCATATATTTTGTGAAAGAGCAAAAATTTTAATTAACCACCGATAAAATTGGTTCTCTTAAACTAATTGTTCCCCACTTAAGCATATTAATTCTCTTATTCAAGAATATCCATCTAAAAGAAAGGTTTTCCTTTTAAAGTAAATAATTTCTTTATAAGTAGTTAATTAAAGATATATTTAATACTTTATATTTTTTATATTACTATTTTATTTTTTACCTATAGTATCAATGCTAAATTCTTAAATCTAAACATAAAGTAATTTAACTCTCTTTAATTGTTATTATTATGAAGTTATCTAAAGAGATTATGAATATATAATATTTTACTAAGCTTATAATAAGAAAACTTATGATATTAATTTATTTTTTATATATATATTTTAATTATTTTTTTAAGAAAGAAATTTATAAAATTTCCATTATTAAAGACTAAAGGTATCATATAGGAATCAAATAATAATGAACAAAAACAACATAAAAAACATAATTGAATTAGTTATTATTTAATTAAAAAATATTTAATAAAGTTAAGATAAATTTTACATTATTTGCATTATATTAAACTCTAGTCTAAATTTTTTTATTATTTGCTTATAAAATATATGAGTATTGTAAAATTCTAATAGTTACAGTAAATAACAATAAATTATATTAATCTATCTAAAATTAATATTTATCTGTTAAGATTATTTATATTACATTGCGTAATCTATTATATATTTAACATTTAATTTTATAACTTTTTAAAATTAAAAAGATTTATTTAAATATTAAAATTTATTTTAGAGAAATATATATACTTTTATAAAATATATTATATTTTTTAATTAAAATTTGAGAATGCCTAATTTTACATTATTTAAGATCACTTTTTTATTTTTTTATTACTTTTTTTTAATTCAATTTTTAACCTAAATTTTCTTAAATTTTAAATTTATGTTAAATAATTTTATCATATATATTTAAATTAATTAAAACATTTAAAAATTCATTTTTGTTTCTTTAAAGCCAATTCTGATTAAAAATTATTGACAAAATCAATTATATAAATTAGTTCAACCATTTTTGTAATTTTTATTCAATTTACAGTTTATAATGTAAATTTTCTTTTTTATTTCTTTATTTCACTTTTAAATTTACATTTTTATAGTAAAATTTTACTTGTATCATCGTTTATTTTTTATTCATTTCAAAAAATATTTTAAATATTATTTAAAATTTCATATTAAACTATATTTTCTTTATCAGTCATAGTAAAATTTCTTTAATATGCACTTCTTGAGAACTTCCATTTCTCTTTCAGTAAGCATCTTCTTTTCCCTGTAAACTTATTCTAGCATATAAAAGTTTTGTTTTAAAGCGTTCTCCTTAGTTTCATTTATTTTCATTTTTTTACTTAAAAGTTACTCTTTCCAGTATTCTTATTTGAAGTTAATAAATAACTCGCATCTTCTTCCTAAATATGTTCCTATTCTATTGAAATAAATTTCTTATTTGATTTTTTTGGATTTGGTGATTTACTTACTTTTCTCTATTATCATCATTAGTACTTTTTGATCAATTAATGTTGCAACTTTTGCTAATTTTCTATTATTTCATTTTTATTTGTTGATTAGTTAATTTTGTTTTTATTTTTACTTCTGTGATTAACTTTGCTCATTCTTTTAAATGTTTCAGAAGGCATTTAGATCTCTTTCTTCAAACATAATTCTCGGATCTAGTTCTTCTGTTATTTCTAGCTAACCCATCGGCCTTTTATTATCTTTCTTCAAATTTTAATCTTCACCTAAAGGTTAAGCACTAATTCAATAAGTTATTTATAATTTATCTATAAATCATGGTGAAATTCGAAATTTCCGAGTTGAAAATGTTGTTAGTCTATTTTCTATGCTTCTTTTAGAAATGAGACCCTCTATTTAGTAACTTCCTTTTAAAAGTTCAATCTTCCCTAAATTAATTTCGGAGCTGGGAAAAATCCCAAGTGAATATCTTCATCTTTATTTTTTCCAATTAATTAAATAAAAATCTTAATTTCTATTAGTAAAATTAAATTAAACTACAAGCTAAGATACTTTATTTATAACTATTAATATTTGCTTTATTATAACTTAAAATTGATTCAATTTACATTTCAAATATTTAAATATAATCTAACTTTTCAACTATATAGCTTTATGCATAAAACTTTTACTTTAGTAACTATTAATTTTATTTATAAAAAACTAATTATTTTTAATTATTTAAAATAATTAAGCTAGTAATTTTATTATAGTAATAAATTAAACTAATTTTCGATAGATTTATAATATACATAAATAAACAATCTTAAATGATATTAATTATATCATTCTTTTTAATATCTTATTTATAATTCTTTAAAGTAAAATCATTTAAAATTATTATTTTTATGATAAAAACATTAATTATTTTATTATGATATTATGTGCTATTTGAATGTTTAGAAGTAAATTTTTCTTAATTAAATATCTAAGTTATAATAATTATTTAATCTAATTACTAACCTAAATTTTATTAAATTTATAGGATAAATAGTAATAAAGATTTTGTTTGCTTTTACAATAGTAAAGCAAAAATTACCTTTTAAATTTAATTTTAATAAAATTTGAATTTTTTAGTTTAGATATTATTAAATTTAAATATTTAGTTTTTAATTACTTCTTATTACTCTTCTTAAGTATATTAGATGATTAATTAATCTAAAACATTTTTGAATTTAGTAAATAATATGATTATATTAATATTTTAATTATATATCTAAAATATGATTTATAATTAATTTAAATAAACTATAAGGTATTATATTTATAAAATTATCATTTTTTATTTTAGTTTATAAATTTTAAATCAAACTAACTTAAAAATGTTCTTCTTTTAAGCTTTAGAATTAAAGAGTAAAATCAAATGATAAAATCTAATATTGGTATTCTTAATTATAATTAAAAAGAACGTATATTTAATTCTGCTAGAAATAGAAAAATAGGTAATTAATCTTGGTGCTTAATCTGTGAGATTATTTAAATTTGATGTTTGAAAATCAAAAAATCATTTTAGATATTTTTTACCCCTTTCTGGTTGAAGGATTTAAGTAAGCTTAAGCTTATTAATAAGTTGATAAGATACTTAAAATCAAAAAATGCTTGAAAGCTCTTTACCTCTCCCGTTTTTTTATCGAAACTAATCTTCGAAAGGTATTTACTGGTTTTTCATAATTAGATACTAACTTCTTCTATATCATTTGAGTTATTATAAAATAATCTTGATATAGTTCTGTATAAGTCTTAATCTTTTTACTTCTTTCAACTCAGAATCATCGTATAATTAAATAAGTTGCAATAATAACATTTTTTTCTTTATTTTTTGTGTATTTAGATATCCATTTATTTTAATCTTTGATTCTTTAATTAAATAGAATCTTTTTGCTGTTTTTTTCTATCTTTTGATTAATATTTTAAATAAAACTTCTTATGTTATTACTATAATAGAAATTATTAATTTTAGCATTCTTTTGTTGTAAATATTTCGATACATTTTTTATATTTTATCTTTTATGTAAAGTATAAAAATAGAATTATTCTTTATTATCTTTTCTAGGCTAATAATAAATGTATTTGTATTTATCTCTTAAATGTTTATTATCATAAAAATAGTTAAAATATGTATATTTATTTTACTATTTTAAACATTTAAAAAATGTATATTTTTAAGTTTAGAATTAATTAGATTTATAAACTTTAAAATTTAGTTTTAATATAATTTTCTATATTTCCTTAATTAAGAAGATTAACTCCAATATTTAGTACCAAATTCAATAATAATTACTATTTCAATACTTTTTACATATTATTAAAAGTTGCTATATATTGGAGAACTATATCTTATTAAAGTATTAAATTAACAATTAAAAAGATTAAGCTTTATAATTAAGATACTTAATCTCTATATTTATAAAATAACTTAATGCAAATTATAATGTTCTTCAATTTTCTAATAGTATAGAATAGCTAAACTTATAAACTCATTTTACTATCAGTAAGTAATCTATTACTGCTATAGCCTTTTTAAAGTATCTTTTTACATTTAATAAAAATTAAACTTTTAAAATACAAGGAAAGTATAAAATGTAATATATTATAGATAATTAATCTAATGCTATCTAAAGAAATTTTGTATTTTGCATTTATAGGGGAAAAATGTAAAACTTATAAACAAAAGCATTACAAAATCAAATTAGATTTTTAATAAATCTAAGATAGCGCCAAAAATTAAATTTTATCCTTGCAAAAAAGAAAATCTTAAAGATACTGGTTTTAGTGTGAAAGTCATTAATAATATTTACCAATATAATTAAAAGGCATAATGAAAAGGATAGTAGTGGGTAAATTTACATTCTTAAAGTAAATAAAATGTAAATAGATGGTTAAAAGATATAAAAAGCAGCCTGTTTTATTTAGTAATGAAAAGTTAAAACTAGAGATTTAAAATAAAGTTAAAGAAAGATGATACAATTAGAATATGATTTTAGTTAATCTCATTAATATTTCTACTATTTTATTTAGAAGCTTTAATAATCTTAATTAATCTAGTTATCTTTAACTAGCATTTCAAATAAATATTCTTATTATTATTTAGATTCTAGTAAGTCATATTCCTATTATTATATTCATTAATACCTAATCATCATTCCCTTTCCTTAATTAATAATACTGCTTAATTCAACCAAGATTTTTATAAAGGAGAGCTTTAATTCTAAAATAAAAGGAAATTGCCTTTAAAACTTTAAAAATGCAAATAAAAAAGACAGAAGCCAGAGATATGAAGCCTTTTCTAAGAAGTTAATATATCTAAAAAGAAAAAACTAATAAGGCATAAAATCTTGGCTATTTAGATTGGTAACATATAATCTTAAACTTCTTTATTTATAAAAGTATGCTTTTTTAATAATCATGATAGCAAGCAAATAATCCTTTCTCCAAATTCTTTAGTAGAAGAAAAAGTAAGTAGCATATAATTTATGATGTTGGTATAAAAAACATTAATAATGATTCATAGAAGTTTTCAAAAACCTTTTATATTAAAAGCATATTTAGCAAAAAACAAATATTAGGTATCTATGTAATAATAGAGTAAAGTCTAACTAATATAAGATATTATATTTATTTATTATTTATTCTTCATTTCACTTCTATAGTAAAACATTTTGAAAGCTGATTCAGTATTCACCTAGCGAACTTATTTATTTTCTATTATTTTATTAATTTGAACAAGCTGATCTTAGTCCTAATCTAGACTGAAATTAATATTAGATACTGAGTTTAAAAAATAATCCTAAATAAGAAAACTTACCCTCTTAGGTCTGTTAGTTTTTCTTAAATTCTTTGAATTTAATTTTAATCTTAAGCTGCTAATTTATTTGTCTCTGGATTAAGGCTTATCCATTAATCTTCCTTCAATTTGCTTACCCTTTCTCTTTTCATGCAGTTTATATTAGGTTAAGATAATTTCTTTTTCTCTTTCAAGTAAAATCGAAACAGAGTAGCTTCAAACTTACTTATCACCTTTATTAGATCAGCACTCTTCTTTTAATATCTGCTATGATATTAAAAATAATTCCTATTTTAGCCTTGTTTAAGTCTATTTAATTTAACTATATTTAATTATAAAATATTTGCTTGACACTTTATAAGGCTTATAATAAGAAAAGCCTGTTATTGATTCTACTTTTTCTTCTATAGTGTTGCTCTTGATTTTTAATTTAAAGTTGATATTATAAAGATATTTAAGAAGCTAAATCATATATATCTTCTCTTAGCAGTCACTCATATGTTTATCCTATCTACTATTAATGGCTATTTTACTTACCTTTCTAATCTCAATCTTAAATTTAAAGTAATAAAACTTATTATTTCATTTTTACCTTAGCTTTCATTACATTTTTTGAGTTGCTGTTAGATTTAAGCTTCAGGCGGTATATTCTGGCTAAAAATTATAATTGAGATTTTAGGAAAGGAGAAATAGGATATGCGTAAATAAGTTTTAAAAATTGCTTTAGGTTAATTAAGTGTGGTAAAGAACTTCCAGTGCTGTTCCAGATATTATATAGGACAAAGATACAATCATGATAAGAGATATCAAGACTAGGAGTTGTAAGAAACAAGATGAGCACCAAAAAGTTAATCTAATAGAAACTAAATTAAGCAGAATTAGGGAAAAAAAATTTAAAGAATTAAGATTAATATTGTACAATCTCAGCAGTTTAGAGTAAGTTTAAGAGATGCAATATTAAATTCAGAATGATTAGAATGTATTTCTAAATCCTATTTAGGTTAAGTTAATTGTTGCATATAATAACTTCGCTATAAAGGAATTAAAGAATATATGAAAGCTATTGAAAGTTATCTAGCTAAAGAATTTAAATAAGATAGTAAGATTAGACTATGAAGAATTGAAGATAGGGTTATTTATAATTATAGAAGAAGAAAGTTAATTCTAATACATTCAAATGAAGTAGTAATAAAAACACCTTACTCAGTTGGTAATTAGATAGTGACCAAAATTTATTCATGAAGTATCATTTGAAGTAAAAAAGAAGAGAATGGGTATCTATTATTCATGGATCCTACTATTATATGGTAATTAAAAGTAGAAATAAGAAAGCTGGTAAAATATACAGTTTTGAAAAAGGCTTTTGCTATAACTCATAATTAATTTTAACGCTAAGGCTTAATGTAATCTCTTAGATATTAAAGTTAATTTTAGCAAAACAGTAATTTATAACTTTATAAACATTAAATTAAATTGATGTCTTTAAATCATTCTTTGCTTAAATCTATTTTTATAAGAGTATTAAATTTGCAATATTATAATACTAAAACTAATACTAAGTTATTAACGCAAATCATTCTACTTCTTAATATCTAATTTTCTTCTTTATTATTTACTATTTTGATCTATATTCTTTCTCTTAGTAGCTGAACTTAAATAATATAAAGGTAGATTTTTCTCTAATGTACGTAAAATCTTGCAATGTTAAGATGAATCTGCCTTTCTCTCTTATTATGTTTAATATAAATTCTTAGCTGAATATGGATTTCATAATGCTTCTTTAATATATAATTTCATTATTCTTTTTAGTCCTTTTATAAATCTTCCTTCTGAGCTATCTGCTTTATATCTATTAATAAGATACTTGGTTTAAGCTATAACAGACTATGTTGGCTGCTTGATCTTATTACTAATTATTCTTCTTGGTATCTTTAATATCTTAAGACTTTTGCTAATAATAAATCTGCCAGTTTACTTACTAATGAAAAGATCTAACTTAACAATATGATAAAATAGTTAACATAATTGAAAAGAAGATTAAGAAAAATAGAAACTAGACTAAGCAGCTTTAAAGCTGAATAAAGTAAAGTTTATCTTAATTATAATAATAACTGCTTTATTACCAAAGCATTTTCCAAATATTAAATGTAAGTAACTAAAACTAACCTTAAAGACTCAAAGTAAAGCTTATGAGAAGATGCTGGACTAATTATGTATCCTTGTGCGAATTTAAATTACTGCTAACGTATATGCTGACTGATAGTTCAGTCTCTAAAATAAGTAACTAATTAAGATAATCTTTCTACTTCCTAACTAGCTAGCTACAGAGAAATAAAGTTAATACCGCTTTATATTTCGAATATTAGAATGAAAATTGCTTAGGAAATATGTTTAGAAACTTCTTCTATAGTGTTGTTTAGCTTAACAGACCTTCTATTCTTAAGGCTTCCATAAGAATAAGTTTCTGTATTTAAATCTAATTTTTCTACTTGATCTTTTCTTAGTTTTAATTAATGAGTGGATTACTTGTAGTTACACTCTATAGTCTAATGCATGCTCCTATATCTCTTTTTGTTATTATTTTTAATTATATTTTGATATTTAAATATAGGGTAGCTTCATTTCTATCAAATATAAACTAAAGATCTAAACTGCTTAGCATTTGATATGCTACAGTAAAGTATCATTGATAGTATATTTTATTAAATCACTTTTCTTTATTATACTTATGGTTACCCTTTTATATCTAACTATCTTACTAAACTAGATAGTTAGATTTGTCTTCTTAATTAAGCTAAAACTATAAATTAATTATATTGTTTTTAAATGAAGGAAATTAAAAAAGGATTAAATGAAAAGGAAAATAAATAATGAGGATTAGACTGTTAATATCCAATAAGTAGAAAATACTTTAATTATCCTTAAATATAGAAATTTAACATACATAAGGTAGATAATTATAAGCAATTCAAGTATTAGAACAAAAAATATTTGGAGGGTAAAATAAAATATAGATCCAATAAAGAAGAAAGCTAAGTAATAGTAAATTAAATCTAATAAAAGAGAAGTACCAAAATACATTATAAGTTTAATTATTCATAAGAGATATTATTTATTTTAGAAATACTTTAATATCTAAGATATCTCTAACTAGTTATTATGACAGGTTATTTAAGAGGTTGTAATAAGATTTAGTCTAGGTAATTTAATAAATATGTTTGCTCAAAGAACACTTCAGTATAAGAAAATATTAACAGAACCAATATTTAAGGACGTTTGACTACTTTTGTCTCAGACTTGCTAGCTAAATTACAAGCGATACATCAACTATTGAAAGTAGAATATGTAGTCAAATTAGAAAAGGTTAGAATAACCAGTTCTTCCTACTTTAGAAAAACTATTCCTCAGGACATTTAGCATCAAAAGTACTATTGGATTCTTAAAATAATTCTTTACAATATTTTGGTAATTTAAATAGGAAAGGTATAATATAAGAACCTAATTTAAGCTGGTGATATCTAAGAGTCTAAGAAGTTTTGTAATAAGGTTTAACATTAAGCCATACATAAATACTAGAATCTGCTATGTTTCGTAAAGAAGAAGTATATAAAGAGGCCTAATAAGAATAACCAGAATCTAGATTAAGAAAGGCAAAGAATATCAAGATTGAGAGTCAAGATTCAAAAGAGATTAAGTTTTAAGGGAAATATAAGATAAATCTAAAAAAGCGAAGTAAAAATGGAATGATGAGAAATTTACGAAATCTTAAACTTATTGAATGTAAATTTATAATTAAGAAACCAACCTAAAGACTAAAGTTAAAAGCTGATAAATAGCAAAAGTGAAAAGCTAAAAAAGATATTTAGAGAAGCACTATTCAAAGGAAAACATTCCTTAACTTAATTAGGTTTCAGTTCATTTTTTATATATACTAATGAATTAAAAAAGTATCAAGTATCAATGATACCTTTAGCTTAAAATTGCTCTTTTTGAGGCTGTAAAATGAGTAATTGAAGAAATAGTAATTTGGTGGGTAAGCAATTTCACAGTAGAAAAATGATTCTATTATTAATATTAAGAAAAACATCGAGAATTATAATAGTACTTTCAAAATTTAATGCAGGAAGATAAATTTAAGTGCTTGCTTCAATAAACATGTAAGATATGGGAGGGATCTTAAATGCTAATGAAAAATTCACAGATCTATATTTAGAAGGGAGATAATTAAAAAAATAAAGCTGAATTTCGATAAAATTCAGATGATAAACTCAAAAACTGGGGTTGAAAGATATTTTAGAGCTAATAGACCAAGTTTTAAATAATGTCGATTAGATTAGATAGTAGAAAAACCTTGATGTACTTAAAAGGATTATAACCTATGAAGCAAAACAAACTTGAGAAATCAAGAAAAAGGCGGATAAATAAAGATTTTAACTTTTAAATAGAGTCAAACAAATTTGGGCGGTATTTATATATTATAAAATACTGTTTTATTTTTTAAACTTTTACGTTCAATTATTGAATAAATTCCTAAAATTTAATTAAAATCAAATACTAAAGAAAGCTAAAATAGGCCTTTTATAGTATTTATTAAATAGATTTTATTCTAAGAATTTTTTTGCTGGATATCTAGTAATTAGAAGGTGTAATAAGAATGCTAATTATATCAATGAAAATAGAAGATTGCTTACAGAAATGGAATAAAAGATAGAAAATATGCAAACTGAAGGATCTTCTAACTATGCGATCTTGGTTAGTTAATTACTACATTAAAAGTTACTTAAGTTTAACAAGGATATCTAAGGTGTTGAAATCTCATTTCAGTAAGCTAATTTTTAATAATAAAATAAGAAAAAAAAGGTTGGGTGAGTAAAAGAAAAGAGTATTTGAATGATAAAGATAAATTTAAGAAGTAGATAAATAGTAAAATATTGAACCTCTGGAATTAAATTAGTTAGATAAAAGGCATGAAATCTAAAATGGAAATTGTTCAATAAGAAATAAGAACTAAAACTAAAAATGCCATTTGCCAGAGATAACGCTAGCAGCTTTCTCTGTAAGATATTAATTTGTAATTTGTGAATTGAATTTTAAATTAATTGAATATTAATAAAACTATCATAAAAGATTAAAGTTATCCACAAAAAGCATATAGAATACGTTATGATAGAGTCGTAAATATTATTTAATTAAGCATTCTCTTTAATAATATTTAAACTCTTAATAAATTGCTTGTCTATGGATTATCTATATTATAAGGATATAATTAAAGCTATTTATTTTCTTATAATTAATTTAGTGATTAAAAATGTTTAAAATGCAAGCATTTGTGTGATATGTGATGATGGGTTTAATGAGATTAATAGTCTAAGTGGTAATGTATAGGTAGTGATGTTTAAATGCAATGCATAAGAGGAATAATGTTATATTCTGTCTTGATGTTAAGTTAAAATAAACTAAACTTGTACATTAACTAAAAACTATGAAAACTAAAATTTATAACTTGTGTTAAGAGCATCAAATAGTATTGTAATTAATATGTTCTAAAGATAATTAACTTATATATAAAACCTGCTAAATAACTAATCACAATCATTAATTTGAATTAATATTGGAAAAAATAAAAACCTTACAGAAGGAAAATAAGACAAAGATTCAATAATTATGTTTCTTCTATAACTACATTTCTCATGTTTTTGCTACAATAAATTACTTACTTTTTCTGTTCTATCTGCCAAATTTTAGCTAATCTTATCGAATTTGCTAGCAAAGTTACTGATATCCTCATTATTTTCTTCTTCCTTTCTGTTGATCCTTTGTTCTAGATCCTAGGTATTAAAAAGTAATGAGGTTTTGAATGTACTATCACAATCTCAAGGCTAATTATCTGGCGCATTTTCAAAGCATTCAATACTCTTTTTTCTCTTATAGCTCTTCTTAATTAACCAAAGTGCTTTACTTAAGACAGAGAAATCTTTGCTAGATTAGCTGAAGGATTAGTAAAAATCTCGATAGGTAGGGATTATTCTACATGATTAAGGATATCTAAAGCCTCAAAGATTATTGAAGAGTTGCTAATGCTCATTTAGAACGTGAATTGAATATCAAAGAGAATGATACTAGAGTTATCATAACCCTTGAGTATCGAAATACATACTGACTAGTAATTAGAAATAGTTAATCAACGTTAAAAAGGAGTTTAGGAGGTAGATTCAGCTATAAGTTTCTGATGGGATTTAAAAATTAGAAATTAGAGTCCAGTAAGTAGAATATCTAATTACTGATTCTTAGAACCTAAAATTTAACAACTAAGATCCAAATATTAGAGGCTCAAGTTTAATACTTTGGAACTATAATTTTTAGACTTAGAGAAAAAGAGAAATTTGTATGATAGAAGGATAATTAGATTGTATGTTTATTAGTAATTCTTTATACTATTTATTATAAACTTAGGATATTTAATATTTCAAATCATTTTATGTCTTAACGTTACTTAAATAAAACTATACCATTACGATTCATAAGAGAAGCTACTTTATATGCTAATTACCTTATTTAAGAAAGTTCTATGAAGAAGGATAAGAATATTTACGAATGAGATATAACCCTATTAAATATAAGTGGAGAGAGGAATACAAATTGTCTACGAAATGAAAGAAAAACGATTTAAAGCAATTAGAGTAGTACTATCTAATAATTCTAGATCAGAGGAGTAATACATGTAGATAAAAAATTTAGTAACATACTCAGATGAAACCATATTCATAAGCAGTTAGTTCTTTACATTGGTGTTAAGTAAAAAAGAAAAATCAATATTATCTTTTAATATTTGTCTTAATATATCATTGAACTATAGTAAGTAGTATATTATTTGACTTTGAATAAGCATTTAAACGTGTTCTAATAGTTATACTTGATTTAGCTACCTATTTTATAATTGTTTTTTGAAGCCATTTTAAGAGCAATTTTTCCTCAGTGGTTTAAAGAATTAGTTCAATCTATTAATTCCTGCTTTTGTCTAATCGTAGTTATCTACTATTAATCTTAAACTAACCTAACACATTTTAGATTTACTCCTTAGAATTAAATAAGACAAAGTTTTAAGCGATTAAACATACAGGATATAACTGCTACTAATAAATTAATTATTTAAGTACGGAAGCAAAAATTTAGTCTTTAAGATGATAATTTGTTAGATCTATTTAGTACAAGGTATCAAATCAATCGAAAGATAATATCTTTGACAACATTGTTCTTAAAATTTTAACTATCACAAGCAAATCACTTTATCTGCTTATCATGAGCACTTTTTCAACTGTTGCTATATTAACCGTTTCTGCCCCAAATTAGACTTTTTAACAACAAATCATCCAAATAAGCAACTCATTACATTTCATATTCAAGCTAACTATTTTATTTCATAATCTAGACTCATTTCAGCTTTTTTCCTTAATCATTATGTGAGCTATTTTTTAATTTATGATGAGATTTCGGTCAAAGCCAACCTTAATTCATGTATACTATATTTTTAAAGACCTCTAGAACAAAATTGGAGGACTTACTCTCCAGTGGGCTCTCGCTAACGCTTTTACGTTGTGATCATTCCAATCACCGAGACGAAGCCCGTTGTCGTCATTTCTTGTCACTATCTCTTTCAGTCAGGATTGGGTAATTTGTGTGCCTACTGCCTTCCTTGATGTTGTGATGTGGTAGCCGTCTCTCAGACTTTCTCTCCAGAATTGAACTCTAATTCTCCGTTATACATCACTGCCATGGTAGTCCAATACACTACAATCGAAACCCGATAGGGCAGAAACTTGAATGACCTACCATACTTCTCAGCATGGTTCTCGTCTATTAAAATTCCCACACGGATGATATCTAATAAATATTTTGAATTTTTTATATCTTTAAATTAATTATCCTTTTTATAATTATCTATAGTGTAATGAATTACCCAATTTATTACTACTATTCCAACCAATCAAATTTAATAACACTAATCCTTTTTAAATAATTATCATTATTATTTTCAATCACTAATATATGCTCAAAACACTAGTTTTAATAAAGGATTATATAATAACTATTAACTTGTCTTTATTAGCAATAACTAGTTACTACTTATATATTAGATACTATACTTCTATTATCTTTAATTCTCTTAAGCTAATTAATATTATTAGTCTTATCTAAATTACTTAAACTCAAACTTTAACTGTGAAATGCTGTTGTAGTTTTAGTTATAAATCTAATGCCTTTAAATGTCTATTTTATTACTCTTATTAGTGTTGTTTTTTCATCTAAAACAGATATTTCTCTGCCAGTCATCTGATTCTATTTATATACTAGCAATAGATAAAGTTATCTATCATGTTCTATCATTTTCCTTTATTTATACTTATGGTATCTTTAACATCTTAAAGTGATATTAGTTAATTTAAAATTTGATTGCCAAGTCTTGTAATAAAAGTTCTTAAGATATAGTAACTGGATCAAAGGTCTATAGGCATAGAAAATAGAACATGAAAGAGATAAACTAGGATAAAGAAAAATAATCTTGTAAAGCCAGCAAGAAGCTGGATAAGCTAGTATAAGATTGGATGTGGATAGATGGAAGTAGATAATGATAACTAGAAAATGTGTCTGATTATATAAGAAACTGAGCTAGATGTTGATTTAACTTAGTTGAGAAATATTATTGATTAAAATGCTGTTTCGGCTTAAGATTTGAGTAGCTGAACTAACCGTATCAATGTATTTGGTAAATTTAAACTTCAAGCTTGTAGGTTATACCCAAGCAACACTGGAAATTGATAAATATTTTAAAGTAGCTAAATCTGGAGATTTAGACTAGAATTATATGAAAGGTAAAGATAAAGCTTAATAGAATACAAAGCTCGATTTAGAGATAAATTTAAAAGGGAATTAGCTGGTACTAAAAGTGTAAAAGTGAAGTTAATACTGCAAAGCTGAGGGTAGAGAAAGAGATCTTAGGGCTTATCGTTAGCAAAATGTATAAAAAAACTACATCACTAAAATTGAACACTCTACAACAAACTTTTACTCTTTCTTATATCTATTCTTAACTTCTAGAAACGTGCTACAACTAATAATTTACTGAGATATTTTCAATGAAGAAGATTAGTATCTAATAGAGGTAAAATCTCACCAAGTAATTAACTTCAGTAATATTTAGAAAAGCAGCTAAAGGAGATAGATAAGGAAGACTTATAGCGATAAATTATCAAGAAGTAATTTTTCAAAGTTAATAGTCTTACCGAATCCATTAGCTTTAAATTTAAATTCTATTAATCCTTAGAAACTTAAAAAAGCAACAATCATCAAAATACTTTTGTCTTAAATTTGTTCGATTATATAGCTATTAATCATTATTTTAGGTTTATAGAGTAACAATTCATAGTAGCTCACTAGTCTCTTAATTGAGTTTGAATTCAAATCCTATAAAAAAGATAGTTTGAAGGAACATTCAACTTAGCGATAATATGGATTCACTTCAGAAGATCAACTAGAATACTAATCTTAACAGAAGCAGATATAGAAGAATTACCCCACCACTTTAAAACAGTTAGCTTATAAAGAAAAGATAATTTGGTTGAGGTAATTGGATATTCTAATAATATAGAATGTGGCTATATTGTCAGGAAATACTCTAAATTTTATCTTTAGAAGGGACAGAAAATAAGGTCTAGCTGTAGATCTATTGCTTCTGACAAAAATCCCTTTAAGAAAAATGGATTTAGAAGCTTGAATCACCCAGATTATTTAGAACTAAAAAGCACAAAATTAGAAGAAAGACTAAGTAAAAAAAAGGGTTATTTGCATTAATATCTTAAAAAGATATAAAAAGGACTAAACCTTATATAAACCTGCTTTATAAAAGATAAAGAAAGGTATAAAAGTTTAAGGATGTAATTATTAAGAAGTTCATCTAAAAAAGATTAGACTCAATGAAAGCATCAATAGTTTATGGATATAAATGTTTAGCAAATGCAATTTGATAGTTAAAGACTAAAGGTTTAGAATAAAGAGTTGAATAGTTGTATGATAACTGAATAAAAATGTATTTTTTAGTTTAGACTTATGTTAATAATTTGAAATTTAAAGATGTTATTAGTAAAGATTTATCTTCTCTCTATATAATTTTTAAGATGATAATTTTGAAATAGATTTGAATCATAAACTATTATATGTTTAGCAAAATGTAAAAAAGGGAAATATTTTGGTATGGCTGGTAAGATAATGGTAATATTTGAAATTAGATTAGAATGATGAAATATAGTAATTAACTTAAAGCTACTCTATTGATTTAAATAATATCTTATCTTTTTGTATTTTATTCTTTGGTAATTATTAGTTATTAATTTAGATTTAAGGTAGCACTTAGGTATTTTAATAAGGTTTGAATGATGATTGATTAGTGTTATTTGAATAAGAAGCAGAGAGGTATAATAATAAAGATGGTTTAGTTAAATTAATAAATAACTACTTAATAAAGGGTTGATATTCCTTTCTCTCTTTAAATTAATCTCTCTGAATTCTATAATTTAAATATTTGGCTCTAATCTGCTTAATCTTGTGTAGCTTAATTTCTTAAATAAGATTTAAAGTTGTTGTTCTGTAATTGAGCATTTTAGTTTTTCAGCTGTAAGTTTGAGTCTGTTTAGAAGAAATTAGACTTAATTTGTATGTTGACTTAAAGGTTTGTTGTAAGGTAAATCTGATTGAATAAATAGTTAGGATTTAGATAGATAGTAAGTATGTATTGATGATTAGTACTTTAGGTTTGTATATGATTAAGCCTGATTATTGATATGATGCTATATGGTGTTTTAGAATGGTATATTTAATTTAGAATTAACTACTAGACAATTTAACTAAAACCTTTATTTTCATATAAGTTTAAGTTTATTATTCTAATGTATAAATAGCTCTTTTAGTAATTATGCTTGCTACACATCAACTACAGAGCTAACTTATTATACCATATCTTCCATAAACCTATCCACAATCTTATGGCCTTCTAAGTTTTTACTTTTAAATTCAAAAAATAAAATGCAACAATTTTCCCTACTATTATACTTATGAAATATATAGGAATAAATTATCATTTATGAAATATACCTATGGCTAACATAGATACAAAATCATAATAACCTTAATCAAATCCATAAAAGCTAAAACTAATTCATTATTTCAATTAACACTACATAAGTAGTTAAGATAACACAACTAAAACACAAACAAAAAACCATTATTTAGTAGTAAGTACAACTATTTATCAAAATCAATCCCATACATTTCAAAAGTCCTAGTAGAGACGCTTTAATTTAATAGTCATTCAAAAAATTAACATAATTGCTCATAATTAAGCTTAAGATTATTAAAACACTAATTTTAATCTAAGGCTTACACTATACTAATTCATTTCTCTTTTTTAATCAACATCAACTAGTTATATAGATATCATTATCTAATCTTATTGCCTTCAATTCTCCTTTTTAATAACTCAATATTCTAAACTATTATATTCATTCCTAACTAAATAATACATAGTCTTCCTATACCAATATTATCTCTTTAATCATCATCACCTTAAGTCATCAATCATCATACCACTCCTTATTCTCGCTTCAGTTTAACATACTCCTTATCAGTCATCTGCTAATTGTCATAACCATATCCATCATACTCATTCATACTACTATATCATACTATCTTTAATATATTTAAAATTCTATTCTAGTTTCAACTTTTTAGCCAATCCTTTAAAAACACATCATAACCTTAAAAACCAAGCTGCAACTAAAGCTTCCACAAATATAAAATCTTCATTTAAGCTAGCCACTAGATTGGGTGCAAATGTAGATAATCATAATTACCAATAATATAACAAACTGTCACTACATTTAATTCAGATATTCTAAATTCTACATCTCCAAACTATAACTATAACTATCACTAGCCAACCCCATTCCACTTCCAATCATTTCATATCATCTAATCCTTTAAATATCAAACCTAAATCATTTACTATCTCCACTTTTATATTCACATTATATCAAACCTAAGTTATTTAACAGAGACTAAAAGCTAGACACAAAGGGAAAAAGCGAAGCTAAAACAGAAAGCTGAAGGAGAAAATGAAATCTTAGGATTTATTAACAGCAAGCTGCACCAGAAGCCAAACCCACAATTTAAGACTCTACAACACAATTTTACTTATTCATTTAACTACTTCTATTCTGCTCTAGAAGCATGTTATAACTAATGATTACTAATGATCTACTGAGCATTTTTTTAAAGAAGAAGATTAGTAGCTAATGAGGAGAAAGTCATATCAAGAAAATAAAATAGTAAGATTAAAACAATCAGATAATGAGCGCAGGCAAATAGCTTAAGAAGACTTAAAGAATAGCTCTGATTTATAAAGAAGTAGCTTTTCTAAGCTATTTGTCTTACCAACTTCATTATTTTAAAAATTTTTATTTTATTTAATACTAAGAAACATAAATAATTCCAATTATCCAATTTCTTTAAACCTAAAATTCCTCTATCACATAATCAGTGAAATAACTTTCGATCTATAGAATATTAGTCCAATAGTAGTTTAATAATTATATAACTTAGTTCGTGCTTCAATTCTATAAAAGAGAATTTGTATGGAATATTCAGCTTATTGATTAAAGGCTTACTACAGAAAATCGCTTCAAACTTGATCTTAAAAAGAACTTATAAAAATTGCCCTATCACTTCAAAAAAAGTTAGCTTAGAAGAAAAGACAATTCCCTTTACTATAATTGGATATAGCAATAACGCAGAATGGACCTAAATGGCCAGTCAAAGATCACTAGCTTTCTTTAAATGTGAGATAAAAGTAAGATCTTGCAGTAAATTTACCTCACCTTAGAAATAAAGCCACTAAAAATGGAATCAAAAGATTGTATCACCCAGATAGTTCAGAGCCAGGAGTATAAGACTAGAGATAGACTAAGAAAAAAGCAGGCTGGAGAACATTTAGATTTTTAATAGTTTAGAAAGGATAGATACCTTATGCAGCTACTTAAACTTAAGAAGCCAAATAAAAAATAGATAGAATAATGATCTTATTTTTATTCCTAAATTGCTAGTTTCAATAACTTCTTTCCCTATTAACTATTTCTTTCCCATAATTTCTTCTGAAATTCCCTTCTACTAACTAATTTTTCTTCAATAGTTCAAAACTTTCATATTGCTTCATACTAAAATAATTTTTTATCCAAATTGCAGTTTCCACCAGCACTCAGCTTTTATCCTTCTTTTATAATAAAAATAGAGGTATTTGGAGTTAAATTTTTTATATCTTAGATAGTTTACATTTGATTGAAGAAACTTTAAGATTTATATTTGAGCATAACCAAAACAAAAGATTTAATTTATCTTCGCTTGATAGGTTTTCTAATTTGATTCTACGTCTAAAAGTAATAAAATTTTACAAATAGAACTAAATGTTGGTATAACACCTTCTTATTAGAAATAAAGGTAAAACTTAGATATTAATATGATATCATGTTTGATTAGTATGTTTAAGTCCTTAAAGATTGACTTTAAATAAAAGAAGAAAGTATCTTCTGATATGTAAGATATATTCTTACTAATTTATGAAGTTTATAAGATTTAAGACTTTTAAAATTCTTCAGTATGATATTTTAAATAAGATAAGGTTTATACTTAAATTATTATTTAAATGCTTAGATGTTTAGCTTATGTTTTTTATAATTTGGATGAACTCCTAAATTTGCTAATCTTTTATTTCAAAATTTAAAATTCTTAATTATTAAAATTTGTTGTATTTCTTTAGTAATGCTTTTACATTTCATTTTTATCCTTTCCATTTCATATGAAAATATAGATATTCTTTAGTATAAGTAATTTCCTTTCATTTTATCTATTATTCTATTAGTAATCTTAAATATCTGCAAGATCCAAGCCTTTGATTCAATTTTCTCAGTAAGTTTATCGTCTGAGTAGTTAAAGCTACAACTCTATTTTATTGTTTCTCTTTTCTTAATAAAGATCTATGGGCTTTTTCTTAGTATTTAGAGTCACTCGCAATTTATCATATCTTACTGCTAACAAGTTTCTTTATTTATCTTTAAGAACAACTTTTCAATAACTCTTGATTGTTTCAGATTAATATAAAATAATATCTTCTTGAGATATCTATTTAATAGCTAAGCTTATAGTGTTAGAAGTGGTAATTTTATAATATCATTATTAGCTAAAAGTATCTTTGCTTTACTTTTATCTTTAACAAACTTATTCTTACCCAAGTTTGCCTTATGTTTTCTTAAAACTATTTAGAAATTATCACCTTAACAATTCATTTTTCAAGTCTCAGCATTTTCATTTTTTCTTAACTTTTTCCCTTTCAATAGTAGCTTACAGATACCAAATAGCTTAATCTCTTAATTAACAGTCTATTTTGATTTAATGTCTGACTTTAATATCTTTTTATTCTAATTCTTTCCTTTTATGCGACTTTAAATGTTTCCTTCTTCAATACTTTACAAATAATACTTTAAACTAGCATTTAACTTAATACTTTCTTACACAGCTTTATAGATAGTTAGTTAAGTTCAGCTTAAGTTACAGGCTTCTATTATATTTACTCTATTTAACATACCAATTCAAGTACAAAACAAACTCAACATACCATTAGTACCAATAAAGGCTTAATATCTTTAAATTATTGTAGGAAGTGCTCCTAACTTAATAACAGGCTTGCTAATTATCAATCTTTTCTCAGCGATAATATTCATTTCCCTTAAGTAATTAACCTTCAAATTTCAATCCTTTAAAAAACTTTACTCTATTACCATTTTTCTTAATTGAAATACCGTTTTTAACTAAGTTTATCAGTCAATTTATTTTAACCTCAAATCTTACTATATCCCTTTTATGATCTAACAATTTCCCTAATTAGCCAAATCCTCTATATTCACTTTTTTTGTATATCAAACAGCCATCTTATCTAGATACTTTCTTTGAGTTATATCCTACTACTTCCCTTCTACGAACTTCAATTTTGATAATTTCCTACTTTTATTTCCGTCTTAATTGTTTGTATTATTTACCAATCTCCTTTAATTTAAATATCTTTTCTTTTATCATACATTTTAATATTAGGTTAAGCAATTATTTTTAATCTCTTTCAATTAAACTCTGTAAATGATAGCTTTAATCATATTTTTCACTTTTATAGTTTATCATTCTTCTTATAATCTCTCTTAAGTTCTTAAAATAAATTAATTTTAGTCTATTATTGCTTTGCTTTTTATATAGTGTTATTTTGGTCTTTTACATAATGAAATTTATCATAGCAACATAATTATAAAGTTAATTTATATAAATCTTCGTTCTTTTTTCCGAAATAGTGTTATTCTTTTATCGTTAGTCTGAGTGACTTCTATCTCTATGAGTTAATAATTTAACTTTCTCATTGACATATATTTCAGCTAACTGATACTAGTTTAAAAGTTTAAAAGTTTAACTCTGTTAGTCTTCTAAATAAGCTGTATCAGCAGCTTCTCTTTTCTTCTACTCTCTCAACTTTTAATTAATTTTCTTTTTAGTCTAAAATTTAGGTAGTTTCAGTTAGAACTTTAGCATCACAGAGTATCTAGGTCTAAGCGAAGAAATTTGGAGAGTAAAATTTTAAAAAGGGAAAATAGGAAACTTAATTTATTGTTTAGTATCTAATTCCTAAATCTATTACACTTCAATAATTATAAATCTGTTTTATCTTAGATATTATTAATCTTTATACCTTCTTACTCACAATCATCACATAAATTAGTTATTAAAATTCCTTTTAGCTTCACTCTAATGTGAATAGATATCTTTTGTCATGTTAGACTAGCTCTTATTCATTTATAGCTTTTTTAATACTAAGAGTTTTAGTTCTTGATAAATCTTCTTTTATTCATTTTTTAAACTTAAGAATTTAGAGAGTTTAGCTGTATTTTTATTGGCTACAGTCTTAATTTGCTAGTTCTTTTTTATAAGTATTAAATTCAAATCTTCTGCTTTTTTCTTATCTTTTCAAGGTTATATTATTCTAATAGGTATTTTTCCTTTCCAAGTTAATCTAAACCCTTTTATTTTAAAATTCACCTAATTATCCTTTATCTCTAGTTTATTATTATAAATTCTAAAGTTTATTTGGACGCTCCCAGTTTTTAATTAATTTGCTAAGTAAGTTTATCGTCTGAAGTGTAATAAGCCTGAAAACCCTATTTCATACTTTGTCTCTTTTCTAAATATAGATAGGCAAGTTTTGTCTTAACATATAGAGTTTAGCCTATCTGCTATAACTAGTGATTTAACTTTACTTTCTAAGTTTATTCTCCAAACTGCAATATAGAGTTTTTTATTTCTTATTTTCAGCTTAGCTTTAATATCCTTTTTTTAGTTACTATTAGATTTAAGTTCCAACAATTATACTTTAGTTTATAGCTATAATAGCAGGTATTAGGAAAGGAGAAATAACTAATACTTGGAATAAAAATTAGCTTTAGGTTAGTTAAACTTGGTAATTATCTTCCAGTGGTGTTCGAAATGCTATATAGAGCAAACTTGTAATGCTATCTATTATTCATAAATCATATTATTCTATAACAATAAAAGGTAGAAGTAAGATACTAGATTTAATAAACTGTTCTGAAAAAGGCTTTTGCTATGACTCATAATTAATTTAAAAGCTAAGATATAAAGTAATCTCTTAGATAATAATTATTAATTTTAGCAAACCAGTAAGTATATAACTTATAAACTAAAGATTAAACTCATTTCTTTAAATCATTCTTTAAATCTATTTTTACAACACTATTCAATTATATTATAATACTAGTATTCAGTTATTTACCAAAATCTATTTACTACTATCTCATTATTATTTCCTATCTATATTCTTTCTCTTACTACCTCAGCTTCTATAAACATTCATCTTTTACAATCAACATCCAGTCAATGCTACCATAAATATGCCTTTCTCTTTTATTATCTTTCCTTCTGAGCTATCTGCTTCATATCTATTAATAACATCCTTGGCTTATGCTATAACAGACTATGTTGGCTGCTTAGTCTAATTACTAATTATACTTCTTTGGTATCTTTAATATCTAAGACTTTTACTAATAAACATTTACTAGTTTACTTATTAATGAAAAGATCTAACTTAACCATATGATAAAATAGTTAAAATAACTAAAATAAGATTAAGAAAAGAACTAGACCAACCAGATTAAAAATAGAGTCAAGTAAACTATTAGTTTCATGCTAATCATAATTACCCAATTTACCTAAACTATTTTCCAGATATTAAATTTAAATAACTGAAATTAAGCTTAGAGATATAAAGTGAAGCTTATGAGAAGATACTGAACTAAATATATATACTAGTGCAAACTTAAAGTATTGTTATCGAATATGCTGACCGATAGTTAAAGTTTCTAAAATAATTATTTAATTAAGATAAGATTTCTACTTGTTTATTAGCTAGCTAAAGATAAATCAGGTTAATATTGCTATATATTACGATTATTTTAATAAAAATCGTTTAGGAAACATCTTTAGAAACTACTTCTATAATGTTGTTGAACTTTATAGACCATTTACTTTTAAGACTTTTATAAGATTAAGTTTCTGCTGTATTTTCTATTTAAATCTAATTCTTTTTCTTTTTAATTTCCTAGTTAAATTAATAAGTTGGGTATTCCTTGCTTGATTCTATAGTCTAATGCATGCTTCTATATATCTTTTTATTATTTTTAATTATATTATGACATTAGAGTGTTCGATGGCTTTATTTCTGCCCAAATATAAGTTTAATAATGCCCTAGTTGAAACATTACTCAATACTTAGAGATATTTAACGCTAGTACATATAATTGACTAGATATCTATCGAAAGGTCTTTAACATCACAAGGAAACTTAAGTTCTTTTAAAACAAAAAGTAATAGACCTAATAACTTGGTGAATGAAGTTAAATTAATATAGATATCTTTGATTTTTAGCATTCTTTATTTAAGTTACTTAAATTATTCTAACTTTGATAATGTTAATACTTAAGATGCTTATCATTTAGATAGTTAGTTCTTCAATAATACAGCTCTTAGCTTGATGTTTATACTACCCTATTAGCTAAACTAGGAATATAAGGGATTCAATATTACTCTTTTATAGAAGCATGCTTAATGATATATCTCTATTACTTGATTAGTCTAAAGTTCTTCTCTTAATAACTAGAAAGCTTTAAATCCCTATCTATTTTATCTTTTACCTTTAAACTTGTAAAATAGTAAGTTACTTAAATCTTACTATAGTTAGCATTTTATATGCTACAGCTTTAGTATCATTCATACCTAATTTTTTATAATAGCTTGTCTTTTGTTATTATACTAATAGCTTCCCTTTCTATCTAACTAGCTTGTATAACTAGATACTAAGATTTCTTCTCAATTAAGCTAAAATTATTAATTAATCATATTCATTTTAAATGAGAGACAATAAAAAGAAAATGGATTAAAAGAGAAGGAAATAAAATCAAGAGAGTCAGAGTGCTAATGATCTATAAGTAGAAAATGCGTGAATAATACTTAATTATAGGAATAGGATATGGATAAGGTTGATAAATATAGGTATTTTAAGTATTAGAAGCAGAAAAATTGGAGGTAACAGATTGATCCTATAAGAAAGAATACGTAGAAATAATAAATTTAAATCTAACAAAAGAGAAATAACAAAATGCATTATTAGCTAGTTTAATGATAAGAGAGATTATTTATTTCAGAAATACTTTAATGTCTAAGATAATGCTAACTAGCAATTGTGTCAGATTATAAAAGAGGTTGTAATAAGATTTAGTCTAGGTAATTGATAAATATGTTTGCTTAAAGAACACTTCAGTATAAGAAAAGATTAGCAGAACCAATATTTAGAGACGTTTGACTACCTTTTCTCAGACTTGCTAGCTAAATAGCAAGCGATACATCAACTATTGAAAGTAGAATATGTAACCAAATTAGAGAAGGTTAGAATAACCAGTTCTTCCTACTTTAGAAAACTATTCCTCAGGATATTTAGCACCGAAAGTACTATTGGATTCTTAAACTAATTCTTTACAATATTTCGGTAATTTAAATAGGAAAGGTATAATATAAGAACGTAATTTAAGCTGGTGATATCTAAGAGTCTAAGAAGTTTTGTAATAAGGTTTAACATTAATCCATACATAAATACTAGAATTTGTTTTATTTAATAAAGAAAGAAGTATACAAAGATGCTTAATAAGTATAACCAGAATCTAGATTAATAAAGGCAAAGAATATCAAGATTGAGAGCCAAGATTCAAAAGAGATTATGTTTTAAGGGAAATGTAAGCTAAATTTAAAAAAGAAAAAGTGAAGTAAAAATGGAATAGCTGAGATTGAAGATACGAGATCTTGAACTTGGTGGTAGAAAGCTTTATATTAATGGAACCAAAATGAAGACGATATTAAAAGCTAATAAGTATCACAAGCGATTAGCTAAAGAAGATATTTAAAGAAATAGTTATTAAAAGGAAGTTGTTCCTTATAACTTAATTATCTTTTATTTATTTTGTATATATACTAAAGAATTCAAAAAAGCATCAAGTAACAAAGTTACTTTAGCTAAAATTATTATTTTAAAAGTTATATTATTTCCTCATATAAGCATATTTACTTTAAAAATCTTACTTAGGATTTATTATACTACTATTAAAGCTTATTTTTACCTCAGAACTTAAATATAAGGAAATGTAAATTACACTGGTTTCTTATATCAAAATACTCTGTCTTATCATATCAAATTTCAGCATAAATAACTATAACTATACTATTATTATATTTTAAAAAGGGAAGAGAAGGAAGATTAATACTGTATCAGCTTACTAAAAATCAAAAAAGGAATTCCTAATTATTTGTTATGTTAAGAAACGAAGGTTAATTGACTATCCCTCTAATGCGATAGAAGAGAATGGAATTATCTCGATTTTTAAAAAGAAAAATGAGCTAAAAATCTTCCATCTAGAATAATCTTAAACTAAAATAATAGTTATTATCATTCTTTGATATTAATTATCTATAATGATAAAGGCAGATTTAAGAATTTTGGATAGTAGCAGTTCTGAATAACTATAGACTATGTGGAAAAAACTAAAAGTAATTTTTTAATTTCCAAACTAACGAGCATCAAGAATTGTAAAATGCTTGATACTTCTAGAGTCAGTTCATCCGTTCTTATACATATAATATCTTAAACTCTAAATATTAATTTTATAGCAATCTTAAGCTATCTGTTTCTATATCAGATGTTACTCATTTGCTATTAGCAGATTATATTATCCATCATAATTAACTTTTATTTTTTGATTATACTTCCATAATATCTTTAATATCTTAGATATTTGTTAATAAAAAGTGATTATATAAAACATTATTGAAATTAGGTGACTTAGTTGCTTAACTAAGAGGTAAGAGAATAAAAAAGAAGAAATAAGAAAATAATAGATTAGAATAATTAGCATAAAAACTAAAGCTTAAACTTAATTTTTATCTACATTGCTTATATAAGTATTTTACAGAAACTTACTAAAAGTTACTGAAAGGAAAGACTTAGATACTTCAACTTAAGTGTAAGAGTGAGTCTTCATCAAGAAAATGTAATTAAAAGTATACCTAAGAATTTCATCGTGTTCACTAACACTTAGTATGAAGTATTCTTATTTAATTGTTTAGCAAAGTAAATCATCTAATTAACTTACTTTCTACTTAAAAGAAAATTAGAATATCATTTTTAATTAAATATTGATAAATTAAATTTGCTTATTAAGTATCTTTAGAAGCATCTTCTATTTAAATATTAAGATTTTATAAACCTTCTACTCATAAGACTTCACAGAAATTTACTACTATAGTCTTTTTTAAATAATTGAAATTTTTTCTTTTTCTTAATTTTAGAGAATGATTAAGGTAAGATCTATCAGAACGATCAAGTTTAACTTTTATGGATGTCACTAGTGTCTTTTTTTTAATTTATTTAATTAATGAATAACTTAGTTTCTACCTAATATGAGCTAAATGATTTGCTTATTGATAAAGAATCTTATTTTTTTAAATATCTAATCTAGTAAATGAAAAAAGCAAGACTTTTAATTATCTGACTATATCTACTAGCTAACAAACTTATATTTTCATAATTTAATATCTACTAGCTTAGAGAAGCCTCTAGCTGGATTAAAGTTTTTAAGGAAAATTTTCAAATAATTATTCTATTTAGGTAGGTTTTTGAAATATTTGACTATCAACCAAGCATTCATAACATATAGTAATTCCTGTTTGAAGAAGAAGATTGGCAAATTATCCTACCCATAAACATTAAGACACTGTTCTAAATTGATATCAAAGTGAGAACTTAGTTGTTTTAAAGACTGCAAATTAATCTTTAAAAATATCTGTTTATTAGAATAAAAGGATTAAATACAAAACTAAGGGTATTAACTCTTTACTGTAATTATCAAATCATTTTGTGAAAGTTTAGATTTATTTGAGTTTTTCTTCGTAAAGTAAATTTTTATAGCTTATTAGCACTCTAAATTCCTTTTTTGTCTCTTTACTCAGATAAAATAGTATTAATAGCTTCGATTATCTAATATAGTTAAGATTCACAAATATTTAATCTTAGATAGAGATTTTATAATTAAATTTAATATAGAGATATCCTTAAAGATATTTATTTTGCTACTTTTTATTGTATTTTAGTATTAATTTTAATTATCAGTAACTCTTCAATCACCAGTCTTTTTATATTCTTATACGTTTAAATAATGTTAATTATATCTCGCTAGAGTAAGCATTAATTATTATACAATTGAAGTTTAAGCAAAAACTGATATTATTATTATCTTTTACCTTTTAATTCTCTAATTGATACCCTTTTCTTTCTATCTTTTGCAATGAGGCATAAACGTAATAATCGGATTAAAAAGATATTAAAGTCGAAGACTAAATCAAAATAAACTGTTATGATTAATTAAGAGATGAAGCTATTTGGAATCTGCAAATTATTTTTGAAAAGGAAAAAGTGAAACAAAAAGGAAAATACTCAATAGTCTTTATTAAGAAGAAAGAGAAAAATAAAGCAGAACTTTAAATTTCAACCACTCCAGATTATAAACTTTCAGAGAATTTTAATCTACAGCTTAGATTGTAGTGATATTAAGAGTTATTATTAAAAAAAATAGTAAAAAGAAAAGAGACAACTTAGATTTCAGAATAACTTGATTTTCAATTATTAAGAATTAATAAATATCTAATACGAAAACAAAGCTACAAAGCTGAAGAAATGTGCAAAACTCATTTAAATAATGATAATGAATTTTCAAATTAAGATTTATAAACTTAGGAGATCATTAGTGAAATAAAAAACAAATCTTAAATTTCTAAACAATTAATTAATCATTTGAGTATAAACCTTAGTTTTAATTAAATAGATAAAATATTCTAATATTAATGAATATCGTAAATAAGTAATCTTGCATCTTACATAATAGAAGATACTTTCTTAGTTCAATTTTAAAAAGATCTTAAAAAAATATTATGAGATAGTTGTTAAATTAGTAAGCTATGAGCTGAATTAACTACTAGATTTATTATTTTTAAGTTACTTCTTCCTTTTAAAAGTAAAATGGAAGAATTTTCCCTATCTTTTATAGAATTACGTCTTAATTGTTTTTCTTTCTTTCTATTTTTGCTTTAGCTCAGCTGGATAAGCATTTTCTCCTTTTCTCCTTTTCTCTTAATACTATACTTTAATTAGTTCTTGTATAGATCTTAGGCTAATTATTTAAAGAACGGAAACCAGATAGTCTAGTCTTAGGTTTTTCTCATCTTCACATATTCTTTCAGGTCCCAATGCTTGTAATTTAGTAATTAGGGTTATGAATTTTATTTAACTAACTTCAGGATACTTCTCTAAAATACTGTTTTTAGCTTTTTATAATGATGGTATAGAAAAATTCAACTGAATACAGCCTTCTGTTTTTTTAGATTTTCGATAATTAAATATTTCTGCTTTTACTCTGATTAAATGCTAAGTATTAGAATATCAGCTTGTTATTTTAGTTATTTCTTTTCTAATTATTCCATGCTTTCCATCAGTTAATTGAACTTGCCTTTAGTTGAATTATTCCTCCTAAAAGTCCTTTTACTTTCTTACTTTTCTTTATTTTGCTGATATTTCTCCTTCATCTTAGATATGAAACATGTAAAAATTAATCAATAGGAATTATTCTTGGCTAGTTTAGTTCCAATTAATAGCATAGTTTAATACTGATTTTATCTAGCTCCTGTTAAAAAATTTTATAATGTCTAATATATTTTATTTATCTTACAGAAAGGCTAAGCATTTTAGAAGAGATTAAATAAGTAATATAGTTCAAATTTTATATGATTATTCAGGTAAAAAGAATTAATCTTAAGATCATCAAGGTACTTGCTTTTAGAAGATACTTCTCCCATTTAAATAAAATCTCTATGTGTTAAATTACTCCATTATATCTTTACTGTTATCCTTAGTTTATTTAGAAATATTAATAATTTTTTATTATTTAATTCAGCTTTACTTTCTCTTCTGCATTAATTAAAATTATAATTCATAATCTATTTTATCTTTTTATCTAAAAATAGCCCATTTGCTTTATGTGATTACTACAATTTGAAAAAGCTTTTCATTAAATAAATTTTATATAAGTTTGGTTAGATACCTATTTATATCTATATTTAGTTTATATTATGTTTCTTAATAAAATTAGAATAATTTAGTTATTACTAATTTTAAAAGCATCTACTGTTTCTTTTCTGTTTGATCTTTTTATTAGTTTCATCTATTTCTAAGTATTTACATTTATAAGTAATTTATTCCTTTTAGAGGTTATTTTCTTCCATTTTATGTAATAATTTTAAAAGTAGTTAATTCTTCTATTTAATTTAATAACTATTTTCATTCAATTAGTTTAATTTAAATTATTTTATTAAGTAATTTCAATTCAATCAAATATTAAGTAGCATTTTTATTTTTTACTCAATAAAAAATTAAAATGTCAGCAGCCAAGTGTGAAGCATGTGTGAAAGATTTCAACTAAGAGCTTAAAAAGCCTAGGTAGTTGGACTGTGGATGTATTCTCTGTGAGAAATGCTTGAAAGGCATTTATAGGCTACAATAAAAGTTTATATGCAACAAGCATAACATCATCACAACTAGACCAATCGAGTAACTACAAATCCCAGATCTAGTAAGGCAATAGGCATAGAACATTATCAATCCTTAGGACATCTGCCCTATTCATAGATAGTATTCTTTAACCCTGTATTGCCTATAGGACAGTATAAGAATCTGTGTATAGTGTTAATTGATATCGCATCAAGGACATAGATGTATCACTACGTAGGATGCAATCTAGCATTTAAAGAGTTACTTGGAATCCACTTTTAGAGCTATCAAGTAGAGACTGGCTTAATACATATCTACATTGTATTAATGGTATAGTCAGTTAAGTTAATTGTAGATATCCAGAATGGTTAATATGGTTTAGGTATAGCAACAGATCAAGTAGAGTATCAAGTAAGCATGGTAGAAGATGGTGAATGATTAATAATACTAAATAAAGAAGTAAATGAATTTACTTAAAGAAACATCTGATTACTATCAGGTGATAGGAAATTAGGTCGAAGCTATCTCAAATAGTTCTTAGGATAATATCAATCAGTGTGAGAATAAAAGAAACTAGTTGAATCAATTTGAGTTAGCAATCTAGGATAGGTTATAGAATATCACCTAAGCATCCTCTGTTGTATGTCAAGAGAATTTAAGCTTATAGGCTCTCTAGAATTTTATCATTTCTTATCTAATGCAGTAGCTTTAGTCTAACCAAGTTTACTAGAGTTACATGGCCTAAGCAAGCTAGATCAAGCAACTATAGCTAGCCATAAAGCGTTTATACTAAGACTTTCAATAACGGTTCCTCTACTAAGAAAACAAAGAATAAGACTTTCAACTCTAGTTAAGCAATAAGGACTAATAACTTCAGGCCAAGTAGCTCTAGTATGATTAAGAGATATAAAAACTACAACAACAAAAACTCAATCTTCAATAGGAATTAGCTCTTAGTAAGTCTACTATCACTTAATTATAAGACTAGTTATCTAAATCATCTTAAGAGAATATCAATTACAAAGAGTAAATGAGAATCTTATTGAAGGAGTAGGAGAGTATAAAATCTGCATTTTGTTAGTTGGAAGCAGATAATAAGAATAATACTGACTAGCTTAGATAAAAAGAATAGTAATTAAAAGATTTGCCATATTCTTTGGAATAGTTAAAGTCTTAAGCTAAATAAATTCAAGTCAGTGAATGGAGTGAGTTGGTGAAGGATTCTATCTATAAGTATCTAATACTTAAGAGAGTGAATAATTCTCCACCAAGGATAGCAGTATATAGGAGAGTATTCCCAAGTTCCAATAAGATATAATCTTTTTAGTTGGACAGTATCAATGGCTCCTGTGTTTACAATGTGGTAGCATCAATGACTCCAATATATGGTAATTGATCCTCGACATATTAGATCTCTGATGAGTTACTAATCTAGGTGGGTGGTAACTCAACTAAATCACATCTGGATAAGATCTTATAAATAACTATTGGTAGTGATTCAGTGATAAAAGCCTCAGCTTCTTTGATCTAGCCAAGAGTAATTAGATAAATGGGATATGACAATGACAGATTATTGTATATATTAGGAGGGGTGGATCCTTAATCTTATTCTGCATCATCTCATGATTATTATAATTACTAAAATTCATTGGAGGTGTACGACATAGTTTTGAATAAGTCTGTGTCATTGTTGAGTAATAAGGATTGTATCAATGCTAATGGAATATGGGTATCACATGAGAGAGTGTGGATAGTGGGTGGTCAAATATAAAGTTCAGATTTATCTAATAATTTCACTAGATCAAGTTTGGTATCATCATATGACGTGATGTTGAGTGTGTATTAGTAGTATGGGATGTAGTTACCTAAGCCGGCATATTCTTTGGCAAGTGTGTGAGTGAATGAGACTGAGTGTGCTTATATTTGGGACATGAATAATCATCTTTAGTAAACATGTGTGTTTGACACTAGGTCAATGATAAGGGATGGTAGTTAATATCCTTACATATCAACAGCATCTGATTTCTGATACAATGGTCAATATGTGAATAATATTATATGGATGTGGAGTAGTGATTATCAATCATAGGCAAATGTGATATATTATTATGACATAAAAGTTGGTGCTTTGAAGTCTAGAGAGTGGAAATCTATGCAATTGGATGTGAATTGAATCTCTTAACGAGGACAGTTATAAGTAATTATATTATTAAGTTATTAAGTAATTATATTATTAAGTTATTAAGTTATTAAGTTATTACGTTATTAAGTATATATAAAGTATATTCAAGTATATTAAAAGTATTATAATTATATTAAAGTATTATAAGTATATTAGAGTATATTAAAGTATATTTAAGTATATTAGAGTATTATAAATTATGTGTATAATTAGATGGTATATAAATAATATAAATAGAGTTTATAAATAAAGTCTGTATAGAAATGAATAGAGTATGAATAGAGTATGAGTAGAATATAAATAGAGTATTATAAAGTATATAATATAAATTATGTATATAAATAGAATATACTTAGAGTAGATATAGAGTATGTATAGAGTATGAATAGAATATGAATAGAGTAAGTGAAGAGTGAGTTAAATGAAGTAAGAAATGAAAGAAAAAAGAAAAAGAAAAAAGAAAAAAAGAAAAAGAAAGGGAAGAAAAAAAGAAAAAGAAAAAAGAAAAAGAACATAAGAGAAAAAGAAAACTAAGAAAAAAGAAAACTAAGAAAGAAAAAAAAAGTAAGAAAGGAAAAGTAAGAAAGAAAAAAAAAGTAAGAAAGGAAAAGTAAGAAAGAAAAAAAAGAAAAAAGAAAAAAGAAAAAAGAAAAAGAAGAAAGAAAAAAGAAAAAAGAAAAAAGAAAAGAAAGAAAAAGTAAAAAGAAAAAAGAAAAAAGTAAAAAGAAAAAAGTAAAAAAGAAAAAAGAAAAAAGAAAAAAGAAAAAAGTAAAAAAGAAAAAAGAAAAAAGAAAAAAGAAAAAAGTAAAAAAGAAAAAAGAAAAAAGAAAAAAGAAAAAAGTAAAAAAGAAAAAAGAAAAAAGAAAAAAGAAAAAAGAAAAAAGAAAAAAGAAAAAAGAAAAAAGAAAAAAGAAAAAAGAAAAAAGAAAAAAGAAAAAAGAAAAAAGAAAAAAGAAAAAAGTAAAAAAGAAAAAAGAAAAAAGAAAAAAGAAAAAAGAAAAAAGAAAAAAGAAAAAAGTAAAAAAGAAAAAAGAAAAAAGAAAAAAGAAAAAAGAAAAAAGAAAAAAGAAAAAAGAAAAAAGAAAAAAGAAAAAAGAAAAAAGAAAAAAGAAAAAAGAAAAAAGAAAAAAGAAAAAAGAAAAAAGAAAAAAGAAAAAAGAAAAAAGAAAAAAGAAAAAAGAAAAATTTTTTTGTGTAAGAGAAAAAATGTAAATAAGAAAGGGAAAAATTTAAAAGTAAAGAAGAAAAGTAACTAAGGAATGAAATTTAAGAGAATAAAAAATTGAAAGAAGGGAGAAGGAGTGTGAAATAAATGAGCATGAAGAAAGAAAGAGTGAGTGGAGTTAAAGGGAGTAGAAGTATAAAAATGGTGCAATTTAGTGTGTAGAAGTGGTTGTAAATTCATGAAAAATAAGAAAGTCTTTTTTTGCTCAGCGTTTTACACTACAAGAGATTTTTTTTGATGGACTAGAGGAGGGTTAAAGTGGATAAGGGGTGGGATGGAATGAATTCTGTGTAAAAAAAAATAATTGTATAGGATATTTTTTGAAAAAAGGTAAAAAATTTAAGAAAGGGACAAATTTTTTGGTTTAATGAAAATAATGTTAGGAATAAAAAAATTTGAAATTTATTTTCCTAAAAAATTTTGTGAATGAGCGAGAATAAAAATTTTTGAGTGAAAGGAATTATAAAAATTTTTTGATTTTTGAAAACGAGTAAAAAGTAATTTGGTGATAAGAGAAGGTGAAAGAAAGATTAATGGAGTGTATTTGGGATGAATTGGATGTTAGAAGGGAATTTTTTTTAGAAAATGAGAAGTGCTATAAAGTTAAAAATGGTGAAAGCCTTTTTTTGCTCAGCGTTTTACACTACAAGAGATTTTTTTTGATGGACTAAAATTTTGGAACGGACTAAAAAATTTTGAAAATAAGGAAAATTTAGAAAATAAGGAAAAGGAATAAAACGTAATTATATTAAATAAAAAAATAATAGAATCATGAATAATTAAAAAAAAATGTAGAAAATAAAATAAAATAAATTTCGATATAATAAAAAGATTAAAACATTTATAAATTGAATTTACAGACTTATTGATAAGAAAAACGAAGTTAAAGAAGAATTATCTTATAAAATATTTAGAGAAGTAAAAATAATTTGAATATAAGAATAGATAATGATGAAAAGAGATAACTAACTAAATTAAATTGAAAAAAACATAAAAAGAAATATAATTGTGAGAGAAAGGAAAAGTGTGGAGTTTTTTTTGGAGATTTACACTATAGAAGGATTTTAGGATGGACTAATCTTGGATGATTTGTTTTTACTTGATTAAAATATAATAATAAATTATTATAAAATATAATTTAATATAAAATGGCATCTAAGAAATAATAGAATTCTCCAACAAAATCTAAAAATTAACCAGACTTTGCTAACTATTTCTATTGTTACAATTGGATAATTAGAAGCTAGCAAAAGAAGTTTAAGACTTTAAATTAATAATTTAATCTCTCATGTTAGCCATTAACTAATTGGTAAATTAATAGGATTCTAAGCAAGGAATTAAATAGTAGACTATTTCCTTAGAAATAGATAGAAAGATAAATTGGTCAAATCGAATGAAATTTAAGATAAAATTTTTACCAGAGGATCAGTTAACTGGAGCATACCAAGCTCAATTAACTATCAAATTCAGAATCATAAGGAGAAGAGAATCCGAACTAAACTTATTCTATTAGAAAAGAAAAATTAAATGTTGATATTGCTATAAGTATGGACATAAGGTTAATTAGTGTTAACGATTTAAGAAGAAGCAATCTTAAGTAACAGAAAGAGAAACCTTAAGTCTATTCATAATCTTTTGCTCGCCAAAAAGACTTTGCAAGAAAAAATATTTTAACCATTCTTAGAAACTCGTAAAATATAAAACACCTTGAGAAAAAAATATGGATTCTATTTACAAAAATAAGCAAGAGGAGAAAATAAAAATGTTATAAGAATTTACGATCTAAAAAATCATAAAGATTACGATCTCGAGATTTATTGAATACTACAAAACTCTATAAACCCCAATTCATGGTAAGCCTTGATGCCACAATAAAATATTATTATATTAACTTAAAGTAAAAAAAGAAAAAAAAATTTGAAAGAAAACGAAGTAAACGTAAATTAAAGTGTAATGCAAAGAGAATATAAAAATTTTAAAGGAGTTTAATAGTAAAAGAGAATAAGAGAAACGTAAGAAAATGAGAAGAATAGAAATTAAAAAAATTGCAAAGACAAAAATATTGAAAATTAGCTAAATAAAAAAGTAAATAAAAAATAAATCATATAAAGGCAACTTTACGAAAGAGAAGCGATGCAAAGATGAAGAAAGATATCTTTCTTTCAAGCCTTCATCTTAAAAAATAGAATATTTAATAAGATAGATTGAAAATAATTAAAAAAAAATTTTGAAAAATAAAAGAAATAATGTAATATTAGTAATCAGAATCTATAAAGCAAATATAAAAGGATGCGTTTTATCTACAAAGAAAATATCAGCTGTAATGCTTGTTTAAAATTAAAAACATTTCTTAGATTCATTATAAAAAAAAAGCAGCCAAGCAAAATAAATAGACTTTACAACTAAACATGATAAAACTTATTAGCCAATCTTTTTGATTTATGACATTTGAAGTAAGAAAATATAGATCAAAAAAAGATAATAAAGTTATTTATGAAATAACTAATTTGTGTAAAACTCTATAAAAACTAAAAAAAGAAAAATTGAATACATCGATTGAAATTTCTCAAAAACGCTAATGCATTTAATTAAAGTTTGTAATTAAAAGCAAAAATAATCATAAAGGAAATAATACAAAGAAAAGAAAAAATATAAAAATATTGAAAAAATACAAAAAAACGAGAAGAAAAATCTATAATAAAAAATTTTTGTATAAAAAAATATAAATAAAAACAATACAAGCAAAAAAAAAATAATTTAAATAAATAATAATAGAAATAAAAAAAAAAAAGAAAAATAGAAAGAAAAGTTGAAAAAAATGATCATTGATAAATATGAAAAAAAAACAAGTAATTAAAAAAATGAAATTTCGAAAAAAAGAAAAAAATAACCTAAAAAATATATTTTAACCTAAATGAAAATAATTTCAAAAAAAACATTAAATAAAGTGAAATAGAAAAAAGTGAAAAGTAATAAAAATCTTAAATATTAAAAAAAAACTATTCAAAAAAAAAAATCTGAAAATACAAAAATAAGAAAAACTAAAGAATAAAAGTTGCAAAATAAGTGAAAAAAAGAAAGAAATAAATAAGTTATAAGTAGAAGAGATAAAATAAAATAGGTAAGGAAAGAAGAAAAGTAAGAAAAGAAGTAGAAATTCAGTATTAAAAGACCTTGAGTAAAGAGTAATTGAATTAAGGAAGTTATAAGTAGAAGAGATAAAATAAAATAGGTAAGGAAAGAAGAAAAGTAAGAAAAGAAGTAGAAATTCAGTATTAAAAGACCTTGAGTAAAGAGTAATTGAATTAAGGAAGTTATAAGTAGAAGAGATAAAATAAAATAGGTAAGGAAAGAAGAAAAGTAAGAAAATAAGTAGAAATTCAGTATTAAAAGACCTTGAGTAAAGAGTAATTGAATTAAGGAAGTTATAAGTAGAAGAGATAAAATAAAATAGGTAAGGAAAGAAGAAAAGTAAGAAAAGAAGTAGAAATTCAGTATTAAAAGACCTTAAGTAAAGAGTAATTGAATTAAGGAAGTTATAAGTAGAAGAGATAAAATAAAATAGGTAAGGAAAGAAGAAAAGTAAGAAAAGAAGTAGAAATTCAGTATTAAGTACGCAATTTTTTACAATAGATGTATTTATTTCAACTGTTTTTTTTAAGGCTTTATTATAATTATTTACAAAAACGTATGAGTAATTTTCAGTATTAGTGTAAAATTTCTTGTGATTAAATTTATTTTATTTGGTTTTATAATCTATTCTTTTATTTATTTTTATCTCGAATTTAATAAAAAATATTTTGAGATAGACAGAGAATTAGTAGTTTTTCTTCCACATTTATTTACTGGTCACTAGCATGAAGACAGATTCATATCTAAATTGATTTTGGTCTCTATTTATAGTGATTTGACTACGTGCTCTCTATATCGAACGGAATTTTCCTGATTGCAGATATTCAAATATCTTTTACTATCCCATTTTATGTATATTATTATATGTTTTTAATTACCGAATAATTTGAGTTGCAACTGAACAAGATTCTGTGCTTCAAATCCATATAGATTTCTTAGTTTTATATTTAATTAATATCTAATAAGAAATGATCTTTTATATTGTTTTATTCGATAAATAGACAATTGATTAAACTTCAATTTTTCAATTTTATAAAAAAACTAACTTTAAACTTTCTTTAATTACTAATAATTTAAAGAAAATAATCTTAAATAAAAATACTGAAGATTCGAGTCAGTTAAATTTAATTAAATACTAAATTTTCCGATAATTAACTATAAATTTTAGAAATATATTATCTATACGTTTTATAGAAAAATAAATTTTTTATATATTTTTAATTTAATAGTAATTAATTAAAATATATTAAACCTAAAAGAGTTGGTAGAAAAAATAAAACTTTTAAGATGCTAAAAAACTAATAATAATTCTTTTTTTATGACTTCTTAAATTTAATAAGATAAAAATTTAAAGCAGATTATAAAATATCAATAAAGCTAGTTTTTATTTTAAATACACATATTAATTTTTGTATTTTTGAAATATTATTGTGAATCTACTTTATTATTACAGTACAAAAATTCAAAAATATTAATTATAAATTTTTTCATTCGAAGAAATTTTTTTTTACCATCTCTAAATATTTTATTTTATAAAAGTTTTTCCGAATTTTTATCAATGAAATTTTTATCTTTTTTTAATTAAAATTTTAAATCGCGTTTTTTACAAAAAATTCACGTAAAAAGATTTATATAATTATTTAGTAAGTAATTTGATTTTGTTAAAATTTGAATAAAATTATTTCAATATTTTAAAACTAAACATTTTTTTTTGATAGTAGATACTGCTTATTACTCTTAATTTTTTTAGTAATATATTTAAAAAAATTGTTCTTATTTACTCAAACTTCTTAAATCTGATATCCAAAGCTGTTTAAACTTTCTTTTAAAACTGAAGATCTGACTTCTTTTACTACTTTTCTTCTTCATTTTACTTTTCATGCTAAATGCTTTCATCCTTACTTACTTTAACTTCTTAAATTTGATAGCTAAAAATGATAATGCTGATTAGCAGCTTTTATTAAATCGATAATTTTAAAAACTAAAAGCAATTTTCTTTTTTATTGATATATATCATCAAACAAACAGTTTCACTTTGAATGTATTATTAAAGAAAGAAATTTCTAATTTTTTTAATAATATCAAAATTTAAATAGAGTATATAGTTTATTCCTTAAATAATTTCATTTAATTATTTAATTTAGATTTGTACAAAGAGGTTTCTATTAAGATCTAATTATTTATAATTTCATTTTAGTACATCTTAAATTAAGAATAGATACTATAAATGATAATAAAAATGAAATATTTTGATTTGTAAGAAATTGTGTAATAAATGCATAATTAAAGAAATACTTTCAAGAAAATTAATTTAATTTTTTAACTTCCTAAGCATCAAATTTATCTTCTATAATAATTGCTCAAAATATCATAGTTTATTCACAATGTCAAATGAAATTATTTAGGTATTCCTCTTTTGAAAATATATTTTTTTCAAATAATATGAATAATTTGTCTGTTTATGCTAATTTTTTTAAAGAATTGTGTAATGCTATCTAAGCATATTCATATAAATATTTTATTTTTAATCAGTATTTATTCTTTCAATTTTATGAACATTTTATTTAGAAACATTCCTATAAGAATTTAACTTAATTTTACTAATTAATATTTTTCTTTTTACACTTTAAATATCTTCGAGCATTCAATAAATATAAATTGATGCCTTATTTTACATATTTCTTATAAGAAAACTTAAAAAATTTCTTTTACATTAGAAAATTAGTAGATTATCCAGTATTTTCTTACTAGAGAAACCTTTTTTAAGAAAAATTTAGTAAATGCTTATGTTTTTTTGATTGAATAGGAAGTCAATTTAAATCAATAAAATAAGGTAAAAATGTAGAAAAAGAAAAGTCTTAAGCAAATCTTAAAGAGAATCTCTTTATTTAATTAAATTGCTTACTGTTTAATACCATAGACTATTTATCCTGATGCTTATTGTTCTTTAGTATTAAATTTTTTGTCTTTTAAATATCTTTTTGATTATTTTATTGGTTTGTCAAGATTCCGAAAAATTTCTCGTTTCAATCTTCTAAAAGCAAATAAAAACCCACATTTATATTAAATTTCTTCTAAGTGTATCATAACTATAACGAAATCGAATTAAATTTTATAAATAGAGTCACTTTACTAAACATCATTATTAATTTTTGGCTATCTTGTTTAATTTTATAGATTAAAACTATTAATTTAAATTAATTAAAAGGATGTTTACTTAAAGTTAAATTTTTTAAAATTTACATTCATTTTTTTACTATTAATAATTTTCTATATTAATCAATTTTGTAAAGTATTTTTAGCATTTGTAAAGAAATTCTAACTATAATTTAGTGTTGAATGTTAACTTCGATTTTAAAGTAGTTTAAGACATTAAAAAGGAAAAAACAGTAAAATATTGTAAATAAAGTAAGAATAAAATAAAAAAACTGATAAAATATATTAAGATAGAAATCTTTAATCTTCAATTAAAAATTACTTTCATTTTATATTCAGTTTCATTTTTTCTTAATTTGAAGAAGATATTTTATAGCATAATGCTTATGAGAAATGATAAGAAGATAAAAAATGATTAATTATAGAAAAATTTTAAAAGATTAGAAAAAAATAAAAATAGAGTTATAAATTCTATTAATTGAAATATTTTCATAAAATTGAATATTTAAGTTATTTTTATGAAGTTTAGTATAGATTTAAAGTAAAAATAGTTTAGTTATATGAATATTTAATTATCTTTTTTAGAATTTTTTAGTTAATGTTTAAAACGTAATTTCTGTTTAAGATATCATTTATAAATGCATTTTTTTATTATAAAATAGTTGAAAAATTTTAATTTTAGAGAAAAATGATAAGCAAACGAAAGAGTTATTTGAGCAATCTTTTTAGAGATTCAGCGAGGATAAAATGATTAAAGAAGAATAATCAATATTATTGAGATGGAAAGTTACTAAACATTTGTATTGCCTATAAGAAATATGGTAAAAACAAATTAGATTTTAATTAATTAGATAAAACTTTGACACCTATCTATACTTAATTTTTAATCATTTAATTATTAAATCAAAATTATGACTTTTACCTTATTATATTAACTTTCCTTTTCCATTAAAATTACATTTAAAATCTTGAGATAATTTTTCCTCTTGAGGACATTGGCTTGTCACAATTAAGTTTATTTCATTTAAGAAATTCTAGCTACCTTTATATCACGCTCTCATTCGGAATTTTTAGCTCATTTTTTCCTTTTTGTTTTTATTGTAACTAAAGATGTTGGGTGGCCCTATAAAAATAATATAAAAAGAATTTCTATATAAAGTGAATCTAAAAGATGTTTTAAGTTGGAAGAATATAAAAGATTTAGTTTTCCGGAGAAATATAGCAAAATCTTACCACTTCAACGTCTATATTTAAGATAACATTTTCGCTCAATAGTGCTTTTTATTAAGTATGATGAAAGATAATTATAAAAAATTTCCTCCAGTTGACTGGGATTTTAATAGGAGAATCAAAGAGATTTCAAACATATTCCTTAATCTTGTAATCATTTATTTTAATTATTGATATTGTAAAAAAACTTAAATTTCTAAAAAAAATCAGAAAAAACACTATTTTAAGCAAAAAACGATTCAATTCTTAATAAAAATTTCAATGAGAAAAAAATAATTTAATAGTCCATTTATAATATTTTATATTTAAATGATTTATATTCATTAAAAATTGTTTACCAAATGTATCAAAGTTTGAAATGAGTCAAATTTTAAAAATTTATTTATATTATTAAATTTTATACTTAATTTTTGTACAAATTAAAAAAAATTTGCTATAAAATTTAGAAGAACCTTGGAATTTAATATAAAATTTTATTATACTAGCAAAATAAATTTAAAAATTGTAACTTCATATCTAAGTTATTCGCTAAAAGTAATCCTGGATTAAGCAAAGTGAGTTAGAAATTACTATTTTCCAATGCTTTCATCATTTCCAATAAAAATATTGATGTTAAATTTTTTTTATGCTAGATTAAATTTTCTGAAAAACTTTATAAAATAGCAAAAATTTAATAAGTAAAAAAAGTAAATTCCATTAATTTATATTTATTTATATAAAGTACTTTATACCTTTCTTATTTAAAAAACTGATTTTATAGATAATTACTAAAAAATGAAAATTAAGTGTTTAATACTATATAATCTTAAATTGGATAGAAAAATAAAGCAAAAAATATAACTTTTAAATTTTATCCAAAATAAGAATAAAAAATAAGTCTTATAATCTCCACAAATTTCGACATTATTAATATATATTACAAAAATTTATGCAAAATTTTTTAATTGCTTCATAATTGTGTAGATAGACTAGTCATAGTTAATCAATATTTTATATTTAAAATTTTTTAAGTAAAAAATAGGAGCAAAGTTAAAAAATGAATCATTAAGATAAAAATAAACTTTGAAATTTTCAAAATTTTTCTGTTTTTCGTAACATAAAATAATTCATTAAAGTGATTTCACCTTTTTTGGTTAATTACAGAATTAGAGTTTGTTTAATTTTTCCTTATTAGAAATCTTCTTCTTTGGAGTAGACTTTAATTATTTCTCACTTCTCTTTACTAAGACTTGCATTCATAAAATTTCCTACATCAAATCCATATTATCTTTTGGTCATTTTCTTTGCTTCCATTAGTATTAGAGTAATTGCTTGGATAATTTATTGTTCTTTTCTTCTATGTAATTTTACTTATTTTGTGCAGTATATTCTAAATATTTTATTTCATGTCTTTTATTCTTCTTATTTTCTTTTTTCCTAAAAATTCTAACAGTTTCTTACCATGTGGCCTTGCTTCTTGCAGTATCAGCACCTTTTTATTGGTCTTCTTTATGTGTAAATCAGTACTTAATTTATTTCTTCTCTATCTGTCTCTACATCCATGGGATCGTAATTTATCATATTTTGCAGTTCCTGATTCTTTTCATAAATTATTCTTTGTAATTTTTCTTCAGTCTGCTGATAATATTTAGCTTTTAAATATTATTTTTTATTGAATCTATTCAATTTTTTACTATAAATTATTACCTTTAATAAATATTAATAAAATTTTCTCTCTTTACTTTTTTTAAATTTTAATTAAATATAAAAAATGATTTAAAAAGATCATTTTTTATATTTTAAAGCTTTCTTTTATTTCATTTAGTTGATATCATTTTTAATTAAATTCTACTTTATATTTTATTAGATACTTTTTTATCAATATAATTGATTCAATTTTTGTTTATTCGTTTTTATCTTTCTTTGAATCTTTTAATTCCAGGTATTCATTTCGAAAATGAAGAGTTCTCGAAAAATAGAAATTATATATCCTTATAGATTCAATGATAAAGACTGTTATAAGTAGTCTGCAAATCTAATTTTTAAATAAAGTGTATCTGTTTCGATAAAGATAGCAAAATAGTATTAAAAAAATAAAAAATTCTATTAAATCACACTAAAAACTAAGATAACCAAAAAAATTAAAAAAATTGAATAGAAATTTGTTATCTTATCAGCTATAATTGTAATAAGTAAATGCTATTATCATAGATAAGAACTATTATATATTATTTAATTTAATTAAACTAAGTTAATTTTCTATTTCTAGATATATTTTTATTGCTACTGGAACATTAAAAAATATAATTAGACTTATCTTTTTTAAGCATTTAGATAAATTTAATTTCAATTATTTAAATATATTTATTAGTACTTTTCGTATTTATTTTTTAAACTTATATTAATGATAATTAAAAAAGTTATAAGGTAGTTTTATTCTTTATAAATTAATAATATATATTCCGATAAATACATTCTTAAAAAATAAAAACATGCTCTTGTAACTTTTACTTGATAATATTGTCTTTATTATTTATCATTATTAAATTAAATATTTTTCAAGCTGAGATCTATTTGTTTAGTAATTCATAAAATTTTTTACTTTTAAATAATTTTTCATTTTTATTTTCAGAAATATTTCAATTTTTTGTATTTTTGCAAGATTAACACATAAATTAAATTTTTAATTGAAGTTGAGCTTTTATTAAAAAACTGTTTTACGTCAGATATAACTTTTGATTGTTTTTTTTGTTGAGATTTGAATTCAGGGGCGATATTCTCGAAGGTAAAATATTTATTTAAGACCAGTTTTAAAATAAATCTTGAATATAAATGAGTGCTCTCGATTTTTTTAATTTCAAATTTGAGCAATATCTATAAATCTTCCCAATTATATCACAGAATAGCCTTTGCTGGTAAAAAATCGTTGCTTTTCTTTTTATATTTGCATGAATTTCACACCATTTCTATAGAGATACCAATCGCTTACTCAGAATCAACATGACTTGAGTTGGTTTTACTGATTCTAGGGAAAAGGTAGGAGTAATGGAGGTATGCTTTTACTCCAATTATGTAAGATCTTGATAGAAGAAGTTGGTTGCTAAACAGTAGTCTGCACTAAGATGGCTTCTTTTTTAGCCCAGCTATTCAATCGTTCTACTTTGTTCTTTAATTACTATATGAGCTGTTAAGAACTCCACTCCCACGCCGATATTATCCTTTTAAAACTTATTTACTCTGACTTAGTTCCAAGTGCTCAGCTTGGTACCATTTCTCTCAAATGTTAGAATTTTACTTTATTTCCACTACTTTATGTTTAAGTTCAGTGACCTAATAGTTAATTCGTCTTAATAACCCGAATTCGACATTAAGAACTTGATAAAAGAGTATTACAAGATTTGAAATCTTTTTAAGCACCTCCTAATTTTTTTAATACCTAGGTATCAGAGTAATTTTCTGCTTGAATTAAAAAATGGGATTTGCTTGATTTTATAGTCTGCCTTAAATATTCCTTCCTATCTCTTGCTTATTAAACCTTTCTGCAAAAAACTAATTTCAATCTGACATCTTTTATATAATTAAATATTTATAAAAATATTTTTCTCTAAAATTGATAAATTTTAATATTTAAGTTAAAAACTAAAGAAATTAGTATTTTTAATCAAATTAAAGATAAAATCTAGAAAAAATGTAAATAAGATATATTAATCCTTTTTAAGTCCCACATTTAAACTACTTTTTTAAATCTTTCAAATTATCTAATAAAATTTAGAAAAATAGCAAAAAACAAAATAATTAGCATAGTTTTAAATATTGGTTTAAACTTTTATAAACTTTAACAAAAAAAAGTACTAGAATGATTCAAAAGAAACTTTTTAAAGTTGCTATTTAACTTTAGAAATTTATTAGATAAGGCTCTTGAAAATATCATCAACATAAAATTGAATAATATTTAAGAAAAATTTAATAAAATGGGAAGAAATTGAAATAATTTACTTTCGAGGATATTAAAATGACAATATCAGTTGATATAAAATTATTGAAGAAATGAAAGTATCATTTTATTTATGTGCTTATTAAATTTTCTCACTTACACTCTTAACTTGGAGAGAAACTTATGAGTAAAATAAATTTTTATTTTAGATTGATGATAAATATTTAAAACTTTTAGTCAATTAAATTTTTTTTGCATCAAAATTTTCATATTACATATATAATATAAGTATATATGCGAATTATATTTCTAAAAAATTGTTATTCTTTTGGCGAACCTAACTTTTTTATTCCTTTAAAAAAAAATGCAATGGGCTGATTCTAATTAGAGCCTTCAGAAATTTTTTTAACAATAACGTGAATTTCACAAAAAATTTAAACTTCTATAAAAGTTAGTTTTGATGAAAGAAATAATATAAATAAAATTTATTTTAATATCTTTATTCTTATTGAATTTCAACAGTTTAGTTTTATCCTCTTTTATTAAAATATAAAACCATGTAGTTGTTTTAAATAAAATTTTATAAATTTAAGATCCATTCCTCGATCTATTTCTAGTAATTCCAAATTTTTTCATTTTTATTTAGTTACATTACTCCTATTTTATAGTTTTATATAAACTTAGATTTAGCTTCTTTTGTGATTTTTTATCATTTTTTGAAATAAAATTTTAGGATGATTAAACATTAAATCAAATGCTATTGAATCTATTTAGTTATATCAAATTTAATTATCAATCAGTTAATTCCTTTAAAAATATTATCAGATTAAATTTCTTAAATTACAGCTAGATATGAGGAAAAAGATAAAATTGCATTAAATATGCAAAATATTTAAACTTATTAAGAATCTCTAAAAAGCTAAAAAGATCTAACAATGCGTTAGAAAAATAATGCAATAACATCTATTAATTTTAGTATTTATATGAAATAATTAAGATATGTGCAAATCAAAATTTTTTGACTATATGTACAGAAAACTATTACATTTTATAAATTTTGGATATTTATAGTAACAAAAATTTAAAATAATGGAATACAATGAATAAAAGAAAACTTTTTAGGGTGTATATTTATCTTTTATAATGAGTAATAAATCAAATTAACTTTTTTAAATAAAATAATCTGCTAAAGTAAGTAGAAAAGATTGAATAATATTTAACTAAATAGATAAAGTGAAAGTTTGTTACTGATATATATATAATTAAAAAATAAAGACTGGGTTAAATAAATTTTTACAGGTAGCTCTTTTAAAGGATTTGTCTTTATTAGATCAAATTTTCTCTTTAACATTTTTTAGAGATTTTTATTGATGATAGGAGTAAAAATTATTTTGTAAGAAGCATTTATCTAAGCAACAAAAAAATTATGCTATATAGATAAGAAAAAACAAAAAGTTAAAATTATCACAAGACTGAGTTACCTTCAAGATTTTCACAAACTTTCAAAATTTCTATCAAGAATCTTACTAAGTTTAAATTTTATAACATTTTAAAATAGCATAAGTATATGTTGATAGAATGATTCCTTATCTATTTTTATTTATGATCTTTTTCTAGATAATTTATTGGTTTGCTTGGATAATTTTAAATTTTTCTGAGTTAGCATAATTTTTTCCTTTAACCTCCGAATATATACTCAATACTTATTTTTTCTTTCTTAAAACTTATGTTTTAAAGGTAAAATACTTTAAACTAACATTTCATTACTTTAAACTTTATGTTACCATTTAGATTTAAAATGTATTCTAGATAAATAAAAATAACTGTGGTTAATCGGTTTTTAGAAATTTCACTATATAAATTCATTTATCTTAGGCATATTGTAAAAGGTATCTGTTTAAAGAATATTATCCCGAAATATATGAATCAGTGAGCTAATATTATAAAAGCAATGTAAGAATCTTAGAGTGAATATCTATTAGCTTTATCAATCCATAATACCAACTTGTCAAAGGCCTAGAATCTTGAAGAAGCTTTGCTAGAGTTCGAAAAAATCAAAGATATTCAAAAAGCAATCATCACAATTTCTCAGAGGATGTTAGCTAAAATTGTAACTAAAGTACCTAAGAATTTAAAACTGAGTTCTAAGATGAAGGAAAAACTAAGCATTACTAGTTTATTTCTTATTTTTGTGCAAAAGTAAATCTTAATACTATAAGAAATTTAATTTAATGAAAGAAAGAAAGAAAGAAAGTTACAATAGATGAAATTTTTTTAAGTGACCTAATTGATTGGTTGGGAGACTTAAAGAAGCTATAAAAAACTTAAAGAAGGTAATTGATTGAAAAAGAGTAAAAAAATGAAATGTAAAAGACAGTTTACTGAAATGTAATAAATTAATAATATTCTTTTTAAATTATGAGAAAGAATCTTCATAGTAAGCTAAAATTTAAAATATTACAAAAGAACCTAAATTTTGATAGTACTACCAAATCTTGTAATTTATTAGGAAAAAATAGAAAAATATTGTCAAAAGCAAAATGCAAAAAGGAAAAAATTGGGTAATTTCAAGTAAAATAAAAGTTTTTGGAAATAAAGAAGGGAATTAGTAATATAATAATTATAAATTGCGCATTCAGTTCTCTTTTTCTCTATGTAATGCTTAAGATATTATCAGTTATTTATAATTAATTTTTCGTAATTTATAAGAAAACTTACAATTTTACTCTAAATGTTTCATTATTTTCCAATACTTAATTATTGCTTTTTAAACTAAATAAAAGTGCTTAAATTCAATTTTCATAATAATAGTGTATAGTTTAAACAAGAAATATGAGATAACAATAAAATTCTATCTTATCAGACAAAAATTTGAAATAAAGTAGTAAATGTAAAAGCTCAAGTTCACTGGATAATCAATAAAAATTAGAAGTTAGTTTTTATTTTTATTTATTGAAAGTTCAAGTTAATAAAATGTTTGAACCTCTCAACAAATAAATTTGAAATTTTGCATAAACAATTAAATAATTAATCATAGAGATCTTGAACTGTAAAGTCCAAAAAAATCCAAAATATGAATTTATAAATTAAATATAGAAAAATAAAAGATAAGTAAAATCAGAAAAATAATAAAATTTATGTAAATCCTATAATAGTGTTCGGGAATTTAACTAATAATAATTAGTAACTGTTAGTTGATGTATCTAAGATATTTAAACTGAGAATATTAGTTCTAAGGTAAAAGAAAAGCTAAACATTACTAGTTTATTTCATATTTTTGTGCAAAAGCAAATCTTTATAATGTGAAAAATTTTATATGATGATGAGAACATTCATAGTGACTAACTATCTGCAAACTCTATATAAATTAGCCAATTAAAAAAATCCTAAAATTATTACCTTTAAAAGTGATATGTTCAAAGCAAATTTTAACATTTCAGAACCGATTAAAATTTTAAGAGAGTAAAGTGTACACATAATTGCTTATAGCAAAAAGCATACATATTTATATAAATTCTCTTAATAATTAGCTTAAAACTTATCTTAACTCTTATATATAAAATAATAAAAAGTTGATAATTGAATAGTTATAACGTACATTCCTTTAGATTATTAACCTTTTTTAATTTATTAACGATTTATTTATGCTTACACTAAAAGTTTTAGTCTAATTTTTCGTTGTAGTAAAATTTATATAATTAATAGATAAATTGAAAATCTCTGAACTTTTAAAGATCAAAACAACTTAAAAAAATAAAAGTAATAGCAACCGATATAACATAAACAATTAATAAAATTTAAGATTTTGGTTTAAGTTATATTAATTATTCAATAATTAGATTTATTTTTTGATAGCTTTAGTTAAATTTTTAAATCTAAAATAAATATTTAAACGATAAAGATATAATTAAATATCCAAAAGATGATCAAAATTTTAATAATTTAATAACTATATCAGTTTAAATTAATGATATTTCATTTTAAAGAATAAAATTAATTTATATTACTAATGCTTTCGTAATTTTTTATTATAGTAAATATTTGTTTTTATTAATTTAAATTGAACTTATTAGTTAAATTCTATGCATACATTTTTATCTTGCTACTATTTCTTTCAATATTATTCTATTTTTGAAAAATACCTCATGGTGTTGTGATTTGATAAATAGCAAAAACAGCTTTTAGTTTAAAAAATCAAAAGTATAAATTTTTCATCTTTCATTTTACAATTTTTTTATTTTCTGCATGAACTTAAGATATTCGCTTTTGATCTTTTTTGATCAAATTACTTTCAAGAAAAAAATTGATATAATTCTATCTTTCTTATATTAAACTTTTAAAAAAAGCATCAAAAATTAATTAAAATTTGCTTATCATAATAATATAAATATTCGAATATTAAAATGATTAAGATTAAGAAATGCTTTAAAAATTATAAGCATAAAATCTGTGAAGTAAACTATGATAACTAAAATACAAAATATTTAAAGTAAGATACATTATTAGTATCATTTAAAATATTGTAAAATGTGTTAAAAGTGAATTTTATTCGAAATAGAAAATAAAATAAAAACAATAAATTCCAAAAAAATTTTTGTAAAATTCAATGCATAAAATTTGAATTTATTTGATTATAGTTAATGAAATTAGTCTTAATGTGAAATAGATTAAAGTAATGTAATTAATAATGTTTGAAAGCATAAATTAATTTAATTTTAAAATTAAAGAAAATCATATTTTCTTCATAATATAATAGCATAATCTATTATTGTAATTCTACCTTTATTCCTTTTATTACATATTAGTCTATTGTTTAAAAAGAATGTGCTTCAACTTGCTTGGATCTTCATGTTATTAATTTTAATAAATTTAAGATTACTTTTTTGATTTATTCAAATAGGTAAATCCCAATCATCTTCTATTGAATTCATTAATTACTTATTAGATATAGGAAGTTTTTTATTTGTTTGGAATATTTTTTCATAAAAAATAAATCTTTTTAGATAAAAAATATCGGGAAGTGGAGATTATACGGTGAGACTATTGGAGGTCAAGACAGGTACCTGTAAGACCATGAGTGGTCTACTTACTCAAACTAGCTGTCTGTAATCATTTTATTTATATCAATGTTTATGGGCTTTTAGATAAAATAATTTCAATTAATTATAAAATAATAATAATAAAGATTATCAGAAATTGTCAAGGCTAAATTCTGCTTTATTTATATATATCAGATACTTTTAAAATTAAAAAAATATTAAATATTAAGTTGCTAATATAGATTCTAGTGTTGACAAGTTAAAAATAAATCTTAAGATTAAAAGAAAGATACAAAAAAAACCAAATTATAGCATCTCAGAACAGAAATAAGGACAACTGCTTGTAATCTCAAAGAATGAGTCTATAAAGTTACTTTTGAAATACAGATTTAATCTTGTTTACCACAACTTCGAAATGTGAAAAATAATAAACTTTTTTAGCAAATAAAAGTTAGGTTAGTAGCATAATGGTAAATTTATAACTTTATTGAAAAAATTTTAAACTTAAAGGCTTGTTATAGCCGAATTAAATAACTAGAAAGGTTGTTTTTAATAATAATAATAACTATAAGAATTTCAATATTTGAAATATTGAGATATATTGCATAATTATTGGTAAAGAACCATACAAGTTATGTTAAATTTAAAAGTTTCTAGATTTTCAATAATGGCTCTCTTTCACTCTCATCGCGAAAAGGACTTGATTAGCTCATTAATCTATTAATGAGTTTCTTTTAATAGGACAATTTCTTCTTCATTCTAGTCCTTAAAATTCTTTAATCTTCTTCTAAATAATTATAGATGAATATTTTTTTGTACTTATCTACTTTAATCATCACATTTTTTGTAAGCTATTGACTAATATAGTTATTTAATATTAGTCTTCTACAATCCTTTTTAGTAATTATTTTATGTTCATTAAACTTCTTAAAAATGTCATATAAAGATTACAATAGAAAATGTGCTAAAATGTATCAAATTTCTATCTAAATAAGCAAAGCTTATTAAATTAAGTTTTGATATTTCGTCGAATCAGTTCACTCTAAAAATAATAAGTATAAATCCTTAGTTTCTAGATTCAAATGGTTTTTTGAATTAAGTGTTCTATTATATTTAGTGTTTTTTATTAAAGGGAAAAAATTTAAATTACTTTCTATTTAATCAACAAATCTTTTTGCTGTTGACATGGCTGTATTTCTTTAAAGGTATTCTTATAGGAAATTTTTAAATATTTAAATATTAAGATGTTTATTAAACTTTTTTAAATCATAAGTTCTTAAAATTTCTAAATAATATTTTTCAATGCTTTTATCTATATATTTATCAAGTATAGAAGGTTAAACTTATTAAAGGTAGTTTTAAAAAAATGTTATTGATACTTTTTAGTAAAAATGAATTGAATTAAAAAGAAAAAATAAACTGACTGTAGGAATAAAATTGATGATAATAAAACAATATATTTACTATAAGAAAAAATTAGAAACATGAAGTATCACTTTTAAATAACTCTGAGAAATAAAAAATATGGGAGATAAAATAAAATAACTTATATAGGAAATATTTTAATTAAAATGACTAAAAAGGTTTTTAGTAATAAATCTCAGAAACGCAAGAAAAATTAAAAAAGCTATTGGGAAATTAGCAAAATTAAAATCTTTATATTTTTAGTTAAATTCACTGAATCTTATATCTCAGAAGCAGAATATGGCTTTGAAGATATTAAAATGTCAAGTTTTATAAAATTTTTTATAAAAGTATAACTATATAAATGATAGATTTAAATAAAGCAATGGATTATAATTTCAGTTATTTAAAAACTTAAAAAAATGACTTATCATTTTCAATTCGATCTTTAGGCTATTAGCAGCACCAAGATTATATATAAATAAATTATAATCTAAAATCGCATTAAATTTATCCAATATACTATCAGTAATAAGGCAAAGTAAACATCATGTTTTTATTTGAATATTTAGACAAAACAGCTAATTTTCAACTTATTCAAATATTAGGAAACTAAAACAAATTTTTAGGATTTTGGTAGGATTTAAAATTAAGGGCTTTCATTAAAATTTAATCATAATATATGATAAGAAACTATTAATTAAAGAATTCCGAAATTTTCAATCAATGGGATTTAATATTTTTAAATTTATTAAGCAACAAGAAATCCTACAAATTTCGCTTAGAGAATTTCAAGATTTGAGAAACGTTGACTGAGAAATTTTTTAAATTCAAGGCAAAAATATTTTGATAAAATCTTTCAGATTTCTAGGCAGTTTTAGTATATATGCTAAAGCATAAAATTTTCATTCGCAGTTTTTTTAAAGATAAATCTTAATATTATATATAAAATGGCACCTAAGAAACAATTAGCCTTAAATCAATCTTCTAACTATTATAAGATACCTTAATTGAAATTTTATCTTTATAGACTGAGATTAAACATTTTTGGACGCAGAGCAGTAACTAATTTAGCAAATAAACAGCCTAGACATAAAAATCAACTAACTCCAAAATGATATGATTACTGAACACAGAATTGAGATAAAAGCTTCAACAAATCTATTTAATCGTGAAATTACAAGAACAGAAGAAAAATATAATAAATAAGAAATATCAATTAAATGAACCACGAGCAAGTTATGATTAAAACTAAAACTATATACAATCTAATGGAGATTGAATAATCAAATTAAAATACAATTCAAACATATAAAATTATAATTAATCAAAAAATCAAGTTTTTAATAAGTTATGAGAAAATTCTTATCAAGAACTGATAATATCTAAAGTTTATTATATTTTAACCTTTAAAACTTTTTAGTTTCCAAAATAAGCATAAATTAATATAGAGATAGTAAGATCTTACCTATATTTATTTTGTATAATGATATTAATTTCATTTCTAGTTTAAATATAGTCTCTTTCTTATTTTTTTATTAGTTTTAGTTTAGACTTGTTCTTGCACTATCTACTCAATTATGATAGTTTCTTTTTTAAAAAGATCTAATCTTAATAGTAAATTGCTTTGATGCTAAATATTTCAATTCAAGCTTAATGATATAACTATTCGAATACTCTATGCAAAGAAATTTTTTATCAGTATCTTTTGAGCATTTAATTTATATAGCAATTCCTTATAATAAAATTATTCAGAATCTGTTTTAAAAATTTAAAATAACTTAAAGAAAAAGGAGAAAAATAATTAAACTGTCTGAACTTATCCTTAAGTTAAGAAAAAAGCTAAACAGTTTTTTTATTTATTACTCATTTTGTGGAAAAGCAAATCTTTTTTGCTATAACTAGATTTATTTGAATGGAGAGAAATTTTGTCTTAATTTAGTTAACTATATTATGTAGATGATTATCCGAAAAAAAGCAGGTAATATTTTATAATAGAGTAATCAATTAATTAACTAAGAATAAATCATTAAAAATATAGGCCTAAGCAAATGGAAAATTTAACAAAATAGGTTATTGGCAAGCGATGAAAAGCAGAAAATATTATTTTTGGGGGATCAGAAAAGGGATTTTATAATATAAAGCGTATAAACTTTTACAAATTTAAGTTTTATTTTGAAAGGAAGAAGGTAAATTATAAGAGAAGGTTTGTCAAGCAAAAAACAATACAGTATTGAATTGAAAAATATCATAAATATTAATATAAAAGAGAATAAAATTAGAACAAAAAAATAATTGTTTGAAAAAATGGACATGAAACGGCTAATTTTTATTTTAAGTGTATATGATACACTGGCTACAATGAAAACAAATAATGAAATTCCATGAAAATTTCCAAATTTTTTCCCGTGAATTTCATATAATTTATATGATTTTTTATTAAAAAAGAGATTATGCGCTCTAGGTTTAAACATCCAAAAAATAACTAAGGAGGACAAAAAAGTAGATGAGAAAATCAAAAGTAGCTGATCTTCTTCTTTTTCAGAAAATCAGTTTCAACGGCCTTCGAAAAATACGTCGTAAAAAGAAATAAAAAATGAAGTCATATGGGAGTAATTTTAAAAAATGTAATAAGCTTTAAATTAGTAGAATTAGATAGAATTCAATCTTTCAGAGAGAATAATGAAATTAATGACAAATATCGAAGTTCTAGATTTAGAAACTATTTAATTGAGAAAACAACTAAACAAAATAAATTAGTAACCAATGAGCAGCTATGACACTAGTCATGGTTCAACTTAATTTAGAAAGCACCAATAATAATTGATGAATCTTAAAAGATAAAGCCTAAGTTTCAGAGAAAGAAAAAAGAGAAATTTAAAATTCAGAAATAACAAAGAGAATAAAAAGTTTAGAAAACTTTCCCTGGAAAAGCGAAAACCAAATAAATTAGTAAAAATTTGTTATTATTGCAAATCATCAAAGCATATAAGAAAAGACTAAAAGAAGAATGCTAGTACTGTGGAAGACTTCCGAAAATAATTTATTTTTACTTTAAAAATCTTTATTAAAGAGCTACCCTCTATTGATTTGCTACACTCTCTAATCTTATTTATTAATTTATTTTATTAAATTAAAAAATACTAGTCTTAAGATTAAACTCTCAGTTAATAAAATTTAAATGCGTTATAAATTACATATATCATAAATAACTAATTAAAACTAATAAAGCACATTTATGCATTATTTAATAAATATTAGCATTTCTAATATACTTTTTATAATAATCAATTTAAAAATAGAAATTAGATCATTTATTTTTTAATATTTAAGAAGAAAATTTATTTTTTTGTAAAAAAATAAAGAAATTCTATTGAAATTTATTTATTTTGACATTCTATTACATACTTCTATCTTTATAAATTTCTTAAAAATGACTAAATTTTTTATACAAAAATTCTCATATTTAATACTTATAAACATTTCTTCTATCTAGTTTTCAAAATTATTAACTATGCTTATCATACTTATTAGTAACAGTTACTAATTTAAATTAGATGAATTAAGACTTTTAAAAAAGTAATCTTCACATGAAACTTAAAAAAGAATTGCTGGTTTAATTATAACTTTTATATTTATTATACGATCAAATTAAGCTATTGAGAGTATATTTTCTCATATTTTTAATATTAATAAAGCATTTTCAATTTTATTATTATTTCTTTATAATTATTAATTAAAATAACTCTACTTACTTTCTCATACAAATAGCATTTTCTTTAAGTTGTTTAAAAATTAAAAAATTATTTAGAAAGATATATTAATAACTACTTATAAGTAATATTCAGCTTTAATAATATATTAATTTAGCACATTTCCATGTAGTTTAAATAGATCTATCAAGTTAAATTTACTTTAGGTATGCTTTGATTTCTTAATAATGTATTTTAGAACGATTAATACTTATACCTTATTAAAGGAATAAATCTACTAATATATTTTAGCATATCATTTTATATAAATTTCTTAATGTATGAGAAGATACCAATTAGTTTATTTAATAATTAGAGTTGGATATATAGGATTGTTTAAAGAATGCTGATCATATTTTAATTATTTTATCACTAAGTAATTATGTAAATATATGAATAGAATTAATTATTTTAACATTTCTAGTACTCCTTTTATATTATACATTCTTATAGGTGACAGAAAATATAATATACAAAGTTGAAGCTAATAAGTATACATTTTGTATTGATTCATAACAATTTGGTAAATTTAAAATCTTACAGCATTAAAAGAGGTGATATTGAGAACTATTTTTTTGATTAAAACGCATTAATAGGGATATAGAAGTTCGTCAGAGCTAAAAATATGGACTAAATTTGAAAAACTTTGATTATAATTTTAAAATAATATCTAAAATCTAAGTTATATGCATTTGAATTTTAATTAAATTAAAGTATAAGAATAGTTTTTAACTTAATAACTAAAAAAATTAGAAGCATTTTAAATAGCTCAAAAATAGATTTTGACAAATACTTAAATTTTTAACTTTACGATAATATTAGTAAAAACAAAGCGCTATTTTAATATGCGACTTATTGAATAAGATTCTCGTAGTAAAAGTTGTTAAAAAAGGGATAAAAATAAAAAAAACTCTAGCATATTTAAATTATCATTTTAGAAGAAAAGGTAGATGAATATCTGAAGTTAATAAAGTTAGAAAATCGAAAATTATTAAAAAATATCAAAATTCATGATAAATAGATTAAAAATCTAAAATAAAATGTATAATAATTGATTAATGGCAGATCTCTAAAAAGACTTTCTGGTTTCAAAGATGAAAACGAGAAGAAGAATAGAAGTTTCTCACTATTAATCCCTTCTCAGATGCCAGAATAATACCGATACTTATCTGGATAGACCGGAGAAATAAATATTAAGAAATATTAAACTTTATAAACCCAAAAATAAGATAGCTTAAAGATTAAAATGAAGACTATTACTAAGTTAAAAAAATAAAGATTGGAATGTCCCATAAGATGTAGAAAAACTACGTAAGATGGTGGGTGTTCTAAGATAGAAAAATGCAATGTTAAGAGAATGAGTGGATTAAATTTTCCAAGAGCCACTTGAACACCAATATATGCTGGCGTCGATATACTATTTTAAGGAAGAAATTACAAAACAAAAAGTATCTAAAATTGAATTTCCAGGAATAATAATCGAATTCAAGCCTAAAATAACTATAGTAAAACAACCAAAAAAATGTTACTACTGTGATTCTATCTATCACCTTCTAAAATGATGCTAAGGATTTAAAATTTTTAATAATAAGGTTAATAGAATTATGACCAGAAATGATGCCCCTATATTACTCAAAAGGAAATTTCTATAGAAAAAATAACAAGAATAATAGCAAACTAAAAAGAAACATTGCTTTTAAATAAATTAAAATAGATCCCTCTCAGCTCTTTAGCATAAAATGAGAGGTTAAATCCATCATTTAATTTAATTTAATTTAATTTAATTTAAAGTAAATTGAACATTTAAATTTTTAGCTCAAAGTGATATCAATCATTAAAAATTAGAAAAAAATCAAAAAATAAATTTTTTACATAATTATTCATGCAAAATTTCAAAAAAATAAAAGAATAAAATATTAAATAGTAAAAGTAAATATTTGTAATAGAAATATTAATAAAAGTTAAAAAGATAAGCTAATTTATTAGAATTAAAAGAAAATTTAATAATAGATTTGCATATAGAGGATAAATAGAGAATATAATCCTTATTTTCAAATCGGAAAAAAAGTGTGGAAGATTAAAAAATGTAAACAGCTGAGATTTTAGATGATCAAGCTTAAATATAAATATTTCTAATAATAAATTTAATTAATTTTTAGAAAAATAAAAAGAAACTTAGTTATGCTTATAAATTAACGAGAATATAATTCTTTAAAAAATATTAAATCACATACTTAAGTATATTAATGCTTTAAAAATGAGCCTTATAATATTATAATGAAGCAAGATTTAAATAACTTGCCATAGCTATGAAAATTGTTTTTAATTGATGAGATACAAAAATGTATCACCTTGACACTTTAAAAACTTTTTTAGCTCTTACTACACTTAGAGTGATGTATTTATAAAAATTTGTACCTTGAACTGTTTAAAAGGAAATAATTGCAGTTTTAAGGTAATTGACTAGAAAACTCTATCTGAATCTAGAAAATTTTAGAAGCAGAATCTAGATCTTTTAATGGATAGGCTATATAGATTTTAACTGACTTCCTTTTAAATATATTATGACTCTTCGACTTTTCAAATTTTATGGTAAATCAGAAAAGAAATATGTAGAAAAGGATTCGACAATATTAAGAATTAAAAAAATAATTGGGAAAAGAGCAAATAATTTACTTAATATTCGACAAAAAGTAAACATAATTCGAGAAAAATACGAAAACTCAATACTTAGTTATATTTAAAAGTTAAAAGAAGTATGGTTAAAAAAACAAAATTTGTGAAGACTAAGTCTTAATAAGTTTAGATATTTAATCTAAATTTATAAATATTTATTCTTATCAAAGAAATTTACAGTTTTTTGTTTTTATTAAATATAATTAATCTAGATACATATCTATAAATAATAAAAAATACAAGCCCAGGTTATTGGAATTGCCTTATTAAAACGCAAAAATTAATTATATTATAAAAAGTGAGATTTAAATCCTCAATTTAAACTAAAATTTAGCTATTATTTTGTCATCATATTATTTATATTTTTTAATCGTTTTCTCTTTAAATTAGACATATAAATAAAAGATAATAATGAAAACGCTTTTTCACTCGTTTACATCTTTCGTTATTTTTTCAAGTTTTTCAGCTTAATTACATCGATTTTATAAATTATTATTAATTTCTTATTGGAAATAAGGAAAGTATTAGAAAAAATGAAATATTAACTCAATATTATTTTATTTACATATTACTATTAAAATAGATTAAATATGAACTCTCAATTCCTAGATTTATCTAGCTGATACCATTAAATTTTATATTCATGATTAAGTTTTTTTTCTATTTAAATATGTATACGATATCTCTTTATTTTTTTGCAAGAATAAAACATAAAATGTAATAACTTAAATTAATTTTAAACTTTGATTTATATAAAATATTATGGCTTTTGCTATATAATTAACATTGCTAAACTAATTTACTTTAAAATCTTATAAATATATCTTTATAATACTTATACTGTTTTAGTCTTTTATTTTATAACTTTTTAGATCTTAATCATTTTTAATTCCTTTTATTATAATAATTTAAAATATAATTATATTAAGTCAAGGAGTATGTTTGATTCTTCTTAATTCTCAGTTTTTTAATCTATTAAATACTGGACTTATTTTTCCATCATGTTTTAATAGGAAACACTGAAAAGTGCAAATTTTTTAGGAAAAAATCTCTGTTATTGTGATAAAATCTTACTTAATTCACTAATAATTCTTAATGTTTTGTCTTCTTCCAAATTTAAAGCATTTTATAATCCCTGTTCTCATGACAATTATTTCTATCTCATGATTCTTTTAGACACTCTTTCTTTACTCATAATAGTTTCTAATTTTTAAATAATTATCACGAGCCTTTTATTCTCTTCAAATTTTCGCAAATTTCTCTCTTTAATTCCTAAGCAATAGTTTCAAATGATCAATGTTTTTAAAACCTCTGTTTTATATCTCTTAGAGCCTGTATTATTTATAAGTCTTTTCCAATTCTAAATTTTTTTTAAATTAAATTAAGATAGGTTCGCCTTCAGTTTTGTCGAACTTACATATGATTTCAAATTTCTTTTTCTCTCTACGATACCACCTATATAAAACTTCCTTTACTATTGAAATACTTGCTTTTCTTCTTTCCTTGACAAAATACTTACATACCTTCTACTTCAAACTTCTTATATTCAATTACGAAAACTACTCCAACTTCTTTGTTACTGAAATTCTTTCTTCTTTTCTTCTTCCTTGACATAATAATTTCATCCCTTCTACTTCAAAATTATATTTCCTCAAAAAAGGCTAGAAAGCGTGAGATCAGAATGAAATTATTTCACCCTCTTAGCTGAAAGTTTCCAAATAGTGTTGTTGCTCAATATTAACTGCACATCTCGATTGCAAAATACTGGTGTGCACAGTTACTTTCCAACAAACCTTCATTTTTTTATTAATTCTAAATATTTATAAATTTTTTTAATTTGATCATAAATTTAATTTGTCTTAATTTTTTAAACTAATAATTTGATTAAATTTAAAACTATCTAATTAAAATAACTCTTTAAGTTAGTTGCTTTTCTTTTTTGTAATATTTATATATTCAAAATATTTCTTCATAACTACTAAATATTTTTAGTTTTTGGTTCATTTTAAGCGTTTCTCTTATCCTATAAAAAATACAAAATCTATTAGGAATTTATTATATAAAAATTTAAATAAGATTATGTTTAAATTATTCTCTAATCTCCAATAAAGATTTTAATAAAATAACAAACAAATTTATAAATTGTTTCCGATAATAATCAAATATAAGTTAATACTAACACTATATTAATAATTTTCAACTTAAAAAGAAAGTTAGCAAATAATGTTGATGATAGTATTTTTAAAAATAGAGATAAATAACTATTTTCAATGTCTTTAGTTTTAGATTCTTTTTGGTTTAAATAAAATAATTTATAAAAGTCTAATCGAAAAGTAAACTTTAACAGAAGTAACATAATTAAACTTAAGCCTTGCTTAAGCAAATAATTCAGTATTAGCTAAAAAAAGAAAAATAGATCGAAGGTGGTTGTAAATAAAAAATTTTAATTGGTTAAAAATTAAGAAATTTAAATTTAATCTATACATTCAATATTTCAGACAACTTTTTCGTCCTTTTATTTTTACTAAGTACTGAGCTTATAATCTTAGATAATCAATTTAATGAAGCTTTGTTTTCCTCAAATTATAAAATTTTATAAATTATTTCTAATCAAATAAACAAATAATTTGTTAGTTAAGTAAATTATATGATTCTATCTTTTAAGAATATATTATAACAGGAAAGAATCTAAGCAAGAATCAACTTCTTCCAACTTAACAGCTTTATCAAAAAAAAATGTTAACATGATTTATTATTGCGGTATTAATTTTATTTGGCTTATCACATATTAATTAATTGTTTAAAAATAGTAGTAACCACAAAATTTCTTGGTTAAACACTGTCATGAATTTTGAGGATTTTAAGGCTAATTTTCTTGATTTTTTCCTATAAGTCAAATTCCCATTATCTTTTATTGTTTTCATACATCGCTTATTAAATTCTATTTTTCTAGATTGGTAGCAACTTCGTTATTTATGTTATATCCGCTTGCATTATAAGTATTTCGTTACTCTTGAATAGCAATTTTTGTTATAGGTTGCTATTCTATTTCCATTGAGTCGTTTATTGTTTATAATTGTATTATTTTAGACTTTCAAATTTTTTCATTTTCTCTTACGATCTATTCTATCAATAAATTTATAGCTTTAGTTAGTTATAATGATTGATTCAGAGCTAATTTCTATATAACTTCTATCACAAAATTGATTTTTCAGTTTTAAATTTCCGTAAAGCTTACTAAGCTTTAAATTTGTTAGCAAAGATTACTAGCCTTCTTTATTAATTCCAATTTTCCACCTTAAGAAGAAAATATAATTGTCAACATCCATCACACGTAGCATGGTTTAGTTTGCAAGATAAAGTTATAAATCTATTGCCTACTAAAGTGAAAAGATTCTAATTTAATCATTTATTGGACCTTATAAATTGAATTAGTTAGGCGTCTTTAAATTCGTATTTATTTAAAATCTCTTCAATATTTATTTTATTAAACCCAAATTTTGACTATTTTAAGTTTAAAGTGTCTTGATTAAATTTGGCATCTCTTCAACTTCTCTTTCCAAATTTTGTTTGGCTATCCCAATTCATCACATATGATGTCTAGATATTTGAATTTTCTAAAATTTCAATCTGCTAATCTTCTTAAATTTAATAAATTAAAAATGTTTATGTTGAAGCGTTTCATTTTATTTCTTTCAAGTAAGATTGAGTTTTAACATCTTATTATTTTCTCTATATTTCTGAAATTTATGCATAAACATTTAGCTTCAATTCTACTTGATGCTTATAATCCTGCATGAGTTAAACATATAATCCGTTTAATTCATTATATTACTCTTACAGTTTTCCATTATTCTATTTTGTGATTTATAGTTCTTGTTAAGAAGTAACTAGCTAATGATTGGTAACTACTGTTATTGTTCCTTCTTCCTTAGTATTGATAGAATTTTAAGTCTAAATAACCTAATTCTTTAACTCCATGATTCTTGTCTAACTATAATTGCTTATTAATTTCCCTTTTTCTGTTCATATTCAAGCATCTTTGCTATTAATCTTTAAGCAGGTTTGTGTTTCCTTTTCTCAAAACTATTTTTATTAACACGAGACAAGCCTTTAGTAGACACTCTATATATCTTAATTGATAAATTATTTGTTTAATTTATCATATAAATTCTACAACTTTGTATACTTCAATTCAACGAAGTCGCACTAGGTAGATTGATCTAAAAATAATAAGTCTGTACCAGTAGTTGAATTTAAAGTCGATATAGTTGCTTGAGAAATTTAGTTGCTGAATTGAATTTCAATTTATGTTTATTCATTCTATGCCTGAGGAGTGATTGTTTATGTAAAAATGCTTTTGACTGATTTGGCATATTTATTTTTTTGAAAGCTCAGTTCCTATGATATTTAATAATTCTCATTTTGTAATAATTAACACTAAGCCTGTTGTTACTGGCAATTGACTGTGAGTGAATGTACCTTTTAGTCGATCTGATCTATTTTGCTTAATAAATGAAAATTTTCACCTTTGAGATTTTAGTTAAGAGTTTCTACCTCCCTAAGATGTTGTTATACTTCATTATGTCTCAAATTACATTTACTCAATTCAGCTTGAATGAATTAAATTTGAGTAATCAAGTTGTTTATAATATTTTGGGCTTCTTACTTGGAAGCAAGTATTGCCTCATCTTGTAGTTTAAAGGATTGTGTCATGTTCATTAGCTCCTCACGAAGCATAGCTTGTTTTACTATACTTTGCTATTAAGTCTAAGTGAGAAGTTAACTCTAAGTTTCCAATTCTTATATTTAAGTTAAGGAAAGATCATTATTCGTTTATATTGATTATTATTTATTTGTAGCATTATTTACAAATTATTTGGACTAAAGCATTAACTATTTCTACTAATTATCAAGCCTTAAGATTTAGTTTTTATTCTAAATTTTCTTAATTTACTTTTGAGCTTTAAATAAATAAGTTTGGTATTATTCTAAGTGTATTTTATATTGTGATTTAATGTTTAAGGTTTCTTTATTGTGTTACTCATAGATATGTATTAGCTTTTCTTACAGAGAATTATTTTTAGTTATGAGTTTTTAAATTCGAAATTTAAGATTTTTGCTTTCACTTAGCCTTTAATTTTCAAAAGTATTTGCCTCTTCAATCTTGCTTTAAATTTTATATTTTAATTTTGCAATTATAAATTTGGCTTTTTTATATATTAATTATCATCAATATGTTTAAGGATTCTTTTTTGTTTTTAGAATTAATTTCTATATTTTTTCAACTCCAGAAGAAATCAGAATTAAATTTTCTGCTCAAACTATTATAGTATGAAATTTAAAATCTCATTGATTCAAGTTTTTCTAATTATTTAAGAATAATATCATAAAAATGAAGCTAAACAAGGTCCTAATGATTTTCCATATAAAACCCATTTTTATAGTTAATTTTCATTGAAATCTGCTAGCTTAGGATGAAATGTAATTGTCCCTATTTATAAACTGCTTTAAAGGTGGAAAAATTATATAGAATTTTGAATATTTGCAATTGCGTGATTAATAGATCATGATTGATTGAGTCAAACATTTTTTCTCCATTATTAGTGTAAAAGTAAATGTTAGTTGTTGTTGTAAATTTCTTTTCTAATAGTAATCAATTATTTATTATAGTTATCAATTACTTTAAGTTTTTTTGCATTTTTTTTTAATTAATCCTCTTTGTTTCTTGCAAAGAAAATCTAATATTGACTCATCTGTATAATTAAGTGCTAAGTAGCTTATCAAAATTTTTTGTAATAAGTTAATTAAAGACATAAAGCGTCAGTTTTTTCAATCTTGCTTATTACTCTTTTTATGAATCATTATTATTAATCTTTATTTAATGGTAAAGGAATTCTTTGCTATTTCTGGCAGCTTTATAAAAATTTTGTACTACTTTTCAAATTGCATGATGAGCGTATTTAAAAGTTCGTTATGAATTTAATAAAATCTAGTAGCTTTATTATTTGGAAGGAGTTTAATAATGTAAACTATTTATTATTTTTCAAATATTTAAGATTCTGTATGGAATAATTAAAACATATCTTGCTAATTAATTTTTTAAATCTATTTAATTTTTTAGTTGATAATGAATATCTAAAGTTAGTTATCTTTTAATTGCTATTTAAAACTTTATTTTCTCAATTTTTTTTAAAAAGTTTTTATTTAGCTATGTAGTTCATACTACTTTTGTATCTTGGATTTAGATTAATTTTTGCTTTTTTGTCTTTTCAAGGTATACCATTTAGAATAAGTTGATTCTATTGTACTTAATTGTCTTTAAATTTATCTTATAGCTTTTTATATTTTTTATTATGCTTTTTATTTTTATTTAAGTGGAATTGTGAAGTTAGTACTTCTAATAACTACTTATAATGTTTAAGTATATTTTATCCTTGCATTAAGAGATTTAGCCATTCGCTTAGTTAAGTAAGAAGACTTTTTTTTCCTTGTTTTGTTTGTGTACCTAGAGTTTACAAAGTAGAAATGGGGATTAAGTTAAATATAAAATTATATTACTCATCTTTATCTTTTGATCAATCAATTTAAATATATCATTAGCTCCTAAATACTTATCCTTGTATTGCTATCTAACTTGCAGTTCTTTAATTTATTCAGTTTATAATTAATTTTGTTTATTGAAGTTATTAATTTTAATCAGTTTTAGTAGGATCTAAAGTGAATTCAGCTTTTATAAGAAAATGATCAGTTTTAATTCCGGTTTGTTCAAAAGTTTAGGATGGATAATATTCTGAGGGGAGCAATCTACAAAATCAAGAAAGATGAGAATAGTCAAAGACTCTATTTAAAAGGAAAGAAGCCTGGAGAAATTCGAGTCATCAATCTCGCCAAACTTGGAAGTTTCAAACATTTATATTAAGCTGCAGGAAGCATGAGCCACTATTCTTCGGAAGGAATTAAACTCCTTTATCCGAAAACTTTCTTAAGTTAATTAATAGAAATAATAAATTTAATATTTCTAAAGTAAGAAAGCAAATGTAATTATAAAGTTGTAAAAGATGAATTTATGATCATTAAGAATATAATATCTATAAAATAAACTATAGATCTCTCTTCCAATCTATTTTTATTCCGCATATAAGATGATTAATTTTTTGGGGATCGCTTGGTTGAAAATACTTTGTTTCACATTATTAAATAGCATCATTAAATTTGTTCTATGGTCTATCTTCTTATTAGAATATTAAAGTAACTAGATGCATAAGGAAAAAGCTTAATTGTCATTTTTTATTCCTGAATATAAATAAAGTTTTTAGCAGTGAAATCTTATCTTCACTCTTATTCTATAATGACTGCTCTCCCAAAACAAACGCGAAATTTACAGTAGGTAAATTCCCTGGCTCGATTTTTTGCTTTAAATACTTTAATTTTATAAAGCTGAAAGATAATATAATATCTAAAATTTTAAGGAATTTAAGGAATTTAAAAAATTTTCGTATTAATATTTGTCTGAATCAGAAACCTAAAAAATTTACTACTTATCTATTATAATCACTTACTAATCACGACTACTCACATATAAAATTAAAAAAAATCTAAATTTTCATAAAATTAGTTTTGTTGCTTCTCTTCTAAAAATAAATTTTTATATCAAATACATTTTTAAAAATTTATAATCGGAGCAGATTTCAAAAAAATAATTATTCTGAAATTCAAAAATTTTACTTTAAATGTATAATAATTTTACTTTAAAGAAAAGAAAAACATTTCTTGAAACTATTTCAAACTTGCGATCATTAAAAAAACTCGTAGATTTCAAAATAAAAAATAAATAACTAATTCAACTAAAAAATATTGAAGTAAATCAAAAAAAATAATGATGTAAAGCTTTCTTTTAAAAAATTACAATTGGAAAAAATTAAAAATTATATTAATTAAGAAATCCATAAAATAAAGTAATTTTAAAAGTAATAGATTTAAATATTAATTACATAAAATTAAATTTAAACTTTTTTATTTGATACGAACAAAATCTAATTATATAGTTAATTTTTTTAAAGTGATTTTAAAAAATTATCTTTTAAAGCATTAAAGCTGAATTTTTAAAGTCTCAAATTATATGCAAGATTAAATTTTTGCACAAATAATTTTTCTAATCAGCAGCATTAAAAAACGATATTTTAAAGTAAAACTTCAATTCTTTACTACGTATTTTTTGAAGGACAATAAAATTTAAACATAAATGGGCAAAATAGGAGTAAATGAGTATTTCAATTCTCTAAATTTATGGTTATGTCTAAGAAAAATGTATATAACATTTCAGTTAGTTATTGAACACATTTATAGCATTTGATAAAAGTTGAAATTATTAGTTTCTAAAAATATAAGTTATATTTAAAGCCTAAATTGTTACGAATAAGATAGATAAATTAGTCGCTGAAAAAATCGAGCTTCTCACCTCTAATATAAAAATGAACTGAATAAGAAAATGTGCTTCTAATGTATATAAATTGCCATAATAGTGAATGATAAATGCTCTTAATATTCAATACTTTATACAAAAATAGAAGTTTAAGATAATAATTTGAGAGTAAAAATAGTTTAACATACTATGCTGAAATAACAAAAAAAAAGAGTTTTATTCCAATTGATATATTAAATTAGAGTAAAAACATTAAACAATTTTCAACTTTAATCCTATTCGAACTTCGTTATAAACAAAAAAACGCTTTAAATTATCTAAATTATGCAAATAGTAAATGACGCATACAAAGAAGATAATAAAATTGATTAAGAATACAAAAGATTTTAAATTTGATAAAATTAAATATTTTATGAAAAAGCAATACCTTTTATAAATACAATATCAAAGAACTTTAAAGTTAGCAAAAATAAAAGTAGTAAAGATGATAATGGCTTAAATTAAATTATCCATAATTTTATATTAGATTTTAAGCAAGAAAAGGAAAATAATTTAAAATTTTGAGTATTTACTTATCAGCAATTGCTAGTAATTTATAATATTTAGTAATATTTCTTAAGAAAAGGTTTGAGAATAAAAATTGATTTTTTTAATGAAATAGCTTACAAATAAATATATTTAATTAATTATTTTAACTAAAAGGAGATAAAAGTTTTATATTAATTGCTCAACTGTATATGTCTTCATCTAAATCAACTTCAAGGTGAATTAATTCTTCTTTTTCTTAAATAAACTCGTTCAATTGTTTTTTCATCTTCTTGTAATATTTCTCCACATTCTCTAAATAAATTCTAATGGTATCGTTGTACTTTTTAAGTTATTTATTTTGTTACTATTAATTACCAAGATTCTGCTTGAGTAACATCGCACTTAAATCAACTAATCCCGTTTCTTTCTGTAAATACCTCCAAAGTAGTTACATTATAGATTCATTGATGCTCAAATTTATTTTCGGTGCTGTTCAAGCACTCTTTTTCACTTCAGACATTACCTCCATGAATACCCAGTCTTTTGACAGCGTTAGCAACACTTTATTAAGGATTTTAAGTAAATTTTTTATTGTTTTTTTTATTTTTTGTTCAATTTTCATCTTATCTGTTTGAGGTTAGTTTTCTTTAATTGGTAATTGAACTTCTTCTTTAATTTTCTATGGATTTGCTACTAGATTTTTTTATATTAGTACAAAATTGGAAGTTAAGGTTTCAATTTAAAATTGAACTTAACGAAACAAGCTTCGATCTTCCTTTTTTATCTTACAAAAGAAACCGAAGATTCTAGTTTTCCGCCTTCAAGATCTTTATTTCTGTATTCATTTTCTCAATTAAGAAATAAAGCTAAATAATGTCTTTCTTATGGGATTTCTCAAGCTTTTCAATTTGTTAGGAAATTTAGTATTTCCCAATTTTTAACATGAGTAGATTTATCTTTTTTGAATTCTTGGTTCTTGTTAGTTAACTGGGGCTTAAGATTGATCTACTAGGCTAGAATTTAAGGTTTAGATCCTTACTTTTTTCCCCATTTTTTAAATATATTTAATAGTTAAATATAATCAAATTATTTTAAAAATTTGACTAAATTTTAAATTATTTACATTTTTTATAATTATTATAACTTGAATATTATAAATTTTTGCTTAAAATAAACTGATACATTTTTATCCATCAAACTAATCAAAACTATCTTAAAATAATAATTTTAAAACTTTTAGTATAACTTAAAACTATAGAAAGATAAATAGAAAGATGTTCGAAAATTATAAAGATTCCTGAAGAAATTTATATAGATTTATATAAATAAAAATTTCTGAACTTTATGAAGAATAATTAAAAATAATTTGGCAAATAATTAAAAATTATAAAAATATAACCTAAAAATCGATAAAAATGTTTGTAACTTTTGCTATATTAAATTAAGTTTTAATGAGATAAATTATTAGAATGAATGATCTTTTGAATAATGAATTTTTAAATAGAAAAAGACACAAAAATATGTTTCTCTATGTGTTAAATAAATAACTTATAATATTTGAAGTTGCAATTGTTTTAATAAGTTGAAATTAAATTTTTACTATATAAAAAAATAGTTTTAAAGATAAAACAATTAACATATTTCTTAAATATTTAGTGCTATTTTTTAATTGAAATATTGAATTTAATCTAAGAAATTGAAAAGCTAATTTCTTTTCTAACGAAAAATTTTCTAGATGTACTAAAGATTCTAAACTAATTAATTTTTATTATTATAATATACTTAATTTTTAATTAGAAAAGGATAAAATTTTGTTTATTAAATGAATTCGTTTCAAAATAAATAAATTAAAAATGTTTCCTAAAACATATCATTTAATGTTTTTTAAATTCCTGATAATTCATAGTAAAATTTTCAGTTATTTACATTTAATTTTTAAATCAAAAATTCTAAGTAAAACTCTTTTATAGAACATGAAACTTTTAATCATCAATATTAAAAAAATTCGTATTATATAATTAAAATAATAAAAAACTTTATTTATCTTCTATTTAAATCTGCATTTTTTATTTTATAACTAATTCATTAAGAACAAAATTTAGAACTATGAAACGTATAATTTTTGAGCAATTAAAAACTAAATTCTTTTTAGAAATTAAAATAAAATTATACTCAAAAAATATTTAGTATTTTGGCTAATCAATTAGTAATTAATTTTATAATATTTATATAATAAGAATTCTTGATTTCAACAATTTTATCATTATTTTTTAACTTTTAAAAATTTCATAAAGTACCCTTTAAGTAAATAATTTATATTGCTGTATTATCAAATTCTTTTTTTATTCAATGATAAAAACTAAAGAAGTGATAGTAAAAAAATGATCCATTAAATTAATTTATATCTAATCTCGGTTGATTAAAAAATTATTGGAAGTTATCCCCATATTCTCGAATTTCTTCGTCAGGATCGATTTCTTGTATTACGTTCCTTCCGGTGGCGACTTAGCGCTTCTTTACTATTGGAATCTTGTTCCAATCTCAGTCTTTGCCGAATATTAGTCTGGTTCTTCTCTCATATGCATTAACAATGTCTTCCAGAAGCTGGTCTTTATTTTACAATTTTCTTCTAAAAATTTTTCCATTTGCAGTGCAGTAAAGTTTATTCATTTTCTTCAAAATTTTCTAATTTTCTAATTTTCTAATTTTTATTTAAATTGAAATTGTTCGCAGTTTTTTTTATCGTATTCTGATTTTCTACTTTTTTGCATTAAAAAAAATGTTCCGATTAGAAAAAAATGTAGAATTCTGTTATTCAAAATAATAGGATCATTATGAAGTAAAAGAAGTTATTACTAATTATTTTATTTTATTTAGTTTAAACTCCGTTTATTCCAGTTCTTAGCTAAGTTGAAAATTTGAGGCTTTGTTTTTTAATTCCGTTTTTAGTCATTGATTTTCACTTTATAATTATTGCAAGTAAAAGTCAATGATTAAATCAGTTAATTCGGTCAAGTAACGAAATTTACATCTTTTTTCTTTCCGTTTCCAGGGAGTATGTTTCAATGAGAGAATTTTATTAGTCTACTTTCTGCTAATTTTTAGAGGATTATTTCTTAGGAGCCATTTTTTATAATAAATAGGTTAATAAATTATTCTTGATAAAACTAATTTACAAAAGACTAGAAATAAATTAGAAAATAGATTACAACAAAAGAAAATCTTACTTTAATATATTTAAAGTTTACACAGTAGACTAATAAAAATATTTTATATATATACTTTATATCTGATAGCAAACATTATGCAGACTACAAATTTTTCTTTCTTAAATAATTAAAACTATTATTATTTACAAGCTAGATCAAAAATAAAGATATCTAAATAATAATTTATTTATGCATAGTTTATGGCTAAACTAAAAGCATGATTTCTTTTTATAAAATAAAGAGAAAGCTTTATTATATTTAATCTATTAAGCATTATTTTCTATTTAAAAAAAAATTTCTTTAATTAAAACTATTAAAAAGTTTATTTAAGCTAATTGAAATATCCTAATTATAAAACTTTAGTCAGAAAAATTTGTAAGTTTATAAATGGTATAAATTAAATTATCAAAATCTTTCTAAAAGAATAATTATATTAAAAATAGAAAATATAATTTTATTGCGCTATCTAGGGAAATTAAAGTATCTAAATAATTTTAAGAAATTATTTCACTAAAATCTTACTGTTAAATTGATATTTCAGTTGCTTTTTTATTATGTTGAGTATCAAATTGCCTCTCCTGTTTAAAATATATTTTTCAGTTTTTTTAAATCTCTATAGTAAAAGTCCATAATGTAGAGAATAATTGAGCTAATTTAGCGGATCATAAAATAACTTATTAATTTCAATTTTTTAGTAGATTTACTAGCAAATTTGCTATCTTAAGTACAGCTAAAAAATTAATAAATTTCAAAGATATTTCTTAATTATCTCTATTCTTATCACACCTAATACTTCTTTTTGAATTCTTTAAAAGACAAAAAATCGCTCAAATTGTTTTTTCCGAGTATTTGGCAATGCTTATAGATACAAAAATTATCTATTTTGAAAAAGAAGAGTTGATAAATAAATTACTAGCTATGCTTAAATATAAACTATTTTTACTTAATTATCTTAACTCTAAATAATTTTAATTTGCCTAATATAATTATATAATGATGGTGAATATTACTATTATATTGATATCATTATTATAGTTAAAGAACTTTAAATTAATTAATTTCGCTATTAAATATTTTACTTAGCTAATTAAACTTAAATTGCTAGCTATTACTTCATTTTATAATGGTATTTAAATGATAATTAAAGAATTTATATTTAAGTTGGGATTTTTTTTCATATAATTGAGATATTAATACTTTCTCAATTATAAATTAAACTATTTTAAGTTGAATCACATTGAACTGCAGAATATCCTTCTGGATTGCAATACTTTTTAGGATTAGAAACGTTAAGAATTCAATTAACGGTTTATTTTACGAAAATCAAACTTATAATTATTTTTCATTCTACACACTTGAAAATCTATACTCTTTGGAAATAATAAATTAAGCTTAAATTAAAATAAATAATAGTAGTAGTTCATAATTTAAAGATTCTAAATAAATAAAAGTGTAAGGAAAATCTGCCAAATTACTTTTAAAGAAAAAAATGGAAAAATATATAATAATAATAAACTATAAAAGTTTCAATATTTTAAATATTGAGATATAATTGCATAAATATTGATAAATAATCATGCAAATTATGTTGAATTTAAAAGTTTCTGCATTTTCAATCACGACTTTCTTTTACTCTCAACTTGACAAGGACTTGAATAGTTCATTAAATCTATTTTTTGGTTTCTTTTAGTAGGATCTATTTCTTCACTCTAGTCTTTAAAAACCTTTGATCTTCTTCAAATAACTATTGATGGAATATTTTATGTACTTGTCTACTTTAATTATCTTTTTTTGTAAATTAATGATTGATATAGTTTTATTAATATAAAATTAGTCTTCTATATTCTTTTCTATTAATTATTTTGTGTTATTAAAATTCTTTAAAATGTCTAAATAAATATTATATTAGAAAATGTGCTCAAATTTATAAAATTCCTATATGCATAAGCAAAGTTAGTTTAATTATGTTTTCTATATATCGTTGATTCAGTTCATATAAAAATTATAAGTATATATCCTTAGTTTATAGATTGAAATAGTTTCATGTCTATTGTATTTATTGAATGCTATTAAAGGGAAAACATTTTAATTACTTTCTATTTATACAGCAAATCCTTTTGGTTTTAACATTACTGCATTCCTTTAAAGGTATTCTTAGAAGCTTTTTTTAAGATTTAAATATTGAGATTCTTATTAAACTCTTTGAAATCATAAATTCTTTAAATATCTAAATTATACTTTAAATGCTTTATCTATATATTTCTTGTAGGAAAGGTTAATTTCTTATACTTTTGAAATAAAAAGGTTATACTGAATAAGTAGAAAAACATAAAGATAGAAAACTAAAGATTTGTATTTAAGAATTAGAACATTTAATAATAAAGGATTATTTATGACTTAATAATACAAAATAATTCTTAATTTATATGTTAATATATCTTTAAGATTATTTAGCAACATAGATGCTAAGAAATTAATTTAAAATCATCTAAATTTATATCTATATACATTTCCTAAATTTAATATCTTTTATAAGCAGCATGAAAAATTAATGTGTAGACAAATAATTTAAAAATCATAATGAAAGAAAAAAATAAAAATATAATTAGTAATTTTAGTATTTTAAAGAGATTAATTTCAACTTTAAATTTTTTATAAAGATAAATAATGCTTAAAATTTATTTTATTTATATAAATGCTGGTTTGGAAGTAAAAATTTTGAAATACAAAATCTATTAATTAATTCTATATAAAAGAATCTGAGCGATTAAAAAAAATTAAATTTACATCAGAAAAATAAAAAATTTAAGATTAAAGGGTAAAAAATATTTAAAAGTTCAAAGAATTTTGAGAAATTTTAGTTAGATTTATTTAAATTTCTTACAAGTTTATTTGAAAATAAAAATTAGAAATATATAAAAATTAAAAGTTAGAAATTATTTAGTCATCAACAGTTTTTAAATTTTCAATATCTATTTAAAATTTAGTTATTTTTAACATTTATTAAATAAATTAAATAATGTTCGCCTTTCAGCTTAATAAAATAATTTTTATGATATCACTCTCATTCTGAAACTCTTAGGTCTTCATTATTGTTTTGATTTGATTTTTTAGTCTAGTTTCTCTTCTTCCTGTATCTTTGTTCATTCTAAAAATAATTATTTTAAGTCTTCTTTATTCAAATATTACTAATGGATTTATTTTTCCCTCAATCATTCTTAAAATCAAGTTATTTGTTAAAATTTAGTTATTTTTAACATAAAAAAATTATAAATTGAAGAACTTTTCTTCCATTATTATCAGTGTTTGACCTTATAAAATGCGATATATAAGTTTTGTTTTCCTTTGATTCATGTTACTACCTATTGGATATTTATAATATTGACATAATTTAATAAATTTTACGTTTAAGAATTTTTTAGTAGTGCTTGAGTTTAACATTTCCAAAACTAATATACTCATTGTGCAATTTCTGTTGAATTGTTAGATAAAGTATAAAAATTCTATCCGATTGGAAAAAATCTAATCTTGCTTAAGAATCTTAATCATTTTCTTTTACTATAATCTGAAAGATTTCTTGCTATTTTTTTTTAATATTTGCCTAGCTCCATAATTCTTAATGTGTTCAATATTGAAATTTACATTACTGAATGTTTTAATTTTGGAATTTCCAAAAAATTAATGCATATTTTATACTGACACACTAAGAGCTGAATTTTTTGTCTGAAATTAGTTTAATTTACAGTCTTAAAAATTGAATACTGTTTATTTAGTATTATTTTATACATTTTTGCAATTTCATCAATCTAATTTAACTACCTATACGATATGAAGTAATTATTTAAAATTACTAGAGTCATTATAAAAACCCTTATTTACATAGTATTTAATTTAATTAAAAATATTTAAAAAAATGGTTGAAGATTTCTATTATCTAAAACTTTAAACTTTTCTTTATAAACAAAAAATTAAAAATATAATTAACATAATTTTTCTTATTTAATATAAGACAATTTTAAGAATTTTGCTTTCTTTTATTTTACTAATTTAAAAATTAATTAATTTCTTAAAGTTTTTCATTCTAAAACATTTTTTTAAAATATTTAGAAATTTATAATTTTTATATTAAAACTTATAGTTATCATTAGATTAAGAAATAATATTTTAAATAGTTACTGGAAATCCTATAAATTAAATTAATTCTAAAAATATATTAATTTAATATTATATTTTTACTAATCAAAAAATTAGATTGATTACAGCTATAAAGCTTAAAAAACCAAAAATAACTAATTGATTTAAATAAAGGATATAAAATATATTAAAAGTATCAATTAAATTTAAAGTTTCAAATCTTTTGTTTGATGTAAATTTTCTAGTGGTAAATACTTTTAATTTGCTTCTATTATTTAAATTTTAGTTTATTATAATATTAAATGTGGCTTCAAGAAGGTTTTATGGCGTCTTCTCAAAACGTGAGAGAAAACAAGAAAAATCTCTTCTTTAGATCAAGTCTTAGCTTTAACAAGTCCAACCTTCTAAATTAGCAATAAATGAGGAATAAAAGAACAAAAAAGACATCAACCAATCAAATAGTCGCTCCATTCCTCAAAAAAAGAGAAAAACTAACACTTCTAAACTACCTAAACTGAATACCTCCGAAAAGCAAAAAATAACGGAGGAAGAAATAAGAATTAAGAAGTTCATAATAAATGGCGTAGGATCCGCCTCATTAAAGAAAGGGTATGGTCAATAAAATAGAAGGTCTTTAAAATAATTTTTAGACTAATTAGAACTGTCATTGAACTGGAAGAAATTGAAAAAGTTCCAAACTCGCTACTTAAGGGAAGAGAACTATTAAAGGTAACATTTTCTTTTCCTGAAAGATCTTTTAATTTGAAATTTTAGTTCTAAACTAAATTAGATAACCTTATACTTTCATAAACTACTTTTCGCTTTAATCTAAAATTAATTTCTTATTTTTAGGTTTTTGGCCTTATTTCATTAAGGTTATTATTATTTTCACATCTTTTACCATTGGAAAAATGAAATAAAAAAAATTTCGTGAAAAACATAAGAAAAATTATTATCCCAAAATAATTTTATTATAAGTAAAAATTTAGAAAATAAAGAAAGAGGAAATTATATAATACTTAAAATTTAAAAATTGACATATAATCAAAATTTATTTAATTAAGTTATTTAGCAATAAAGAAATTTTTTATAACTTTCGTTAAATTCTTTTTGTAATTTAAGATTTTAAAATTTTTCTATTATTTTAAAAAGTGGGAGATGAGATATTATAGGGGAGATATAATAAACGCATGAATAAATATATTGAAAATATATAAATTAAATTTGAAAGTAAGTAAAAAATAGCTCATTAGCTATTATTAAATTTCTGTGATAAAAATTTATCATATAGAAAAAGAGCTGCGACAATTTTTTAAAAGTAAAATTAATAAATGTTTAGACCGTATTTTTAATTATTATTACTCTATAGATCTAACATTAGTATCTAATTTTATTTTTTATTTCCTTAATTTTCTTAATAATTTTATTTATATAAGTCTTATACTATTCAAAAATTGCTTCATAAGGACTTTTCATGACTTAAATGTTTTAATTATTTTATGTAAGAATAGTGTTTAGTTTTTCTAAAGAATTGTTATTATCTGTTAATTTTTATGATTTAATTTTGAGTTCTTTTACTTCATTTAGAAAAGCATTTCATTTTATTTTATTTTTCGGCCTAAAAGCCAGAAGGAGAACTATTTAGAAACTTATTGATGAATAAAGATTTCTACGAACTCTAATTTGTGACAAACCTAATAATGGTGACGTTACTTTAACACACTAAAGATATTATTATAATATAAATTAAAAATGGTACCTAGAATAAATGATAAAATTTGTATGTAAAAGAATTAATTATAAATTGGACAAAAAATAAAAAATATAATGATTTAAAAAAAGAATATCAAAAAATGTATTTGCCAAGATAATATTAATTTATCTATAGTAGATAATTATATCTAATCTTTTAATAAAAAATTTAGAATCAAGAAGTGAATAATATTAATTATATTATAAAAATTCAAAAATAGAAATAGAATCTGCTTGAAATGATGAAATTTAAAAATAAGATTGCTTTTTAAGGGAAAACAAAAAAATTATTAACAAATATAAGTAATTTTATGCAAAAATTTTAAGCATTGATAGATTTTTTATCTCAACATAATAAAAAATATCTAAAGTTCATGTAAAAGATTTTTTTTGCTCGCATCTAAAAAAATTTAAAAATAAATATTCAAAATTAAATACTTTTTAATTTGAATAAAAGCAAGTAAAAAACTCTACTCTTAAGTCTTTTTTATTTATTAAAATAATAAATTTTAAGATATTATTGAAAAATTTTTGGTAAAATGCTCTGGCAAAAATAAATAAAAGCAATGAATGGTTACCAAGATAGAATGAATGTCAAAATAAAATAAAATTACTAGTTGTTATTCATTAAATTTTAAATTGTATGTTAAGATTGCTAATTAAAAAAATATCAACAAATCATAAGAAATTTATGATGAATAAAAGAATACTTAAAATTAAATAATCAATAAGATAAAAAATACTTATTTGGAATATTTTTCTTAATTGCAACTAATAAAACTGAGATTATAGAGCGCATAGTAACATAATGATGTGCAGCTCTTTAAACAAAGTTTTTTAAATTTTTAAATAGGTTCTAAATTACTGTCTTCCTCAACGTAAGCATCCCTTGAAAATTCTTTTCATTAATAGACATATTGTCGGAGTTCTGCCCTAAGAAAGTTTAATATCTAGCATTGTTCAACATAGTTTTACTTGATGTCTCAATCTTGTCTTCCTCAGTTCTTCACATGGAGTATTTCCTAATACCAGAGTTTAATCACATTGGAAAGATTGTTTCTCCCTTTTTTATTCCTATTTAAAGCAACCATAATATTTATCGAATAACTAAAGTGTTGGGAACTTTTATAAATTCTAAATAATATCTTAAATAATAAAATAATATTAACTAAGAAACATATAGATAATAGAAATCTTCAAGCAATATTAAATATTGATTCAAATTATAAAAGAAAATAGAAAAGTAATTTAGACATTAAAGGTTAATTAATTATTATTTCTTAAATAATTTAGAGATATCTGACAAAAATAAAATTTAAATTAAAAAATGTCTTTTTCTTATATTTCAAAAATAAAATAATTATTATTTAGGAGAAATAATAACTACATAAAATATAATAAAATTTCAAGTTTCATATGTGCTAAGATATAATGTATTTTGAATATTTTGATATTTTAAAATTCTACAAGTTGCTATATTCATATAAATTTAAAACAATTAATTAATTAATCTAGAAATTAAAGACTATTAGATATTGGAAAGTTTTTAAATCTTAGAATTAATTTAATTAATTTAATTAATTTATATAATTTTAAGATTAAAAAATATTTTTCAATGTAACAAATGTAGAATAGATTAATGCTTAAATATCCTTCAAATAAGGATATACTAAAGATTTTTAAAATAATTACTAAACTAAATATTTAACATAATAATATTTTAATTTAATTAATTTTATAATATAATAATTACTATGTGATTTCGCTCATTAATAAGTTAATAAATTTAAATTAGCTTAAAATCTTTACATATTTTTCGTTTTTCTTGAACTTCTTTTTTCAATAAGTATTTTAAAATTTCTCATTGCTCTTCATCTTTACAATTACAATTCCCCAACCCGGCTAATCTCCAAGTATGAAATTTTCATGTTTTTCGTTTGCTTCTATCATTTTTATTATAATTCCATGCTTTAAAATTGCTTTCTTCTTTATAAAGTCAGTTATAAAATAGATTCTACATAAAATTTATCTGTTTGGCTTTCTCGATTCTTTACTTTTGTTTGCAAAATAGTTTCATTCTATGTGTTATGTTTTCTCGGGGTATCAATATCTTTTATATCTCTTTCTTCTTTGCTGCAAGTTAGAATTTAAGATTCAAAATTAATGGGATTACTTGTTGCAATTTAATGCTAAGGTTACCCTTTTTTTCTATCGTTGCTTTACTATATTAGCGATCAATTAAGAGATTTTTTTGCTAAGATCTTGAATTCAGATAATAAAATTTTAATTTTAGGTTATACTTTTAAGTTCTTAGATTGTATTCTGTGAAACTCACTTAAGATTTTTTAAATCAAGTTTATCTGAGAAATAAGAAATACATCTTAGATTAACTTCCTTTAATTTTATAAAATAAAAGCAGTTATAAAATATTCTAAATTAAATAGCAACACTTTAATTGAATATCCTTAAGAAGAAAAATATAAATTTTATTATTTTAATGGATATATTTATTCTACATTTCTTTAGTATTCTATTTTATGTTAGAATATGACAAAAATGCTATTAAAGTAACTTAACTTTTATGAAAGCTAATAGTTTTATATATTTAAGTTTTACCTTTTTAGTAAAACAAAATCTCAAAAAGTAATTATATTTTTGAATATATGAATAAATAATATTTAAACACATTTTTTTATTCAAATAAGGAGAGAAAATTAGCAATTTTAAGAATGAATTTGAAGATTAAAAAACGAAATAATAATATTAAAAAATTAACTAATAGAAAAAAAAGTAGTAAGTGAACAAGAATTGCACTTATAATCTTAACAATGAATTAAGACATCAAATAGAATGATAATCAAAGATTAATAACCTAATGTATAACAAAATTGCATGAACATTGAAGAAGGTCCAAATTAAGAAATATTAAAACAAATTAGAGTTTTAGAGAAAAATTCTTCCAAAAAGAAAAGAGTGAAATTTAGTCAAAAGTTGCTTTTATTGCAAATCGAAGTGGCATTTACTAAAATCTTGCAGGGGATGAAGAATACTTATAAAAAAGAAGAAAATAAAAGAGAAAGGAAATCAAATGACTTTATATAAACTAGTAAGAAGTTTTTAAAAGAAGAATCTTTACAAAACCAGAGCTCGAAAAGTGGTCACCATCCACAAAAAAATTGGTCGTGATATCCATTCACGAAACCAAAATGGCAGCACGTACCTGGTTGAGATCCCATGGGAGACAGAACTTTTTTACTTTTAGTTTACATTTATATATACATATATATTAAACACATTTATTACATTATTTCAAAATAATATATTTTGGCTTAAATTTATCTTATAGCAAATAGTTTAAGCATATTTATATTCTAAATATTTATAAATTTTCCTATCAGAAAAGATTTTTAAAAATTTTAAAAATTTGAAGCATAAAATTTAATAAAATTGAACGATAAAGTATAAAAGTTACAAGATATTAGATTTAATTAGTATCTATTTACATTTCTTTACTAAGCGTAGAAATAAAGAATAAATAGAATAAATTTTAATTTTAAGCTAGATAAAGATATAATAGTAAATTTCATAGACTCTAAAAGCAAAAATTTAAAATCCATTATTGAAATAATTTATAAAAAATCATAGAAATTTAACAAATTAATCATGTTTTTTACTCACTAAAATTTCAAAATTTGGTCAGAAATTAAAGCGCGATTGGAAATCCCAAAAAAAGTATTAATTTTAATTAATCATATTATAAAATAAAAAGAAAAAAATCTTAAATTTTAAGTTAATGGAAAAACACAAATTATATATATAAAAATATTTTAGATTAAATAAAAAGAAAAATGTATTTCTTTTTAAAAACACTGATTTATAAAAAAAAAATTACATAAACCATTAGCGTTTTAATCTATTAAAAACTAACATAAAAAGAATAAATAAAAAAAAGACTCAAATTAAAAAGAACTAAAAAGTACAAAAGTTAATCTACTCTATTTAAAAAATTAAACTATTATGTATTTCTAAGAATTTCAGATAAAGTTAAAATTCGCGAATGATTATGTTAAGTTGAAAATTTATGATTATAAAATAAATAATAATAAATATTTTAAAAAAAAATTACATATAATAAGTTGAAAGATGATATGTATCAAAATTTAAGAAAATTTTTAAAAAGATCAAAATACTAATTAATAATAAATTCGAAATTTTAAATTATTTAATCAAAAAATAGATAGATATTCTTTTAGGTTAAATAAATAATGATATTATTAAAATATATGTTTTTATTGACTATAAATCAAATTATGATTAATATCTTTATTAAAAAAATTTAAAAAATTATTAACTTTTTCTAATTAATATCTATTTTAGGAAAATTTGATAAATTTTACGTAATTAATTTATCTCAATATATTTTTTATGTGCATAAATATAATTAAATTATTTAATATTAAAATTTAAACCAAATTTCTTAAAATATAAATAGATTCTTTTAATAAAGCATTATAAATATAGAAATTTAATAACTTAAGTATTTAAATTAAAAAAATTATGTAATCATTAAAATTTAATCTTTCTTTTCTCAATTTTTATACATTATTCACAATAATTTTATCTTTTATCTTTTTAAGATTAATATTTTTAATTTGATTTTTAAAATTCCTTTAAATAAATTTATAAAAGTTTCTCCTAGTCATTATCCTATATTTTTCCATTTTCATTTTATTTTTCCTTAAAATTAATGATATTTATATATTAAAAGTTATTGAAATTATGGTAATTATAGATTATAGTAAAGATTAATTTACAATTATTTTTATGTCAAAAAATTTTAAATTTCAATTATTCTAAGATTTATTCTATAAGTGAGGCAATATACATCTTTCTCTAATTCTTTTTAAGTAAGTATTAAAATAATATTTTAATACTTAAATTTCGATTTTATTTGCCTTTTTACCTACTTCCATTAATAAAAGTATTTTTTTCTCATTCTTTTTTTTTAATTGAAGACATTTTAAAAGAAAGTTAATTTTTGGATTAAAAGTAATCTTTAAACTATAGTTTATAAAAATTAGCTGTGATTTACATATTATCAATTAAATCCTTAATTTAGAAATGAACCGATATCATTTTAAGTTTTCATTATATTAGCTCTTTTATTCATCTATAAATTTCCATGTTTATTGAAAGGAAAAACTTTTATTTCGCAATAGATCAAACTCGTTCACATAAGCTAATTGTCCCTCACTTAAGCATATTTTATTTAATTCTCTTATTCAAAAATATTAGTTTAAAAAGTAATGATTAACTTTTAAAGTTAATAGTTTCTTTATAATTAAATAGTTAACTAAAGATATATTTAATTACTTATATTTATTTCTACCTATAGTACCAATGTTAATTTCTTATATTTAAATATAAAGAAAGTTTACTATTAATTGATGCTATTATGTAGCTATATAAAGAGAATATATGTATAGTATTTTACTAAGCTTATAATAAGAAAACTTATGATATTAATTTATTTTTATATTTATTGCTTAAAAATGATTAATATTAAGATAATTAAATTAAATAACACCTAAGTTAAAATAGAATTCTCCAACTAAACTTAATCATACTTTTCTAATTATCAATATTTGATACAATTAGATAATTAGAAGTAGTAAAAATAGTTAAGACTTTAAATAAGTAACTTAAATTTCTTATGCTAATCATCAAAAAATTGATAAATGAATAGAACCCTAAACAATAAATTAAATAATAGACTATTTCCTAAGAAAAGGAAAGTAGATTAGTCAAATCAAAAGGAAACTGAAATAAAATTTTGACCAGAAGATCAGTTAACTGGGATATTCCAAGCTCAATTAACTATCAAATACAAATCAAAAGGAGAAGGAAATCTGAACTCAAGTTTATTCTGTTAAAAAAGAAAGATTAGATGTTGATATTTCTATAAGTATGGACACAAGACCAATAAGTGTTATAGATTTAAGAAGGATTAATCTTAGGTAATAAGAAAGAGGAATCTAAAATTGACTTAATATCTATAGATCACTAACAGAAAAATATACAAGAAAAATATTTAATCATTCTTAGATGTCCAAAAATCTAATAGGCATTAAGACGATACGAAAGATAACAAATAGGATTTGACTTACAAGCAATAGTAAGAGGAGAAAGCAAACAAGTTTTAAGGATTTTTGATCCAGAAGAATATGAATTCGAGATTTATTGATATATAAAAACCTCTATAAATTATAAATCGTGGTAAGCCAAATAAAGATAACGCCACTTTTATATATTATTATTATAATTTAGAATAAAATGAATAGCTTCAAGAAGAGTTTTTTTGCCACCTTCTCAGAGTAGAAAAGAAAACCTGTAGCATCATCTTTAACCACATCTTAGCTTCAATTAACCAACTTATTTTATATAAATTAGAACCTCAAAATTAATTCTTGAAAACCTCCAAAATATTCCAAAAGAAAATAACCAAATATCCATATAGCTTAATTCACTTAAAGAATAAATTTTATGCTTTATATCTAACATGAATATGCTAAGATAAGAAAATAGTAACTTATAGATCTAAATTAGCAATCGTCCTCAGCCATCAGAGTTTAACTAGAGAATTGTGCTTACAGAAGAAAAGTTAAAATAATTCGCTGAGATTACTGAAAGCCTGTTTTTAAAAACCTTTCTCTCAACGATCTTCCAGATATAAAGCTAGAAAAAGGAAATAGAAAAAAGGGAAAACCAAAGAGCTAGTTTTGCAAAAAACCTGGTCATTTGTAAGATAACGCTGGAATTTCTAAAATAAACAAAATGTAGAGAATAAGAAACTTCAAAAAATATGGAATAAACTAAGCAAATTGTATGTTACTCAAGAGGGTAAAATTTATAGAAATAAGATAAAATCGAGAAAAATTAACAAGCAGGTCGTGAAGAAAATAAATTATTCTGAATAAATAAACGTTTGAAACATAACTAGGATCAAACAAATTTCCTATAATAAAACCTGGAGAAAAAGTAGTAGTCGATATGTAATAATGCAACATAAGAAAGAAGAATATGAAGAATTCATCCAGAATAAACTTTTTAATCATTTAAAATCAAAATTACAGTGATGAACCTAATAAATGGTTGTATCACTTTAATTTATTATTGCTATTGTAAGAAAAAAATTTAAAAAATCCATTGTTAAAGATTTAAGGTATCGTATAGGAGTAAAATGAAAATAAATAGCAAAAAAACGAATAAATAAGCATAAAAAGAAGAATTAAATTAATTATTTTTTAATTAAAAAATAATGATAAAATTTAAAATGATTTGTACTATATTAAACCCCAGTTTAAAATTTTTAAATAATTGGTTTTTAAAAATTTATGAATATGGTAAAATTCTAATAGATAAGATCAATTATGTTATATTTATTTCAAATAAATTTTTATTTCTTATTAAGATTATTTATATTATATTGCTTAATTTAATATATATATTAAATGCTTAACTTTTTTTAATTTAAAATTCAAAATATTTATTTAAATATTTAAATTTCTTCTAGAGAAATATTTATACTTGTATAGAAAATTATATAGTTTTTCAATTAAAATTTAAGAATCATTAATTTTTCATTATTTAAGATTGCTATTTTTATTTTTTTATTGTTATTAAAGTAATTCGTTTTTAAGTCTCATTTTTCTGAAGCTTCAAATTTATCTTAAATCTTTTTTATTCTTATTTAAATTAATTAAAATATAAAAAGATTCATTTTGTTTTTTTCAGTCAATTATTTTTAATTATTAATAAAGTTAAGCTTTTCTTATATAACTGTATTAATTCATCTTTTTCTTTGTAATTTTAATCATAAATGTAAATTTTCTTTTTTTATTTCTTCATTTTATTTTAAATTTTAATTTTTATAATGAAATTCTACTTATATTAATATTTAATTTTTTTTTATTCAAAAAATATTTATAATATTATTTAAAAATTTACTATAAACTATACATTCTTTGTCAGTCATAGGAAAGTTCTTAAATATAAACCTCTTTAAATTTTTCATTTCTCTGCCAATACTTATCTTCTTTTTTCATGTAAATTCGTCTTAAATTATCAAAGTATTGTTTTTCTCTTTTTCTTTTTAATTTCATTTATTCTATATTTTCATTTTTTATTGCTTCTAAATGTGCTATTTCCAATGATCTTATTTGAAGTTAATAAATTACCTGCATCTTCTTCATAAAATTTTTACTGAATTAAAGTAATAGCATTTTTTTATTTATTCTTTTTGTAATTGGAAGTTGGATCTTATCCTCTATTATTATAATTCGCTTTTTCGCTCTTTTTTATCACCTTAATGTTGCCGTTTTTGTTATTTTCCTATTATTTCATTCTTTTTTGTTTGTTAGTTAATTTGTTCTTATTGCTATTTCTATGATTAATTGTGCTCTTTCTTTTATATGTTTCAGAAGGCGTTTAAATCTCTTTCTTCGAACATAATTCTCGGATCTAACTCTTCTGCTATTTCTAGTTAATTCATTAACCTTTTATTATCTTTCTTCAGAATTTCAACTTTTTCTTAAAGGTTAAGCACTGCTTAAATAAGTTATCCATAACTTATCTACTAATTCGTATTGAAATTAAAGATTTCCGAATGGAAGATGTTATTAGCCTATTTTCTAAACCTCTCTTAAGAAATAATTCTCTATTTTGTGGATAGTCTTTCTAGTGCCTTTTTAAAAATCCAAGCTTTCCTTGATTAATTTTTTTTCGGAGTTGCGGAAAATCCCTAGTGAATATCTTCATCTATGTTTTTTTCATTTAATTAAATAAAAATCTTAGTTCCTATTAGTAAAAATCAATTAAACTAAAAGCTAAAGATGCTTTATTTATAATTATTTTCTGTATTTTAGTTTAAAATTGATTATAATTATATTTATATTTAAAATTTTAAAATATAATCTAACTTTTCAATTATATAGCTTTATGCATTAAGCTTTTACTTTAGTAATTATTTATTATATTTTTCAAAAAATTAATTATTTTTAAATTTGTAAATTTAATTAAACCAGTAAATTTATTATAGTCATCATATAATCTAATTTTATCTGATTTATAATATACATAAATAAACAATCTTAAATGTTATTAGTTGATATCATTCTTTTTAACCTATTATTTATAAATCTTTAAAGTGATATCTTTTAGAATAATTATTTTAATGATAAGAAAATTAATTTTCTTTATTATATTATACTTATTATTTAAATATTAAGAATATATTTTACTTGATTAATCATCTAAGCTATAATTTATTTAATCTATCTACTTACAAAAAATGTTGTTAACATGTATTGGATCAATAGAAATAAAGATTTTGCTTGCTATTGCGAAAGTAAAATAAAAATTAACTTTATAATTATTATTATTATTGAAATTTACATTTTTTATTGCTAGATACTAGTAAATTTAAATATTACATTTTAAGTTGCCATTTATTACTCTTCTTAAATATATTTGATTATTAATTAATCTAAATATAATTTTTGAATATAATAATAGTATAATTGGATTAAAATTTTAATTTATGATAAAATATCTAAAATATCATTTATATCTAATTAATTTAATATAGACTATAAATTATTATATTTTATACATTTATCAATTTTTTTAATTTCAGTTTATAAAATTTTAGATAAACTAACTAAAAAAATGTTCTAGTTTGTTGCTTTAAAAGAAAAAATTTAAAGACAAATACTGTAAATCTAAAATTGTATTTTTAACTATAATTAAAAAGAATATAAATATTTAAATATGTAAGAAATAGTTAAATAAATAAATAGATATTCATATTATTTAATCTGTGGGATTACTTTAAAAAATGTATTTAAAATGATATTTGAAAGTTAAAAATTATTTTCGATAATTTTATCACTTTTTTATTGTAGAATTTAAGCAAGTTTATTCATTCAGCTTATTAATAAGTTAATAAGATACTAAAAATAAAGTAATGTTTGAAAGCTCTCTTACTCTCCCCTTTTTTGGTATCGAAGCTAATCTTCGACAGGTATTTACTTGTTTTCCATCCAGCATTCAGAAGGATGCATAAATAGATTTAAACGTCTTCTATATCAATTAATTTAATGTAATATAATCTTGATATAGTTCTTCATAGGCCTTAATCCTTTTACTTCTTTCAACTCCGGTACAATGAATAATTAAATGAGTTGCAGTGATAGCATTTCTTTTCATAAGTTAGATGTCCATTTTTTTCTTTGAATTTTAATTGAATTTTTTTTTTTCAATCTTTCGAAATCTATTTTAAATAAATTTTTTTTCCTCTATTTTTACTTTTTTTGTAAAGTATAAAAATAGAATTAATCCTCGCTAATTTTTCTAGGTTAATAATAAATTTTGATTTATTTAAATTTTTTAATTATTACTATAATAAAATAATTAAAGCATGTACACTTTTTGCTATTTTTATATATTTAAAATTGTAGATTTTTAAGTTAAGAATTAGTTAGATTTGTATATCCCTATAACAAAATAGATTAACTCAAATATTTAGTCTCAAATTCATAATATTAACTTTTCAATACTTTTACAAATATTTAAAAATAGCTATATATTTGTAAATTATTTTGTATTAGATCATAAAAGGAATAATTAAATAAATTAAGCTTTATAATTATTAAGCTACTTAATTAGTATATTTATAAAATAACTAAGGATAATTATATAGCTTTGATTTGTAATACTCTTCAATTTTCTAAACTATCTAGAATAAATGGGCTTATAAAATTATTTTACGACCAGTAATAAATCTATTACTGCCACAAGCCCTTTAAAATATCTTTTTACACTTAATAAAAATTAGCATTTAAATTACAAGGAAAGTATAGAACGTAATATATTATAGAATATCATTAATACAAATAAAAAATTTGAATTACAAACACACTTTTAGGAACTAAATTAATTGTTATAAGTATACTTACCAAATCAATCAACTTTTATTTACTTCCTAAAATTAAATTAAAGTTATAAAATTTTATTCTATCCCTTTTTTTAAAGACGACTTTATTTTACTGAGTGAAATTTTCTATAATCAAATTAAGTAACAAATACATCTATGCAAAAATATTTATTTTTAAATTCTTTAGTATTATATAATCATTAATTTATTTAAATCTTCAAGCTCTTTCATGCATACTAAAATATATTAATTGTTAAAAATCTAATTTTATGTATTCTATATATGATTAATGTATTTTTGATTCTTGTAGATTCTTCTTTTAATTCTTTTTTTATAGCATTTAGCAATTATTAGGTTTACTATTTCAAATCTTATTTATTTTTAAAAACGACACAAAAAATTTTTAGTATGATAAAAACTTAAAAAAATTTAATATTAATTAATTTTTGTATTAAAATTTAATATACTACAATTTTTTTAATTATTCTAACATTTTATTTTGTAATAGTATTTTTGCTTATCAGAAATATTTAAAGTAATATTAAATTAAATATGATTCAGTTTGATTTAATAGATATTAATTGAATAAATTAATCGAAAGATTTTTCTATTAAAATTTAGGTTTTTTGTTATTTATTAATTATTACATTTAAGAAAAATTATCTTACTTTATAATTTAGATTTTTATAAAGATTATGTTGACAATAATTATGAATTTTAGTTGTCTTGAAGGCCTTTCAACCTTTTCCTGTCTACCTCCAGATTACTCCATAAATTAAAAAGTTTCTACATCTTCCTTTTCTATTTTGCTTATTTTGTTGATTCTCCAATTCCAGAGTAACTTTTAGTCCTTGTTTTTCTTGCAAATGTTTAATATTGCATTCATGTATAGTTTTTCTCTTTTTTCTTATTTCCAGTTATTCCTTTCTCTTTTTTTTCTTTTATTTTCCAAAGATTCTTCTAAAAATACTTATTTAAAGATTAGAAATTCCTTGCATCTTCTCTATATATGCGTTTTTGAATTGTATTAATAGCAAATCTTCACTATCCATTCATTTTTTCTTATCTTATCTTACCAATCCTTTTTCTATTTTATTAAATCATCTTCAAGTCTCATTAATTAATTTGCTATTGTAGTTTTTTAAGAATTTCTGCTATATATTCCAGAAGGCGTTTAAGTTTCTTTCTTGAGACATGAGGCTTGAATCTTTTCCTCTTGCTTGCTTATAATCTCTAATAGTTTCTTTTTTTCCTTTTTAAGTTTTTTTATCTCTTTCTGAAGGCTTTATATCACTTTAATTACTTTTTCATAGCTTATCTACTGATCAGTGGTGAACTCTGGAACTTCTCAATTAATTATATTATTTGCCTATTTCCTAGACTTTTCCTCCAATGTAAGATTTTCTACTCGGTGAGTAGTTTTCTAATATTATTTTCTATTTTATGAGGTTCAAGGATATTATTTGATCCATCTACTTTTTAGTTTAAAGGAAACTATTCTAATTTGAAAGTTAGAATTTTTTAATTCAGAAGATTATTATTTTAAAATAGACGTGATAAGAAGAGTTAACGCTTCATGCTTCCTCTCTTCCTTTTGAGCAATGGCAAAGAAGCCTTTCTCTGAATACTTCCTTGATTTTATAAAAATTTATATATTTATTGAATAGAAGATTTCCTTTGAATTCATATATTTACAACTTCCTAGTTTATGAATTAGACTCTAAATTATTCAGTCATCCAATATAAATTTATATTTTTAAATTTGATAGATCATTTTTAAATCTAATTCGAATAATTACCCTACTTTTATGCTAAAGAGTTTGAGTGATTGAAAAGTTATAACTTATACAAATAATTAAAGAAACCCCAATTAAGAAAAATGTATATTTAATAGGAAATATTTTTATATTATACCCTACTGAATATAATTTTAACTAATAATGCTTTATTAATAAACAGTATCATATAAAATTTGTAAATTTTAACTATTAAGTTAAATTTTTTAATTATTTCATACTATTTTATTTTAAAAGAACTTTAGATGAAAATATGTTTCTATAAGTATAAAATATTTTGATAATTGATTTTATTAAATTATTTTACTAGCAACAAACTAACAAAAAGTAAAACAATTTAAATAATATATTTGCTTTTAATATAATTTAGCTTTATTTTTACTAAATAATTTAACTTTAAAAGAAAAAAGATTCTAGAGCTTTTTAAAATTTCAGGTTTTATTGCTAAATTTCTTAAAGGATGTTTAAGTTGAGTCAATGTTTAGATCTTAAAATTATTTTTAAATTAATTGATTCGAAGTTTTAAGAAATATTATATATGAATCTAGAGCTTGAAAACAAGAGGATATTTTAACAATTATAATATCAAATTTATAGTAGAGATAAAAGACAAATAAATAGTAAAAATTAGAAAAAAATTAGCATAAAACACTTAGAGCCATACTAATTAGGTCATTTTTAACTTAAAGTAGGATAGTAAAAAATAAATAAAATTTTGCTAGCTTGAATAATAATTTATGAAGCTAATTTATTATTTCATTATATTCTAAAAATAAATATAATAATAAAAATTCTAAAGTCTATAGGTCATAAGAATAGAACGCAAACTTCAATAAGATGGAGATAGAACAGACTACATTAGTTAAGAAAACAGAAAAATGAAATATAGTAAGGAAACTGTGCTACTATTGAAATAATTAGCTATTTTTGGTGAAGAATTGTGGAGAATTTAAAAAGGTGAAAACACAACTATAAAGGAAGCAATCAGAATAGTGAATACGAAAGAGAAAGAACTAAATTTGGCAAAAGGTGAATGGAAAAGTCTTCAGATTGAAAAATTACCTTAAATCAGAAGAACTTGGGATTACAGCTGAAATAAATTAAGATTATAGAAGAGGAGCTATAAAGACAAGAGTCACAAGTACTAGAATTCGTAAAAAGCGAGGCAATCCAAATTTAAAACATTTACTTAGTGGTGATCTGTCAGATTCCACAAGCAATTTTTAATAATAATAATATAGGAATTCCTATTACATATAATACTTAATTAAAAGCAAAAAATTACGAATACCTTGTTTTATTATTTAATTTGGATTAATGAACAAAGAAAATTTATTAAGTTATTATTATCTTTTATTTTTCTTCGTATAATCGTATTAAATTACAAATTAACAAACATATACATCTAAAAATTTAACTATTAACAAAAGAAATCGATGTTAAATTTTTTCAATCATATTTTGAATTTCGATTAAAGAAGCTTTAATAAAAATCTTAAATAATTAGCAAAAAATCTTTCGAAAATAATATAATTCGTAATTATTTATAAAGAAATAAAATTAAAATTTATATCAATTTTGAAGGATTTAAATCATTAAATAAAAAAATATAAAATAAAGCTTATAATATTAAATTAATAAAAAACTATTAAGTAGTTATAATTTTTTTGTTTTATTTACTATCAAAAATTTTATATTTTATCATTCTAAATTGAGTATGTTTTACAAGAAATTTTTAGGAAAATCTTAAATTATTAAATGAATGCAATACGGATTTCCTTATTTTTAAATATTTAAAAATTTATGTAATTAGATAAAGATGCAGGTTTTTCATAGGCAGATATTTTAAAAAATAATTAAAAAAATTTGTTAATTTTTTATGTTTTCATAATTTATTTTTATTTTTAAATTTATCTGTAACATAAATAAAAAAAATTTATAGAATTTTCGGTAATTTTAGTATTCTTGATTCTTTTTATTTTTAACTATGTACAGTTTTATCATTTCTGTCTTACTAAAAAAAAGGTAGTCAATTTTTTCAATCATCTTTATTTTATTTTTTAATTATTGGGAAATATAATCAATGTCCTTAGTTCCTGAGGAAATCTTCCAAGTCTTAGCATATTATTCGGAAAAGAGTGAAAAATTATCAATATGTATTCACCAAATTTCGGAAGCTCACCTTTTATCCTGTCTAGACCAATTGCTTTTCCATTAAGAATTTCTTTTATGATAAAAAATCAAATCCTTACAAATATAAGAGTGGATAACCTTTAATTTCTTAAATACTACAGTTTATTTTATCTATTTTTTAATTACTAAGATTATTCTATTATTGAGTTAGATTAGAATGCTTGCTAAAAACGCAATTTTCCCATGAATTAATGAATTTATTTTTGATTTCTTTATTAAAGTTCATATTATTACTTTTCTTAGGATTTAGAGTTTTCTCTTAGCATGTAAAAATATTTACTTAGCCTCTCCATTAAGAAGTAGAAATTTCTTTTTGATTATTTGCTTAAAACTTCACAGATTATGTTTTAAGCTTTTAAGTCGTTTCGTTGTCTTATGAAGATTAGAAACTTTTTAGTATATTCTTCCAAATTTAATGTGAGCTTCCATATATACAAAATTAACTCTTTTAGATTCAATACACCTTTTGCTAGATCTTGAGGAAAGTTGTTGTAATTTGAATCTACAGTAAACAATCCTATTGCTTAATCAGCATTGTTTAAATATTACTTTTGATGCATTCATATTAATCTTTAGCAAACTCTTTTTATAGAATTAGTAATTAATTTTTTTAATATGAGCCTTAACATAAAGATTAGTATAAAAAATTTTATCGATGATAAATAATTTAAAAGCTAATTAATTTGTTAATTAGAACAAAATAAATTTAAATAAAAATTAAATTATTTTAGCTTTATGATAGTAACATACTTTTCTATTATATCTTCAAATTTTTGACTAAGTTTAAGAAATATAAAAATAAATAAATATAAAGATGTTTGCTAACGTTATAATTAAATCTTCCTTAAAAGAGTTGCTAATTTTTTTGATATAACTTATGATAAAAATAAAATTTACTATTATAAAATTAAAAAATAGTACCTTTTTTAATTTAATTTCACAATATTATATTAGATTTTATAAGAAAGAATCAGTTTAAAATATTTAACTTAATAAGAATAAAGGTAATAAAGCGTAATTATAGGAATTTTCAGAGTTACTTTTATGAGATTTTTTTAATTCAAAGGGTACAAAATAATTAAAAAAAAGTAACATAATTTTTGGTTCAAGCAAGCCTAATATTTTTATTTGAAATTATTAATTTAACTTATAATAAATAAAGTTCATATTTATGGTCAAATAATTAATTTTAATTTTTTCTTATAATATATTTTCAAATTTTTATTTAAATTAAGTAATATTTTATGAAATTTAGATTATTGACACGGTTTATAATATTTCTCAAAAAAAATTATATTTAGAATAATGAAGTAATAATATATGAGTTTAAAGGATTTTTATTATTTACGATTGTAAATTAAGTTAAATTGAATCTAAAAAAGAAGTTCACTCGATAATATTTACTAATATATTTTTATAAATTACTCTTTTCTTAAAATTTTCTTTTTTAGTAGAGCAAAATTATCACATAATAATATAATAAAATAACTTTACCATTATTAGGATTATCACATAAAAAAGATTTTAGTAGTCTTTAATCTTCAATAAGTTTCAATATCATATTTTTCTGTTTTTTTTAGTCTTAAATCCTTATAACTTTCTCATTTTTTTCTCTTTCTAGCGATTGATAATCAAAGCAATTTTATCATTTCTCAAATTTTAGCAGGTGATATAATATATTAATTAAAAATTGATAAGAATAACAAGTTAAAGTTAGTAATAAATGATTTATATAAAATGAATATTTTGCTATTTTCTAGATGATTCATTTATTTTTTAATTTAAATATTTAAGCTATTTTTAGAATATAGAAAGCGCCAGAAAATGAAATAGATTATTTTAATAAACAAAGTAATTAATTAATATTAGTATCATTTTTAACTATCAATTTAAGAAAGTTTATTATGCTAACTGATTTTTGATTCGCTTTTTATGATGAAAAAAGGAATTTATAAATTTTACCTTATTGTAATCATAATTTTTTATATTTATAGAACTTTCAGAAGATAATTATAAAAATTTTATGTTGCTTTACTATAATTTACTGAGAATATAAAACTAAGGCAATATTAAGCTATCGACTAAACAAACTAAAGATTATAATCAGGATTAAGTATTGTTTTAAAAAGGAAAATAATATATAATTTTTACTCTGTAATTTAAAAATAAAGCTAAAACATTTCCTCATAATTAAATAAAGAATTTTTAGATTAGAACTAGATTATAATAATCAAAGGACTGGGATTATTATTCTAATATTTGAAATATTGAAATTTCATTTTTTCAAAATTTCTGAAAGTTTTAGTAATCCTTCAACTAATTTAAAGATAATTAGAAATTAGTTGGAGAGTTTCTTTATTTAAATTCTTAATTTTTAATTATCTTTAAGACAATAAAAAAAATATGCAGTTTTGCATAGAAATTGTTTTATTATTTTATTGTAAAAAGTGAGATGGCACCTAAGAAATAGCCCTCTTTTGGCTTATTCGTTAAAAAAACAAGAATTATAATCTAATCTAACTGAATAGGAACCTCAATATGCTTAAGAAATATGATATAAAGAAGTGTACGCATAATCAGTGCAACAATGAATTAAAATAACAAAGATAAATGACAGAAAAACTTGAAAACATGCTGAAAAATTCTAGTTGAATAACTAGACCTATAATTTCCATCTATGGAAGAAACTTTTAATAAGATTCAGTCATAAATAGTAATTAAAATGAAAGAGATTGACAAATAATTCAATGAATCTCCTTAAATGCTTTAATTCCAATTTTCTTAATTTTAATAGCAAATAAAAGAACTGTAAGAAAAATAAGAATAATAATAAGTAGTAATTAAAAAAGCATTAGATTGTTGTCAATTCTTCCGATGAAAATAAAATCTAAATATTAATAGTAAGATACTTATAAGATAAATTTCTATCGTAGAAAAATCTGATGCTAAATTTGTTAAAAGAATCATTGCTAAAAAAAATGTTGGGAAAAAATAGAATTTGAAAGAACAATAAGAAATAAATATTAGGAGAATATTTCTGCATTTGACAACAAGAGCAGGATAAATATAAAGAACAAATTTTATGACTCAAGAATTAACGAATAGAATAACAGTCAGAGAAGAAATCAGAAGGAAAAATGTATTTTGGAGGGACAAGGATGGCGGATTAATGAAGCCCTACACATCCTTTTGTTTAATAGAGAGCGGAAACAAATAGAAGTTAACAGTGAAGCTCTTCTCTAAGATTATAAATTTAATTTTACCCTTTTTTATTATATAATTTAAAATACATAATTCAATCCAAGAGCAATCTACAACTTTACATAAATAATTCATTTTAATGAAAGCAAAATTCAAAATAAATTTTGGATGAAAAAAAGTTTAAAAATCTAGTAAAAAATATTATATCTTATTTAAGAAAAAAGCTTGCATTGAATATTATTGAAAATAAAATAATTTCAAATTTTTTTCATTATTATAGTTAAAAGTTCTCTATATTTATTCATAGCTTTGTTTTACGCTAAAATAAAATAGAATATTATGCTTAAAAGTTTTTTATAAGTTATTCTAATATAAAATTTTCTGTTAAAGCATAGATATCTATCGATTCAATAAAATTCGCATAAAGCAAAAAGATTCTTAGATTACTTTATCAAAGAATGTTTAAATAAGCTTATTTAATCCCATTCTTTTAATTGAAGCTTTTTAATTTTGTATTTTCTATAGAAGAGCAAATTATTTTTATTTTTAAGAAGAAATCACTTTAATAAAAATTATAATAAAATGAAGTTTCTGATAGGAATTATTACTTCATTTTTAATTATGTTCATAAAGTTCAATCATAGTTCTTTTCATCTTCCAACTCTTTTCCGATACTTCTTTACTTTCTTCTTTAGAATCAATTTTAATTTTTAATTTTTTTATATTTATTTAGTTTCAAATGAATCATCATTTTATATATTTTTATAGCGGAAAAACAATTATTACCATTATTGTGTGTTAATCAAAAATAATATGATTAGTTTCTAATTTTTATAAATGTCTGCTTTATTTTTATTTAATAGGTTTAGCTTTTTCATACAACTTAAATGAATTACTCAAAAAATATTTTGAGCAAAATAAAGCAATTTATTTGTTTTGTTACTTTTCACTTTATTAAAACTAAACAAACTTTAAATTCTTATTAGTTTAAAATATTTTTCATATTTAATACTAAATTATAAATTTTTATAATTAATAATATTAATCTATTTATCTTACTATTATTCATTTTTATCAAAAGTATTTAAATCTTAAAGCTGATTATAGCAAAAATACTTTAAGATTGCTATTAATTTATACTAATCATAAATTTAAAGTTTATATTGATTAAAGATTTGAATATTTATAAATTTTGAATTTTAAAACAATTGCTATTATCACAAGAAATTATACGCTTTTTTCATAAGAATTTAATTTTTAATGATATTATATCAATTATATTATAGCAGTTAGATCTAATTATTCAATTTAAATTTATATTTTACTGATATTATTTTATTTCTCATTGTTCCTTTATAAAATAATAGCAATAAAATGAAAAAAATTGCTATTCTTTGAAGAATAATACCTTAAAATGCTATAACAATTAAATCTAAGATTTGATTATAAACTTCAGTATTTTATAAATTTTGACAGCGATTTGATTTATTTTTGTATTATAAAGTTTCGTAAATTTAGTATCTATTAAAAAATATATTTTTGAGCATTTAACAAGTTAGCAAAAGCATGACAATAAGTATAGAAAAAAGAAATTTAATTTGAATTTGGCAGTGTTAATAAAATGATTAAAAAATAGATTAATATATCTTTATAAGATAGAAGGTTAATAATTACTTAGTTGCTAAATTTTATTAATTTATTTGAAAAATTAAGTTTGAAAATTAAGTAAATAAGTAAATTTTTGTAAGTAAGAAAGATAATAATAAGATGCTTTAAAAGATATAAAAAAGAATAGAAAAATAAAATAAATTACCATAAAATATTTAAATTTTTATCTTAAATATAAATTATGATCAAAAAGCAATAAAACGCATTTTTCTTTTAATAGAAGATCTAAATCAAAAAACTATCCTAGCTTTCATTAAAAAATTTCAAAAATAACAAACATTTTTATGACTTAATGGCTTAATTTTTTCAATATTTAATATTATCTAAACCATTTATTATAAAATTAAAGTTTAAAAATTTAAGAAAAAAATAATAACTATTAAAGGAACAAAAATTATAAAAGATCTATAATTTTATTCACATTTAATGAATTATAAAAAAAATTTATATTTGTCATTAATATTTCTACATTTGGTATATTAATTAAATGAAAATATAAATTTTGTTATAAACATCTATAGCAAAAGGAAAAAGTAAATTTTTTCTTGAATTGAATTTACTTATTGTTTTTAAATTTTCTTTTAAGCGTTAAATTGACTTAAATTTTTATAATTGCAATTCATTTTTTAATAATATTTGAAAATTCTATAATTTTGCTAAAGTTTAAGGTATCAAGATGGAGAAGTTTATAATGGATAAGATTGGCGATTTATGATGAGTTATGAATTTCTTAATATATTCCAAACTGAAGAAAGTTTCAAAGAATAAAAATTTGATCGTAATATTCTAAAGTTAGACGTTAAACCTATTTAACAGGAACTTTTGAAGAAATTTTAGAGATTCTATATGAGATGCGACATGTTATTGTTTAAAGAATGATGAAGTGTTTTCAATTAATTTACTCTAAGCACTGATTAAAATTTAAGAATTCCCGTGTCTTCTATATTTTAAATTAGATCCGAAAATAGATGAAATTCCCTGAATTTTAGCGATTAAATTAAATAGCTTTTTGAGATTATTTTTTCTTATAACGTAATTCGTCAAAAAGAAAGTTAGTAAATGAGAATGAAAGAATATTGTATGAGTGTCTTAAAAGAATTTTTTCTGATTTATGTCATGTATAATTTATCTTTCTTGAAATTTTAACAAATAAAAACTTGACCACAACTTTAGAATTTCCTTTTCTTTAAATAGACAAAATGTTAATCCTTCTAAAATTAGAAACTTGATATTTCTAGTTAAAACCAAAAATTTATTATATAAAAAATAGATTTTAGCTTCTACTCATTCCTACTTTCCTTCAAATACATTCTATTATATTATGAAATGAACTTTACTTTTATCTTTGTATTTAAAAATTCTTTTTATTTATTGAAAATTTTATTGTCATTTTTCATCTAATTTCATTGAACTTTCTTTATTTACATAAGCAATTCCTTTATTTCTTTCTCTCTAATTTTCTAGAATGTACTCTAGCTAATATTTACTGATTATATTTTCTCTAAATATTTGCTTACTATTGCTGACTAATTTTTTCTCTTTGTTCTACTTATTTTTACCTTTTTGTCTTCACTGAAATCAGCGCTACAAAATTAAATTCTTCCCTAAGGTTTTTGGATTATAATATGTTTAATTTATGATTTAATATTTATTAATATACTAAACTTTATTAAACAATTATAAAAAAAGTAAAAACTATAATTAAAGTTTTGAGTTTATTCTAATAAAATAGAGCTAATAGATTTTTTAAAGTTATATTTATGAAGTTAATTTTGCCCATTTTTATAATATGACTAAATGCATTCTATTTACAAATAATTCTAAAATATATATTTAATTATACTCGATCGATATTATAATCAAATTTGGAAGAATAGAATCCATTTAATAAATTTAAAGTTTAATATAATAAAATTAATTTGCTTAATTCAATAAATTAGCTTTAAAATAAAGAAAATATATTTTATGCTTTTTAATACTTCTGACTTAGTATTAATTATGTTCATTTTTTAAATTTATTATTTTTAAGATTTGCATCTTAAAAAGTTATTTTACATTAAAGCGATTTCGGGTGGATCTAAATAATTCAATAGTTGGTTTCTTCATAATTGCCTTTTTACTACCTGTTGAGAAAAAATAATAACTTTAATTTAATATATAACTACATTTATCTTTATCTCTATCTTTTAATAAACTGAAAAGCTTTTAATTGAGATATAACAAAATGCATAAGCAAAGAAAATGTATTATCTTGCAATTTAAAAATGCTAATTTTCAAAATTTACCTTTTATTAGATTGCTAAAAGGAGAAATTAATGTATTTAAATATTTTTTCTAATCATATTTTGAGGGACAAGTAGCTCAGTAGTAGAGCATTGGACTGCAGATCCAGAGGTCGTGGGTTCGACTCCCACCTTGTCCTTTTTAACGAATTTTAAAAAAAGATTTAATTTTTGAATTAATTAAATAAATTGATAGTATAAAGCTTAGGATCTAAGAACTTTATTTAGAAAGCTTCACAGTATTTTAAGTCAGTTACATAACTAGTTGAATAAACAAATTTACCAATATAATGATGCCTTTTTATTAAACTGGTTTAGTTGCAAGTTCTATAAGAAATGATATGTTTATCTTAAAACATAACTTAATAATATTCTTTAAGATACTATAAAAATTTAGCTATAGATTAAGGTTTAAAGAGAAAAAAGTGATAATTAAGAAAAAAATGGGAATATTTTAAGAGATAAAAAATCTAAAAATTTAGATAAAAATCACAAAAGAAAAGATAAACATGAGTTATATATTTAACGCAAAGACTTGCTCAATATCTTATAAGTGATATTTAAGAAACTAACTCCAAAATGTAAAAAATATAAGGGATAAAAAGTATATATAAAAGATATATTTAATTATAAATCATTAAAGCATGTATAAAAATTAAAACATGTATTTAAATCGATAATAACTATATTAATATATCTTCTAAAATTAAAAAAATTCTGTGTGGCCTATATTTAAAGCATCTTTAAAACTAAAAAGAAATTATAAAAATATAAAATCATAATGAATAGAAATGATATTAAAGTTAACACTAAAACAATGAAATTTATTAGTGTACTTGAAAAATTAGTATGAGATTATGACTTAATAGAATAATTTTGCTTAACAAAAAATATTAGCTCAATAATTTACTAAAAAGTTCATTATGAGATATAAAATAAAAGATACAAAAAGATTATATGTTGATAGTAAGTCTAAAAGTTATAAATACAAAAATTTTAAGATTTAGGTAATATCTGAGATCATCTCTAAACTGGCATAATTTTAAATCTCTTGATGTCTTGTGCTTCTATATTTTATTACATCTCTAAAAGGTAAATTTACAATAGCAAATTGAATCGAATTTCTGCTTCAATGAACACAAAAGGATTTGCTAATAAAATAAAAAAAGCTATTAACTAATACCAAGAAGATTGATTTATCTATAACTTTTATTCTTTTTTATCTAATTAAGATTAAAAAATTTTAAGTAATCACATTTAAAATAAAAGAAAGAAAAATATTATTTAAGTTTAGTAATAGATAGAATAAATAAAAAACCTAAATAAATAATATAATTAACTTTTTAAAAATAAAATATCACAAAGTTTCACTTTTATTTCATAAATTTTTGCAGAACTTAAATTAAAATTTGTTTTTTTAATTAATGATTAAAAAATATACGCTAGACAATAAATAAATTTCTATTTATATAAGAGAAATCAAGAATATCAAATAGAAATTTAATGAAATTATAAATTTAAAAAAGGTATAATTACTCTATTTCATAGTATAAGTATTTATACTATATTTTAATTTAATTTAGATAAGAGAAATTTATCAACAATTTTTTATTATAAATACGGCTAAATATGATAAAAAAATTGACTTCAATAAATCCTTTTGTCAATAAATTAAGATAATTTTAGTTGGTGCGTAATTTTAAATTAAATCTAGATTAAAAATACAAAATAATTTAAGAATTAAAAGATTTAGATAAACTCTAGCAGCATCAAAAAATAGGGTTAATAAAAGTAAATACGTTAGCTACTTTGTTTTAATATTATCAGTTCATCTTGTTACAAATAAATTGTTGAGTAAAACTTGTAAATATTAATCATTATTTCTTAGAACAATTTTTTAAAATATTTATCAGGAGTAAAAGCAAGCTTTTGCAAGTTATATAAAATCAAATTTTAAAGCTAGCAAGGTAATTTTTAATTAGCAGAAAATGACTTTTAATTTATTCGATAATTATATAATATCTTTTGAAATAAAAATTGGAATTATTTTAGATATATTTTTCGATAATTTTTCTTTTTATAAAGAATTTGAAACAATTTCTAGTTTTTTATAAATTGATTTCTATATAAAAATCTTAAAAGCATTTTGATAATTTTTAATGCTTTTTATAAACCACAAAGCTAGTATGTCTTTTAAGTAATATTGTTTATAAATAATTTAACTTACATAACGAATAATATACTTAAATTCTATTATAAAGATAATAAGTTAAAGACTTAAAAATTGAGCTAGAACTTACTCATTCGATGATGTAAAGCTTGTTATTTTAATACTTATATTAGTTATATAATTATTTTATTTTAGTCTTTTTAATTTAAAAATAATCCTAGGTTTTTATTTTTCTTCTTGATTTGATTCTTTATTAATGTCAATTTATTTATTGCTTAATTTTTCTTTAATATTAAGTTTTAAGCATTTTAAGTTTCTAAATTTTTTAATAATATCTTATATTTTTTATTTAAAATATTTTGGTTTTTTCTTAGGTAATTAATAACAAACGCTAGGAACTCTTACATTTTATAAGTTTGTATTGCTACGATTCAATCAGTCTTTAGCCAATATTCTCTCAAAGTTTCTTTTTATAATATTACAAAAAATTATATTTATGATATTTATGGAAGATTAGATAAAATAAGTGTTTGCACCTTTTCTAATATTTTGAATATCTTGTAAGCAATCTGCATCTTTTTATATTTAATCACAAAGTATTACTTTATCTTAGTAATTATTCTCTCTTTTTAGCTTGCAGAATATGATATAGTAACTCACTTATAGAAGTATTTGAAAACTCACCTAACTTCTTAAATTTATCTTACTCTCTTTTCACAAGCTAATAACTTATTTTATGAAGCTTTAGTTTTTAATTTTGTATTTTGAAGTTTTTAAGCATAGAGATAAAATATAAAGATATTTTTAATTATATTATTCATACTATATTTATAACAAAAGGTATATTTTTTGTTATTACATCAATTTCGATTTTACATAAATAACTTGCTAACTTTTTCTAAATTTTAATCAATTAGCACATATAAATTAGAATTATATAATGAAAGCATGTTAATATTTTTACTAAAATGCACTAAAATAAATAAGTAGCAGCATTATATTTTTATCTTATTAGTTCGTTTATTATAACTTTAAGTATTTTCTACTTTATTAAACTATTTAGGCAAGAAAAATTATTGCTTATTTAAGCAGTGAATAATAGTAAATAATTAAAAATAATTTAATAAAACTATTTAAATTTTTTGATTTAAATTATATCTCTTAACTTCTGATTATTTGAAGTAGATAAACTTTAAGCTAAATAGTAATGCTAATTCTAAAATTTATACACTAGTATGGTATGCACATTTAATTTTTATGAAAGTTTTAATTTAGAAATATTAAACCACTATTCCTTTCTGATAAGTTAGAAAAAAAAATTTACACAAAAAGAGATATTTTATTAATTAGAATTACATAATGCTATTTTATTTTATTAGTTAAGATATAAAAATGACATTACTGAAATAAAGTGAAATATGTTTAATATAAAAGGAATAATTTATTTTAATTATACTCTTTCTTGATTAAATTTACTAATATATTTTTATATTATTTAATTAACCTTGCATATAAATGGAAAAAATATAAAATTTTTCATATTATATTCTAATTGGAATTAGGACCAAAATTAACTAAAACAAATAAAAATTAAGAAAATAAATTAAAGAACAAGTTGTTTATTTTTTTTTATCTTTCTCAGTTAAGTCTTGAGATATATATAAGAGGTGGGAGTCACGATTTTATATTTGTAGCAAATATCTATTAAATTATGACAACTTTTATTAATTGACGCTGTATGAATATTTAATTTGCTTTAAATTAATTAACTTCTCTATCATATAAAGAAAAGACACCTTTTCATCCTCATTTATCCTTTGTTTTTCATATTGAATTTTTATTTATTACCCTCATTCAATAATATCTTTTATATTATGCTCTTTTTCTGTAAAACATATTGGTTTTTGTAAATATTTTCAATTTATTATTCTTTCTTAGTACCTAACTATTTTATAAGCTGTATTTTTATATTATCTAGATTCAGTGGATACGATATATAATCAAAATGCTTCTATTTTTATGTTACAGAAACTTTTGAATCTCGGGCATGTTTTAACCACTTTTATGACGATTTATATAAAGAGATATGTATATTTTTGAAGATCATTTATATTAAACGCTGATGGTCCGTTAATCTTCAGTACCGTTTGTCTATCGTATTTGTAAATAATTATATACATAAGATGGAGATGGAATGATTAAGATTATAGAGCATTTATCTATCAAATTTATAGCAAGTCATATATATTAGACGCAGGGAACACATTTTTTAATATTTTCTGTTGAAAAAAATTAGAATCATATACATTAGACGCGGGAGGCACAGTTTTTATCCGATCCACTTATCTATCAAATCAATTGGCTCACTTTTTCTATTTTATAATTTATTTTATAAAAGCTCACATTTTTGATATAATTAGATAATTAAATTTAAGCATTATTTAAGAACTAAAATTTAACACCTAAATGAAAAAGTTTTAAAATGGTTTAAATATAAATCCGATTAAACTTATATAGTCTTTTAGTAGTAATTTAGCTTAAAAAACTGCAACAATACATTTTTGGGTTAGTATGGATTTAAAAATTTATGAGTAAAATAAATAACTTAGCAGCATATATAATCAGAAAAAATATATAATCATTAAGTTTTATTAAAAATAAAATTTTGAATATAAAGCTAAATTATTTTTAAAACTCTAAAAAGTATGAAAAAAATAAAGTCTTCTTAAAAATAAAGATCTATCAATCATTTAAAATTAGCTGTAAATTATAAGATAAATTATTTATTTCTACTAAAACTTGACAGATATTAGCAAAGTACAACGAAAAAATTATATAAAATACTGCTTTCTTCTAATTATTCAAATTTCTATTATAATTCTAAGTTTTAAAGAAATCCATATAATCATAAAAAAAAATGATATTCTAATTTTGAATAATAATTGCTTATATTTATAACTAAATTTAGGCTATTTTATAGAAAATCTGAATTATAGTTAGTTTTATTTTTCTTTTTAATGAAAAAGTCTTTTATTTAATATCCATATTTATAAGTATTATAAATACATACTTTTTATTTATTTCATTAATTAAAATATTAACATTATTTAAATTTTTTGTGGCAGTTGAATAATTAATTTAAAAAATGTATTCATTTTTAGTTTTCGCAAAATATAAATTTAAATAATTGTAAATTATTTTGCCGATTTAAAAATTATCATTCTTATAATTATTATTTTAACTAAAATGAAAGGAGCCAAAAGATATTAAAAGACATTTAATTAAAATATTTAATATTTAGTTCAAGTTTTATTATTAATGATTCAATCTGATTAATTTAAATGAATGCTACTTCAATACTTATTAAAATACTCCTTTAAAAAATTGGATTTGTTTCTTTATCCATTATTAATAAAATTATGTTTATATACTCAAAATTTAAAACATTTATTTGCTGATTATTACAAAAATCTTAAAATTATAGGTAAATATTATCTATTATTTACTCTTTTAAGTTATATCTAACCTATTTCTCAAATATTTTACAAATCTATATTCTGTCTAAAAATCATTTTAATAGTTAATAAATTCATAATTTTGTTTTCAGTCTAAATTCCTTTTGGTATTACATTATAACTTATCTTGCTTGATAAATAAAAAAAGTATATAAATTAAGAATATACCAATTACTTTATTAGCTATATTACAACATAAAATATTTGGATAATTTGTACATTATATTATGATATAGTTATTAAAAACTAATTATAGAGTAATATTAGGATATAAAATAGATAGTTTAAAACTAATTAATTATATCTAAAAAATAAATAATTATATTTAATTAAAATGTAGATAGATGTAAACAATATTATCTATATTTATAAGTAAATATTATATTTAATAAAGATTATAAATTCATTATTAGTTCTTATAAAACTAAAAACTATCAAAAAGTTAAACTTATTATATAATGCTAATTTACATACCTAATCAGAAAAACTATATAATGAAACTAATTTTTGAAAAAGTTATAAAAAGATATTTGGAAGAATGGAAGGAGGTTTATACTATATTATTATTTTAATTTTAAATAAAGTAGAAAATTAATTAATTTAAAATTGGGAACTAAGCTTTCATTTAGTCTAATCTTTATTATTTTTATAATTGCTAGATTTGAAAAATATCATCTTAATTAAAACATGAAAATCTTTGTATATTTAATTACTCGAAAAATATATTTTCTACATTAATACTTAAGAATGGGTAAAATTTTTCTTTGATAAATATAAGGAAAAATTTTACTTAAGAGATCGGTTATAATTTAAAAAACTCAATAATTCTTTTTCTTAGTATTTAGGATTTCTTGTAGTATAAAACGCTGAGCAAATAAAATTTAACATTTTCAATTTTAAATCCCATTTCCCAAACTCGATTAAAAGTAAAATCTTAAAAAGATTTGCAAATTCAAGGTAAGGCTCAAAGAAATTAAACTCTAGAAATTTAAGACTAAAAAAGCTAAAATATTAATAGTTGATCTTAATGTAATTTATTTATCTAATTACATATCATCTTATTCATAAATATCTAAATAATTTAAATTAGCATTTATCTACAATGGTATATAATTCTTTATATTATTCTTATTTAGCCATATATTCTATTAATATTATTTTGGATTTTTTTTCATAATTTAATTCGAAAAATATTTAAAATGCTAACAGGAATGCTAATAGAAAAAAGATATATTCATAGAACAGAAATAGATCCTTCTTTATTAAGAAAAAATTCTTAATTTTATTTTGAGTATCCTTTGCATTTAAAAAATATAACTTTAATATTTAAATAAATTCTAATGTATCTAAATAGAAAAATAGAATCTAATAGAGCTATCGCTTTTAAGACTAGAGAAAATTATAAATTAATAAACTAGGATAAGAAAAAAAATTGACTTACATATCTTGATTATTTAAAATAATTATAAAATAATTGGATTAAATCAAAAGTTATTAAAAATTTTTTTCTTTAAAGCATTTAATTAAGTGAAAAATCTTTAATCCAAGAAAATGTATAAAATTTAAAAAAAATCCATAATTTAATCTCAAATTATAAGCAAATGGAAAAACATTGTTTTTAAATCTTAATTTCAAAATTTGAAAAAAAATTGAAAAAAAATTAAAAACTTAAGAATCATAAATATTTTAAACTAGTTTTGTAAGATATATAACGGCTTATATTAAAGATACTTATTTTTTTTTACAAAAAGTTAAATAAATTATAAAAGCTTTAAATAGATATTCAACATTCATTATATAAAACTATCGATACTATCAAAAGGATTTATAAACTATTTAAAATTAAATTTTCTCTCGGCCTATTTATTTATCTTTAAGAATGTAATTACATAAAAAATTTTAGATTACTTTTATACTGAAAAATTCTTAGTATTTTATATAAAATATTTATGAGGTATTAAAATTTCATTAAAAGGAATACATTTAAAATTTTTTGTCTTAGAGAACTTAGCGCTTTTTGGAACGTATCACAAAATCATAGTAGCTAATCCCAAAATTAACTTCAGAAACAGACAGAACTAAACAAGACTTGAAAAAATAAAAAAGAAATTGCAAAAACAAATAGTGTAAAACGAGCAAAGAAGTGATTCAATAGTGATAGAGAAGAAAGACAGAAGAAAATCTAAAAGAATTCAGAAAAGATATTATTATTGTTATTCGGGAGGAACATTTATGAAGAAGATGCAAGAAATTCCTAAGTTTTAAGAATTAATACTGAACAAAGCAAAAAAAACTAAAAGCGCAACAAAGGAAAAAACATCAACTGTAATAGAGAAGAATTAGAGAAATGAGCTTGGCAAGATCTACAGAAAGAAATCAGAACAGAATGGAAGATGAAACCGAAAGACAATATGACCAAGTGAGAGAAAAAGGATATTAAATTTTAAACATTTTTATTAAATCTCGAAGCAATCCGGCAATCGGCAGGAAGAGGTGTAATTCTTCCAAGGTTGCCAAACTTAATTTTATTATTATTAAAACTTTTTACTTTAGTTTGCTACTAAAATTAATCAGATAGAATATTAACATACTATATAGAAAATAATATGAATCATTTATAATATAGAAATAAAAATAAATACATTATTATATGACGATCAGAGATTGTAAATATATTTGATTCAGAAAGAAAATTTAAAACATGAAAAATTGCTCTTTAATAGCATTGAAAAATAAAAAATATATAAATAAAATAAAATCACTTATTTGAAAATATATTTTAACTATTAGACTTCAAGCTCTTTGATATAAGTCTATAAAAGACATAAAAACTTAAGGAGAAATCCAAAAATTATCCTATTATCAGTTATTAAATCTTTAAAATTTAAAATTTAAAAATATTAATGATTCTTTTTAATATCAAAAGTCCAATATGAATCAGACTTTATTATAAAATTAAAAACTGTATTCAAATGATTTTTCTATCTAAGTTCGAATTTGAAACTTTTAATGATACATGATAATAAAGAATATCATAATATAAAAAAATCTTTAATATAAAACTTAAACAGTTGCATAAGTCAAAAATTTGTTATTAGTATAAATGAGGAGAGATAGTTTAGTTACTTTAAAATTAATAAATATTTATAAATATTTTCAACCAGATCAAAAAAATGTTAGAAACAGAAAGAATATTTTGACTAAAGAAATTTTAATATATCATTAAATAAAATATTAGAGTAAATTAAATTTAAAGTATGAATTTATTTGATAATTTAAATATTTTATTCAAAATATTTTACACGTTAGTATATACAATTAAAAAAAACATGATTCATTAAATTGACTGCATTTATATCTGAAGGGTTTTAGTAGCAAATTTTAGAATACCAATAAGAAAATTACTATTAATTAGTTTATTCTAAAATTTTTAGAACATAGGTGTTTAATACTTTTAAATATATTTAGAAACAGAAAGCTCTACATAATTAATTAAATAATTTCAAGTTTTAAGAAATTTTAAATTTCTCAAGCCTTTTACTTCTATAAAAGCATCTAAGTCAAAGTTTTCAAAATTTAAATTAACTTTAATAAATTTAATAATTCTATTAATTAGATTTTTCCGTTCTAGGGATTTTCAACCCCGTCAAAGGGCAGCAGTTCATGCTCCCTGCTGTTAAATATAAAAATCGGGGTCGCCCAATTTTAGCGAGTTTGGAAACTAGGGTTTCTCCAGATTTTCCTTCCTTAGACTTGATTTGGTTCCATCTTGGACTTTTATATTGAACCATCTGGGTTGCAATACATTCTTTTCATTTGTGCTTCTTTTTTTCTTCTTTTGTTGTTCTTTTATCCAATTGTTTCGATCTTCAATAAATTTATTAAATAAAAAATATTTTCTTTCATATATTCTTTGAAGAAAAATTTTAACATTCAAATCATTTTCAAATAAATTAAAAAAATCTATGTATAAATAAGAATGATACTATAAAAAGCAAATAGAGAAGACAAAAGTGAGAATAAATGTAGGAATATTATTGAATTGCAAGTTTCAAAATTTTTTTAATTACCAATAAGCAAATTTATTAAAAGCATCTAAAAAAATTAATTATTCATAGCTTAAGAAATAAATCTAAGTATCTAAAACAATAATAAATCAGATTAAATAATATTGATTTAAAAAATACCAAGCAAATTTGTAAAATACTAATTCATAAATCAATTTAATAATTAATAAAAAAAGATAAATATAAATATAAATAAAATATTTTTAATTAATAAACTATGCTTAAGCATAGATAAAAATTTAGTTTAAATTATCTTGCATATTTAAATTAAAATTAAATATCAAATAACTCATAATTATTTTTATTTATGATTATATTGCTGTCTTAAAATAAATAGATGTTGAGAGAATTTTGATGAATTATTTTTCTTTTTTATTTTGAAAAATAAAATTTGTCTATAAAAAAAGAAATAAAGGGGAAGTAATTATATATAAAGTTGAATAAAAATTATCAAAATAAAATTTGTTAAAATATAAAAAAAGCAAAATAGATCAATTGTATCATTAAAATTTTTCATTTGAAATAAAATAATATGATATCAAGTTTGCAAACAAATAATTTGACATATAATATGATAAATAATTATTAAAATTTCAAGTGATAAGTGAAAATTTTATAAAAAATTTAAAAGAATTAATGTGACGTCATCTTTAATTGGTTTGTCACAAATACTGTATATTCTTCAAATTTTTTTTCAATAGTATCTCGCTTGCCAATATGTTTTTAATTTTCTTAATTATTTAACACTACCTATATAAATATTTTTCACTCTTACAGCAATAGCATTTTTTACAACTATCTTGGCTAATTTCTTCGAATACATAATGGCAATATCTTTTTCTAGACCCATCTTCATTTTTGATTTCCTTTTCTTCTCTTTGTGAATTTTGAGTTTCAATTGCAATTCTAGCTGATTTTCTTCTGTTTTTTCTAATTTACATCATAATTTACCTGTTTCTACCAGTAGGTACAAATTTGAATTAACTAGTTTGGAGATGTGTTTTAGTAGGCGTTAAGGTCTTATTGAGTATTAATTTTAGTTTATAAGTTGTGCAAACTTTAAAGTTATTAAATTAAATTTTCTTCGCTATTTTAAGATTTTTCCATAAGCGTTTTATTATCTATTTTTAGATTCTAACCTCTTCTTAAAAGTCAAGCGTCATTTTAATCAGCTAATTAAAGCTCATTTGATGCTTCGTAGTGAAATCAGAGATTTTAAGTGTAAAATTAATTTTAATCAATTTTTAAAGCTTCATTTAAGACTTAGAAATCTCGCATTATTTACCAATTTCTAACCAGTTTTTCTCTTGCCCTAGAAGATCTAGGATATTCCTTAGCCTACTGATTGTAGCAAATGTTGTCTTTTCAAAGTCTTTCTCTTTTTTTATTTTGATATATAAATATTAAATTTATTTCACTTTTTTAAAATTCTTAAAATTAAGCAAAAAAAATATTAGAAATTTATTGGCAAAAATGTAAAAAAAATTAATGCTTTTCATATTTAGTTTTTTTATCATATTTACTAAATAAGAAAAATAAAAAAGCTTTTTATTAATAAATAAAGCTAGTATTTGAATGGATTAAGTATAAAATAATAAATTTAGTCTAGTTAAAAAGTTATTATCAAACATATCTTACTAACTTAATTATTTAAGAATATTTCTTTACAATGTAGCATTCTATTTATTTATATCTATAATAGTTAAAAATAAATTAATTCACTCTTTATTTAATATCTTATAATATAGTTATTTAAAGGCTATTGATTAATCTTACAGAGTACCACTTGGCTTGGCAATTCATGGGATTAGACGGTGAAGATCGTTAAGATAATTCTGCAACAGATCTAACTGTGATTGCCATATGTATAGCAAATTATGATATGGGCAGTTCCTTACTGTTCTGCTTTTAAGCAAAGAAAAGTTTTTTGAATTTAATTTAAAAAGAATATAAATCTTTAATTAAAAGATTTTATATACCTTCTATCTGCATTAAATTAAATAATAATTTTTATATAATTATAATTAATACTATACATTGATAGGAAATCTAAAAGAAGTATTTTCAAAGCTAATAAATCATTAGATTTATATATTTTTTATTTTTCTTTCAATACAGAAAGTAAGATAAAATATTTTGGTAAATGAAATTCACTTTTGAAAATTTTCTAAATTAGAATCTAAAATTTTAAATATTAAAATAATTTCTAGAGAAAGTAATTTAATATCAATATTGATAGCAAATCTTACTTAATCTATATATTTCTAAATTAATAATTTTGCTTTTTTATTAATTTCTATTGAAATTACAAGCTACAAAATTATTTCTATTTCTTATAATAAATAAAAATAACTTATTTTAGTAAATAAAAATAATTTTTATATGATTATAGTTTAGATTAGTAGCTTTAAATCCAAAGCCATTTAATAAAAACTGATTAATGAATATTAAAGTTTATTATAGAAAATTTAAAAATGTATTATTCTCATATTGATTACATTTTTTTAATTATTTTCCTTTTTATATTTAAAAACCAGAATTATTTTTATAAGAAAAATTTCATTTTTTATTAATTTTTTTGGTGTAAGATATTTATAATTCTCTGCTTCTATACTATATTTATAATCATTTTTTAATTTACAAAATTTTCATATTTTATTTAAAATAGCTCAGTGATTTATTATTTAAACAAATTAAAAATATAAATACACTAAAATAATTCAACCGACATCACGACTATTCTATCTTGTATTATAAGATAGTAGTTCAATAGAAAGATTAAATAAATAAATTTTATTATAGAGCACGTAGCACTCTCGTTGGTGCGCAGCTCTTTAAAAAAATGTTTCATACTGACAAGAATTAATATTGAATTTTTAATTCTCTATTAAATTATTTAAATATTTATTCGTTCCAACGTTTAAATAAAACAAATTTGCAACTTAAATATTTTTTTTACTTTTTCTAAATCTCTTTTTTAACAAATCCTTTCTTATTGATTCAATTAACATGTACAAATTTTTTAAATATTAAAATTATGGGAAGAATTTATCTTATTTAATTAAAATAACTTTTAAGGCATAAATTTATTTTTATTTTAAAGTAATTCTATTTAAATATGAAAATTTAATGTTATTATCTAAAGACTTCAATACCTTAATGTAAAAGAATATTAACCATTTTTAATCTATTTTGTATAATTGTTTTAAATAATTTCTAATTTATTTATTTGTTTATGAATTAATTAATTAATTTATGTGATTTCACCTTTATTTGGTTAATCACAAATCAAAAGTTTAATGTTAAATAAAAGAAACTTCATATTTGCTTGGATCTTGTTTATCATACGTCCTAAGGATTTTTAATTTTTTTCTGAGAGTTTCTTATAGATCGATTCCCATTAGTTTCTTGTTAAATTCGTTAATTGTATGCTATATTTTTGGAGCTTCTTTTTTATCTGGAGTATTTTTTTCTATACAGTTTACCTTCTTAATTGCGGTAGATCCTGAAAATATTTTCCCATTATCTTTTCACTATTTTCTTTTATTTTTATTAAAATAGGAAGCAGCTTCTTACTTTGTGCCCTTGTCGCTTGCAATACTAGCATCTCATTATTTTCCGATATGGAATGAAAGCTGTTGGGGTGTCAAGCATGAAGAGGTGAAGATCTCGATAATTGCTCAACTTAATTTATCCTATTATTATGATTAAATTAAAAAGAATAGAATACTTTAACTATAATTTAGTTAATATAAAAATTAAAAAAAAGCTTAACTTATTATTTCAATGTTCTAATTTTAATAAGCGAGCAATCTTAGTTTTATTCGATATTGCTTTACTATTCATAATTGCCCTTTTAGAGGGGAGATTAAGCAAAAGAAGTCAGTTATATAATGGATTTAAGTTTTGTTTTAATTTAAATTTAATGCTTTAAGAGATTTAATTATGCTTTAAGTTTATTCGTAAAGAACATCCATTATAAATTAGCTTTTTTTATTAGATAAATATTATCTAAATAAATAATAACCCTTCCCTATTAAATCGTATTTTTTAGATATGCTAATGTAATAAAATATTTTAGAATAATTTTTTTAATTTATCTCTTAAGATTCTTGAAAAAACTAAAGTAAAGAAAATATAAAATAAAAATATTAGAAATAATCTTATAAAATTTAAAATCGCTGAAAGATAAAATAAGATAAGACTAAATTAAAAATTTTAAGCAGATTATAAAATATCAATAAGGCTAAGTTTTATTGTAAATACACATATAAATTTTTGTAATTTTGAAATATTATTGTGAATCTACTTTATTATTGGAGTACAAAAATGCTAAAATATTTAATAATAAATTTTTTCATTCAAACAAATTTTCTTTTACCATCTCTTAATATTTTCTTTTATAAATGTTTTTCTAAATTTTTATCTATGAAATTTTTTATCTTTTTTTTAATTAAAATTTTAAATCGCGTTTTTTACAAAAAATTCCCATAAAAAGATTTATATAATTTTTTAGTAAGTAGTTTAATTTTGTTAAAATTTGAATAAAATTATTTCAATATTTTAAAATTAAACATTTTTTCTTGATAGTAATTATTGTTTATTACTCTTAATTTTTTTTAGTAATATATAAAAAAAATTGTTCTAATTTACTCAAACTTCTTAAATCTGATATCCAAAGCTGTTTAAACTTTCTTTTAAAACTGAAGATCTGACTTCTTTTACTACTTTTCTTCTTCATTTTACTTTTCATGCTAAATGCTTTCATCCTTACTTACTATAACTTCTTAAATCTGATAGCTATAAATGATAATTCTGATTAGTAGCTTTTATTAAATTGAATAATTTTAAAAACTAAAAGCAATTTCCTTTTTTATTGAATTATATTATCAAGCTAACAGTTATACTTTGAATGTGTTATTAAAGAAAGAAATTTCTAATTTTTTTAATAATATCAAAATTTAAATAGAGTATATAATTATTCCTTAAATACTTTCATTTAATTATTTATTCCAGATATGTACAAAGAGGTTTCTATAAAGATCTAATTATTTATAGTTTCATTTTAGTATACCTTAAATTAGGAATAGATACTATATATGATAATAAAAATGAATATTTTGATGTACAAGAAATTGTGTAATAAATGCATAATTAAAGAAATACTTTCAAGAAAATTAATTTAATTTTTTTAACTTCCTAAGCGTCAAATTTATCTTCTATAATAATTGCTCAAAATATCATAGTTTATTCACAATATCAAATGAAATTATTTAGGTATTCCTCTTTTGTAAATATATATATTTCAAATAATATGAATAATTTTGGTCTGTTTATGCTAATTTTTTTAAAGAATTGTGTAATGCTATCTAAGCATATTCATATAAATATTTTATTTTTAATCAGTATTTATTCTTTCAATTTTATGAACATTTTATTTAGAAACATTTCTATAAGAATTAACTTAATTTTACTAATTAATATTTTTCTTTTTACACTTTAAATATTTTCGAGCATTCAATAAATATAAATTGATGCCTTATTTTACATATTTCTTAAAAATAACTTAAAACATTTCTTTTACATTAGAAAATTAGAAGATTATCCAGTATTTTCGTACTAGAGAAACCTTTTTTAAGAAAAATTTAATAAATGTTTATGTATTTTTGATTGAATAGAAAACCAATTTAATTCACTAAAATAAGCTAAAAATGTAGAAAAAGAAAAATATTAAGCAAATCTTAAAGAGAATCTCTTTATTTAATTAAATTGCATACTGTTTAATGCCCTAGACCATTTATCTTGATGCTTATTGTTCTTTAGTATTAAATTTTTTGCCTTTTAAATATCTTTTTGATTATTTAATTGTTTTGTCAAGATTCCGAAAAATTTCTTGTTTCAATCTTCTAAAAGCAAATCAAAACCCACATTTATATTAAATTTCTTCTAAGTATATCATAACTATAACGAAATCGTATTAAATTTTATAAATAGAGTCTCTTTACTAAATATCATTATTAGTTTTTGACTATCTTGCTTATTTTTATAGATTAAAATTATTAATTTAATTAATTAAAAGGATGTTTGCTTAATGCAAAAATTTTTAAAGTTTTCATTCCTTTTTTCACTATTAATAATTTTCCTTTTTTTCTAAATATTTGAAGTTTTTGGAGTATTTTTTTAAGTCACTTCTTTCTAAATTTTTTAAATCATTTATTTTAACTGTAGATCATCTTAAAATTTCTAAATTTTGATATTCTTTTTTAGTTTAACTTCTTTTTCATTTTATTTCATCAATTTCTAAAATTTCCATAAATATATAAATTTTTACTATATTTATGGAAAAAAAACTGTAAATAAATAAATAAATTTGATTATAGAGCGCGTAGCACCTCGCTTATGCACAGCTCTTTCCATATCAAAATGTACCCGTTTCTTCAAGTAAACCTTCAGGTAATAGAAATTGATCTCTTATTAGTTACATATCTTCCTCATTTTTCTCTACATTATCTCTTGTTCTTCTGTCTTCTATCTATCTACGCTTTAATTGATTTTTATTTCAAACTTAATTTATTTTTTCTTACATATCTTACTAATTTTCATTTTTAATTATTTTCTTCTTCATCAAGCTTTTATAAACTCAAAAAATTATCCTTTTTCTGCTCTATAGTTTTTTCTATTTCTTTTTTCATTCAATTTTCTTTTCTATTTATCCTCTTTTCCCTTTTTTAATATATCTTTGATATAATCTTTTATTAACAAGTCAACTTTAGCACTTTTTTACTCTTCTTAGGTTCTAATGAATTTCTCCAATTTGGTCGTACCTTATATTATATCAAATAGTTTCATTCTTTGTCTCTCTACTCCTATTGCTCTAAGATTTCAAATATATTTTCATCTTCCTTTTTCGTATTTTGAACAGTTTTCTATGATATGCCTTTCATTTTCTCTTGCATTATTATAGAAAGGCCATTGGCTTGTCATAATTAGATTTCTTTCTTTTAAGCAATCCTAGCTCCCATTAAATCTCGTTCTTATTCTAAATAGGTGACATATTTCTTCTTTTCTATGTTTATTATATCTCAGGTAATTGGGTGGTCCTACTACACATTCATCAAATCATATTTTTCTATATTATAATGTTGTTATCATTTGCTCCATTCTTTATCTTCTACGTATACTCTATATTCTCATATTGCACGATTAATGTTTTTCTTTCCTTTTTAATTGTTATTACCATCATCTATAAATATTTCTTTGTCTTCAATTTTTAATTCTAGTTTTATTGCTGTGCAGTATTATTCAAATATAAAATTCTCTTCTTTACTTAGGTCGAATATTAATCTGTCTACTATTTTTCCTCAGTTTCTTATTAATTTGCCTCTTAATCTCAATGTTTTTTGTCATAAGTAATTTTTAAATTTCATAGACTGCAATTTGTACTCTAACATCTCATTTTTAATTAAAAAAAAGTTAATAATTTTAAAGAAAATACTGTTTTCCTTATTTCATCAATTAGAAATTTTAATAGAAATGCTTTTAAATATTTTATCAGCTTTAATAAAAATTTGTTTCTAGTTTGACTTATTAAATAATCTAGAATAATAAGAAATAATTTTCTATATTAATCAATTTTGTAAAGTATTTTGAGCATTTGTAAAGTAATTTAACTATAATTTAGTGTTGAATGTTAAAATAAATATTTTAATTGTAATATATCTTGCTTCAACTAATGTTTAAATTTTATTTGATTAATTTATATTTTAAAGCTTTTATTTCATTTAGTTGATATCATTTTTAATTAAATTCTACTTTATATTTTATTAGATACTTTTTTATCAATATAATTGATTCAATTTTTGTTTATTCGTTTTTACCTTTCTTTGAATCTTTTAATTCCAGGTATTCATTTCGAAAATGAAGAGTTCTCGAAAAATAGAAATTATATATCCTTATAGATTCAATGATAAAGACTGTTATAAGTAGTCTGCATGTATCATTTTTAAATAAAGTGTATCTGTTTCGATAAAGATAGCAAAATAGTATTAAAAAAATAAAAAATTCTATTAAATCACACTAAAAACTAAGATAACCAAAAATTTAAAAAATTGAATAGAAATTTGTTATCTTATCAGGTATAATTGTAATAAGTAAATGCTATTATCATAGATAAGAACTATTATATATTATTTAATTTAATTAAACTAAGTTAATTTTCTATTTCTAGATATATTTTTATTGCTACTGGAACATTAAAAAATATAATTAGACTTATCTTTTTTAAGCATTTAGATAAATTTAATTTCAATTATTTAAATATATTTATTAGTACTTTTCGTATTTATTTTTTAAACTTATATTAATGATAATTAAAAAAGTTATAAGGTAGTTTTATTCTTTATAAATTAATAATATATATTCCGATAAATACGTTCTTAAAAAATAAAAACATGCTCTTGTAATCTTGACTTGATAATATTGTCTTTATTATTTATCATTATTAAATTAAATAATTTCAAGCTGAGATTTATTTGTTTAGTAATTCATAAAATTATTTACTTTTAAATAATCTTTCATTTTTATTTTCAGAAATATTTCAATTTTTTGTATTTTTTCAAGATTAATACATAAATTAAATTTTTAATCGAAGTTGAGCTTTTATTAAAAAACTGTTTTACGTCAGATATAACTTTTGATTGTTTTTTTGTTGAGATTTGAATTCAGGTGCTATATTCTTGAAGGTAAAATATTGATTTAAGACCAGTTTTAAAATAAATCTTGAATATAAATGAGTGCTCTCGATTTTTTTAATTTCAAATTTGAGCAATATCTATAAATCTTCCCAATTATATCACAGAATAGCCTTTGCTGGTAAAAAATCGTTGCTTTTCTTTCTATATTTGCATGAATTTCACACAACTTCTATAGAGATACCAATCGCTTACTCAGAATCAATATGAGTTGAGTTGGATTTACTGGTTCTAGGGAAAAGGTAGGAGTAATGGAGGTATGCTTTTACTCCAATTATGTAAGATCTTGATAGCAGAAGTTGGTTGCTAAACAGTAGTCTGCACTAAGATGGCTTCTTTTTTAGCCCAGCTATTCAATCGTTCTACTTTGTTCTTTAATTACTCTATGAGCTGTTTAGAGCTCCACTCCCACACCGATGTTATCCTTTTCAAACTTATTTACTCTGAATTAGTTCCAAGTGCTCAGCTTGGTACCATTTCTCTCAAATGTTAGAATTTTACTTTATTTCCACTACTTTATGTTTAAGTTCAGTGACCTGATAGTTAATTCGTCTTAATAACCCGAATTCGACATTAAGAACTTGTTAAAAGAGTATTACAAGATTTAAAATCTTTTTAAGCTCTTCCTAATTTTTTTAATACCTAGGTATCAGAGTAATTTTCTGCTTGAATTAAAAAAATGGGATTTGCTTGATTTTATAGTCTGCCTTAAATATTCCTTCCTATCCCTTGCTTATTAAACCTTTCTAAAAAAAACTAATTTCAATCTGACATCTTTTATATAATTAAATATTTATAAAAATATTTTTATTTAAAATTGATAAATTTTAATATTTAAGTTAAAAAACTAAAGAAATTTGTTTTTTAATCACCATCAAATTAAAGATAAAATCTAGAAAAATTGTAAATAAGATATATTAATCCTTTTTAAGTCCCACATTTAAACTACTTTTTTAAATCTTTCAAATTATCTAATAAAATTTAGAAAAATAGCAAAAAACAAAATAATTAGCATAGTTTTAAATATTTGTTTAAACTTTTATAAACTTTAACAAAAAAAAGTGCTAGAATGATTCAAAAGAAACTTTTTAAAGTTGCTATTTAACTTTAGAAATTTATTAGATAAGCCTCTTGAAAATATCATCAACATAAAATTGAATAATATTTAAGAAAAAGATAATAAAAAAGAAAAAATTTAGAATTATTTACTTTCAACGATATTAAAATGACAATATCAGTTGATAGAAAATTATTGAAGAAATGAAAGTATCATTTTATTTATGTGCTTATTAAATTTTCTCACTTACACTCTTAACTTGGAAAGAAATTTATGAGTAAAAATAAATTTTTATTTTAGATTGATGATAAATATTTAAAACTTTTAGTCAATTAAATTTTTTTTGCATCAAAATTTTCATATTACATATATAATATAAGTATATATGCGAATTATATTTCTAAAAAATTGTTATTCTTTTGGCGAACCTAACTTTTTTATTCCTTTAAAAAAAAAAATGCAATGGGCTGATTCTAATTAGAGCCTTCAGAAATTTTTTTAACAATAACGTGAATTTCACAAAAAATTTAAACTTCTATAAAAGTTAGTTTTGATGAAAGAAATAATATAAATAAAATTTATTTTAATATCTTTATTCTTATTGAATTTCAACAGTTTAGTTTTATCCTCTTTTATTAAAGATATAAAACCATGTAGTTGTTTTAAATAAAATTTTATAAATTTAAGATCCATTCCTTGATTTATTTCTAGTAATTCCAATTTTTTTCATTTTTATTTAGTTACATTACTCCTATTTTATAGTTTTATATAAACTTAGATTTAGCTTTTTTGTGATTTTTTATCATTTTTTGAAATAAAATTTAAGGTGATTAAACATTAAATCAAATGCTATTGAATCTATTTAGTTATATCAAATTTAATTATCAATCAGTTAATTCCTTTAAAAATATTATCAGATTAAATTTCTTAAATTACAGCTAGATATGAGGAAAAAGATAAAATTGCATTAAATATGCAAAATATTTAAACTTATTAAGAATCTCTAAAAAGCTAAAAAGATCTAACAATATGTTAGAAAAATAATGCAACAACATCTATTAATTTTAGTATTTATATGAAATAATTAAGATATGTGCAAATCAAAATTTTTTGACTATATGTACAGAAAACTATTACATTTTATAAATTTTGGATATTTATAGTAACAAAAATTTAAAATAATGGAATACAATGAATAAAAGAAAACTTTTTAGGGTGTATATTTATCTTTTATAATGAGTAATAAATCAAATTAACTTTTTTAAATAAAATAATCTGCTAAAGTAAGTAGAAAAGATTGAATAATATTTAACTAAATAGATAAAGTGAAAGTTTGTTACTGATATATATATAATTAAAAAATAAAGACTGGGTTAAATAAATTTTTACAGGTAGCTCTTTTAAAGGATTTGTCTTTATTAGATCAAATTTTCTCTTTAACATTTTTTTGATTTTTTTATTGATGATAGGAGTAAAAATTATTTTGTAAGAAGCATTTATCTAAGCAACAAAAAAATTATGCTATATAGATAAGAAAAAACAAAAAGTTAAAATTATCACAAGACTGAGTTACCTTCAAGATTTTCACAAACTTTCAAAATTTCTATCAAGAATCTTACTAAGCTTAAATTTTATAACATTTTAAAATAGCATAAGTATATAATGATAGAATGATTCCTTATCTATTTTTATTTATGATCTTTTCTAGAAATTAATCGGTTTTGCTTTGATAATTTTACATTTTTCTGAGTTAGCATAAGTTTTTCCTTTAACCTCCGAATATATACTCAATACTTATTTTTTCTTTCTTAAAAATTATGTTTTAAAGGAAAATAATTTAAACTAACATTTCATTACTTTAAACTTTATGTTACCATTTAGATTTAAAATGTATACTAGATAAATGAAAATAACTGTGATCAATCGGTTTTTAGAAATTTCACTATATGAATTCATTTATCTTAGGCATATTGTAAAAGATATCTGTTTAAAGAATACTATCTCGAATATATGAATCAGTGAGCTAATAATATAAAAGCTATGTAAGAATCTTAGAGTGAATATCTATTAGCTTTATCAATCCATAATACCAACTTGTCAAAGGCCTAGAATCTTGAAGAAGCTTTGCTAGAGCTCGAAAAAATCAAAGATATTCAAAAAGCAATCATCACAATTTCTCAGAGGATGCTAGCTAAAATTGTAACTAAAGTACCTAAGAATTTAAAACTGAGTTCTAAGATAAAGGAAAAAATAAGTATTACTAGTTTATTTCTTATTTGTGCAAAAGCAAATCTTAATACTATAAGAAATTTAATTTAATGAAAGAAAGAAAGTTACAATAGATGAAATTTTTTTAAGTGACCTAATTAATGAAGTTAAGAGACTTAAAAAAGCTATAAAAAACTTAAAGAAAGTAATTGATTGAAAAAGAGTAAAAAAATGAAATGTAAAAGACAGTTTACTGAAATGTAATAAATTAATAATATTCTTTTTAAATTATGAGAAAGAATCTTCATAGTAAGCTAAAATTTAAAATATTACAAAAGAACCTAAATTTTGATAGTACTACCAAATCTTGTAATTTATTAGGAAAAAATAGAAAAATATTGTCAAAAGCAAAATGCAAAAAGGAAAAAATTGGGTAATTTCAAGTAAAATAAAAGTTTTTGGAAATAAAGAAGGGAATTAGTAATATAATAATTATAAATTGCGCATTCAGTTCTCTTTTTCTTTATGTAATGCTTAAGATATTATCAGTTATTTATAATTAATTTTTCGTAATTTATAAGAAAACTTACAATTTTACTCTAAATGTTTCATTATTTTCCAATACTTAATTATTGCTTTTTAAACTAAATAAAAGTGCTTAAATTCAATTTTCATAATAATAGTGTATAGTTTAAACAAGAAATATGAGATAACAATAAAATTCTATCTTATCAGACAAAAATTTGAAATAAAGCAGTAAATGTAAAAGCTAAAATTCACTGGATAATCAATAAAAATTAGAAGTTAGTTTTTATTTTTATTTATTGAAAGTTCAAGTTAATAAAATGTTTGAACCTCTCAACAAATAAATTTAAAGTTTGCATAAACAATTAAATAATTAATCATAGAGATCTTGAACTGTAAAGTCCAAAAAAATCTAAAATAGGAATTTATGAAATTAAATATAGAAAAATAAAAGATAAGTAAAATCAGAAAAATAATAAGATTTATGTAAATCCTATAATAGTGTTCGGGAATTTAGCTAATAATAATTAATAACTGCTAGCTGATGTATCTAAGATATTTAAACTGAGAATATTAGTTCTAAGGTAAAAGAAAAGCTAAACATTACTAGTTTATTTCATATTTTTGTGCAAAAGCAAATCTTTATAATGTGAAAAATTTTATATGATGATGAGAACATTCATAGTGACTAACTATCTGCAAACTCTATATAAATTAGCCAATTAAAAAAATCCTCAAATTATTACCTTTAAAAGTGAAATGTTCAAAGCAAATTTTAACATTTCAGAACCAATTAAAATTTTAAGAGAGTAAAATGTACACATAATTGCTTATAGTAAAAAGCATGCATATTTATATAAATTATCTTAATAATTAGCTTAAAACTTATCTTAACTCTTATATATAAAATAATAAAAATTTGATAATTGAATAGTTATAACGTATATTCCTTTAGATTATTAACCTTTTTTAATTTATTAACGATTTATTTATGCTTACACTAAAAGTTTTAGTCTAATTTTTCGTTGTAGTAAAATTTATATAATTAATAGATAAATTGAAAATCTCTGAACTTTTAAAGATCAAAACAACTTAAAAAAATAAAAGTAATAGCAACCGATATAACATAAACAATTAATAAAATTTAAGATTTTGGTTTAAGTTATATTAATTATTCAATAATTAGATTTATTTTTTGATAGCTTTAGTTAAATTTTTAAATCTAAAATAAATAGTTAAACGATAAAGATATAATTAAATATCCAAAAGATGATCAAAATTTTAATAATTTAATAACTATATCAGTTTAAATTAATGATATTTCATTTTAAAGAATAAAATTAATTTATATTATTAATGCTTTCGTAATTTTTTATTATAGTAAATATTTGTTTTTATTAATTTAGATTGAACTTATTAGTTAAATTCTATGCATAAATTTTTATCTTGCTACTATTTCTTTCAATATTATTCTATTTTTGAAAAATACCTCATGGTGTTGTGATTTGATAAATAGCAAAAACAGCTTTTAGTTTAAAAAATCAAAAGTATAAATTTTTCATCTTTCATTTTACAATTTTAATATTTTCTGCATGAACTTAAGATATTCGCTTTTTATCTTTTTTGATCAAATTACTTTCAAGAAAAAATTGATATAATTCTATCTTTCTTATATTAAACTTTTAAAAAAAGCATCAAAAATTAATTAAAATTTGCTTATCATAATAATACAAATATTCGAAAATTAAAATGATTAAGATTAAGAAATTTTTAAAAATTATAAGCATAAAATCTGTGAAGTAAACTATGATAACTAAAATACAAAATATTTAAAGTAAGATACATTATTATTATCATATAAAATCTTGTAAAATGTGTTAAAAAGTTAATTTTATTCGAATAGAAAATAAAATAAATACAATAAATTCCAAAAAAAATTTTGTAAAATTTAATGCATAAAATTTGAATTTATTTGATTATAGTTAATGAAATTAGTCTTAGTGTGAAATAGATTAAAGTAATGTAATTAATAATATTGAAAACATAAATTTTTTTAATGATTCATAATTTAATTTAATTTTAAAATTAAAGAAAATCATATTTTCTTCATAATATAATAGCATAATTTATTATTGTAATTCTACCTTTATTCCTTTATTACATATTAGTCTATTGTTTAAAAAGAATGTGCTTCAACTTGCTTGGATCTTCATGTTATTAATTTTAATAAATTTAAGATTACTTTTTTGATTTATTCCAATAGGTAAATCCCAATCATCTTCTATTGAATTAATTAATTACTTATTAGATATTGGAAGTTTTTTATTTGTTTTGAATATTTTTTCATAAAAAGTGAATCTTTTTAGATAAAAAATATCGGGAAATGGAGATTATACGGTGAGACTATGGGACGTCAAGACAGGTACCTGTAAGACCATGAGTGGTCACACATCCTGAATAAATGTTCACTTTAATATTCTACTATTCTCTTTCTTTTTTACACTAGTAACAACTTCGTATTTTAAGTCCAGACACACTTGCATAGTCATCATGTCGTTACTTGTCATTAGGGAATATATTTTGTTATAGATTGTTAATCTTCTTCCATTAGGTCTTTTAATATTTAAGATTGCTTACAATTCCTAGTCTTATAAACTTCTCTAAATAATAATTATAAACATGAAACAAATCACGAATCCTATATACAATTTATAATACTTTATAATATTTTATTCCTCATATAACAAACACCAACGAGAAAGCAGCTTTTTATACCTCTTTTATAAATAGAAAAAATGTTTGATATTTCTAGCTTTAATTAATAATTATTTATGATTTAAAATCTATCTCTACTTACTCAAACTAGCTGTCTGTAATCATTTTATTTATATAAATGTTTATGGGATTTTTAGATAAAATAATTTCAATTAATTATAAAATAATAATAAAGATTATCAGAAATTGCCAAGGCCAAATTCTGCTTTATTTATATATATATCAGATACTTTTAAAATTAAAAAAATATTAAATATTAAGTTGCTAATATAGATTCTAGTGTTGACAAGTTAAAAATAAATCTTAAGATTAAAAGAAAGATACAAAAAAAACCAAATTATAGCATCTCAGAACAGAAATAAGGATAACTGCTTGTAATCTCAAAGAATGAGTCTATAAAGTTACTTTTGAAATACAGATTTAATCTTGTTTACCACAACTTCGAAATGTGAAAAATAATAAACTTTTTTAGCAAATAAAAGTTAGGTTAGTAGCATAATGGTAAATTTATAACTTTATTGAAAAAATTTTAAACTTAAAGGCTTGTTATAGCCGAATTAAATAACTAGAAAGGTTGTTTTTAATAATAATAATAACTATAAGAATTTCAATATTTGAAATATTGAGATATATTGCATAATTATTGGTAAAGAACCATACAAGTTATGTTAAATTTAAAAGTTTCTAGATTTTCAATAATGGCTCTCTTTCACTCTCATCGCGAAAAGGACTTGATTAGCTCATTAATCTATTAATGAGTTTCTTTTAATAGGACAATTTCTTCTTCATTCTAGTCCTTAAAATTCTTTGATTCTCTTCTAAATAATTATAGATGAATATTTTTTTGTACTTATCTACTTTAATCATCACATTTTTTGTAAGCTATTGACTAATATAGTTATTTAATATTAGTCTTCTACAATCCTTTTTAGTAATTATTTTATGTTCATTAAACTTCTTAAAAATGTCATATAAAGATTACAATAGAAAATGTGCTAAAATGTATCAAATTTCTATCTAAATAAGCAAAGCTTATTAAATTAAGTTTTGATATTTCGTCGAATCAGTTCACTCTAAAAATGATAAGTATAAATCCTTAGTTTCTAGATTCAAATGGTTTCTTGAATTGGGTGTTCTATTGTATTTAGTGTTTTTTATTAAAGGGAAAAAATTTAAATTACTTTCTATTTAATCAACAAATCTTTTTACTGTTGACATGGCTGTATTTCTTTAAAGGTATTCTTATAGGAAATTTTTAAATATTTAAATATTAAGATGTTTATTAAACTTTTTGAAATCATAAGTTCTTAAAATTTCTAAATAATATTTTTCAATGCTTTTATCTATATATTTATCAAGTATAGAAGGTTAAACTTATTAAAGGTAGTTTTAAAAAAATGTTATTGATACTTTTTAGTAAAAATGAATTGAATTAAAAAGAAAAAATAAACTGACTGTAGAAATAAAATTGACGATAATAAAACAATATATTTACTATAAGAAAAAATTTAGAAACATGAAGTATCACTTTTTAATAATTCTGAGAAATAAAAAATATGAGAGATAAAATAAAATAACTTATATAGGAAATATTTTAATTAAAATGACTAAAAAGGTTTTTAGTAATAAATCTCAGAAACGCAAGAAAAATTAAAAAAGCTATTGGGAAATTATCAAAATTAAAATCTTTTTATTTTAATTAAATTCATTGAATCTTATATTTCAGAAGCAGATTATGGCTTTGAAGATATTAAAATGTCAAATTTTATAAAATTTTTTATAAAAGTGTAACTATATAAATGATAGATTTAAATAAAACAATGAGTTATAATTTCAGTTATTTAAAAACTTAAAAAAATGACTTATCATTTTGAATTCGATCTTTAGGCTATTAGCAGCACCAAGATTATATATAAATAAATTATAATCTAAAATCGCATTAAATTTATCCAATATACTATCAGTAATAAGGCAAAGTAAACATCATGTTTTTATTTGAATATTTAGACAAAACAGCTAATTTTTAACTTATTCAAATATTAGGAAACTAAAACAAATTTTTAGGATTTGACAGGATTTAAAATTAAGGACTTTCATTAAAATTTAATCATAATATATGATAAGAAACTATTAATTAAAGAATTCCGAAATTTTCAATCAATGGGATTTAATATTTTTAAATTTATTAAGCAACAAGAAATCCTGCAAATTTCGCTTAGAGAATTTCAAGATTTGAGGAATGTTGACTGAGAAATTTTTTTAATTCAAGGCAAAAATATTTTGATAAAATCTTTCAGATTTCTAGGCAGTTTTAGTATATATGCTAAAGCATAAAATTTTCATTCGCAGTTTTTTTAAAGATAAATCTTAATATTATATATAAAATGGCACCTAAGAAACAATTAGCCTTAAATCAATCTTCTAACTATTATAAGATACCTTAATTGAAATTTTATCTTTATAGACTGAGATTAAACATTTTTGGACGCAGAGCAGTAACTAATTTAGCAAATAAACAGCCTAGACATAAAAATCAACTAACTCCAAAATGATATGATTACTGAACACAGAATTGAGATAAAAGCTTCAACAAATCTATTTAATCGTGAAATTAGAAGAACAGAAGAAAAATATAATAAATAAGAAATATCAATTAAATGAACCACGAGCAAGTTATGATTAAAACTATATACAATCTAATGGAGATTGAATAATCAAATTAAAATACAATTCAAACATATAAAATTATAATTAATCAAAAAATCAAGTTTTTAATAAGTTATGAGAAAATTCTTATCAAGAACTGATAATATCTAAAGTTTATTATATTTAACCTTTAAAACTTTTTAGTTTCCAAAATAATCATAAATTAATATAGAGATAGTAAGATCTTACCTATATTTATTTTGTATAATGATATTAATTTCATTTCTAGTTTAAATATAGTCTCTTTCTTATTTTTTTATTAGTTTTAGTTTAGATTTGTTCTTGCACTATCTACTCAATTATGATAGTTTCTTTTTTAAAAAGATCTAATCTTAATAGTAAATTGCTTTGATGCTAAATATTTCAATTCAAGCTTAATGATATAACTATTCGAGCACTCTCTGCAAAGAAATTTTTTCTTAGTATCTTTTGAGCATTTAATTTATATAACAATTCCTTATAATAAAATTATTCAGAATCTGTTTTAAAAAATTTAAAATAACTTAAAGAAAAAGGAAAAAAATAATTAAACTGTCTGAACTTAGCATTAAGGTAAGAAAAAAGCTAAACAGTTTTTTTATTTATTACTCATTTTGTGGAAAAGCAAACCTTTTTTGCTATAACTAGATTTATTTGAATGGAGAGAAATTTTGTTTTAATTTAGTTAACTATATTATGTAGATGATTATCCGAAAAAAAGCAGGTAATATTTTATAATAGAGTAATCAATTAATTAACTAAGAATAAATCATTAAAAATATAGGCCTAAGCAAATGGAAAATTTAACAAAATAGGTTATTAGCAAGCGATGAAATGCAGAAAATATTATTTTTGGGGGATCAGAAAAGGGATTTTATAATATAAAGCGTATAAACTTTTACAAATTTAAGTTTTATTTTGAAAGGAAGAAGGTAAATTATAAAAGAAGGTTTTTCAAGCAAAAAACAATACAGTATTGAATTGAAAAATATCATAAATATTAATATAAAAGAGAATAAAATTAGAGCAAAAAAATAATTGTTTGAAAAAATGGACATGAAACGGCTAATTTTTATTTTAACTGTATATGATACACTGGCTACAATGAAAACAAATAATGAAATTCCATGAAAATTTCCAAATTTTTTCCCGTGAATTTCATATAATTTATATGATTTTTTATTAAAAAAGAGATTATGCGCTCTAGGTTTAAACATCCAAAAAATAACTAAGGAGGACAAAAAAGTAGATGAGAAAATCAAAAGTAGCTGATCTTCTTCTTTTTCAGAAAATCAGTTTCAACGGCCTTCGAAAAATACGTCGTAAAAAGAAATAAAAAATGAAGTCATATGGGAGTAATTTTAAAAAATGTAATAAGCTTTAAATTAGTAGAATTAGATAGAATTCAATCTTTCAGAGAGAATAATGAAATTAATGACAAATATCGAAGTTCTAGATTTAGAAACTATTTAATTGAGAAAACAACTAAACAAAATAAATTAGTAACCAATGAGCAGCTATGACACTAGTCATGGTTCAACTTAATTTAGAAAGCACCAATAATAATTGATGAATCTTAAAAGATAAAGCCTAAGTTTCAGAGAAAGAAAAAAGAGAAATTTAAAATTCAGAAATAACAAAGAGAATAAAAAGTTTAGAAAACTTTCCCTGGAAAAGCGAAAACCAAATAAATTAGTAAAAATTTGTTATTATTGCAAATCATCAAAGCATATAAGAAAAGACTAAAAGAAGAATGCTAGTACTGTGGAAGACTTCCGAAAATAATTTATTTTTACTTTAAAAATCTTTATTAAAGAGCTGCCCTCTATTGATTTGCTACACTCTCTAATCTTATTTATTAATTTATTTTATTAAATTAAAAAATACTAGTCTTAAGATTAAACACTCAGTTAATAAAATTTAAATGCGTTATAAATTACATATATCATAAATAACTAATTAAAACTAATAAAGCACATTTATGCATTATTTAATAAATATTAGCATTTTTAATATACTTTTTATAATAATCAATTATTAAAATAGAAATTAGATCATTTATTTTTTAATATTTAAGAAGAAAAATTAAAAAAAAAAAAAAATAAAGAAATTCTATTGAAATTTATTTATTTTGACATTCTATTACATACTTCTATCTTTATAAATTTCTTAAAAATGACAGAATTTTTTATTCAAAAATTCTCATATAATACTTATAAAAATTTCTTCTATCTAGTTTTCAAAATTATTAACTATGCTTATCATACTTATTAGTAACAGTTACTAATTTAAATTAGATGAATTAAGACTTTTAAAAAAGTAATCTTCACATGAAACTTAAAAAAGAATTGCTGGTTTAATTATAACTTTTATATTTATTATACGATCAAATTAAGCTATTGAGAGTATATTTTCTCATATTTTTAATATTAATAAAGCATTTTCAATTTTATTATTATTTCTTTATAATTATTAATTAAAATAACTCTACTTACTTTCTCATATAAATAGCATTTTCTTTAAGTTGTTTAAAAATTAAAAAATTATTTAGAAAGATATATTAATAACTACTTATAAGTAATATTCAGCTTTAATAATATATTAATTTAGCACATTTCCATGTAGTTTAAATAGATCTATCAAGTTAAATTTACTTTAGGTATGCTTTGATTTCTTAATAATGTATTTTAGAACGATTAATACTTATACCTTATTAAAGGAATAAATCTACTAATATATTTTAGCATATCATTTTATATAAATTTCTTAATGTATGAGAAGATACCAATTAGTTTATTAAATAAATAGAGTTGGATATATAGGATTGTCTAAAGAATGCTGATCATATTTTAATTATTTTATCACTAAGTAATTATGTAAATATATGACTAGAATTAATTATTTTAACATTTCTAGTACTCCTTTTATATTATACATTCTTATAGGTGACAGAAAATATAATATACAAAGTTGAAGCTAATAAGTATACATTTTGTATTGATTCATAACAATTTGGTAAATTTAAAATCTTACAACATTAAAAGAGGTGATATTGAGAACTATTTTTTTGATTAAAACGCATTAATAGGGATATAGAAGTTCGTCAGAGCTAAAAATATGGACTAAATTTGAAAAACTTTGATTATAATTTTAAAATAATATCTAAAATCTAAGTTATATGCATTTGAATTTTAATTAAATTAAAGTATAAGAATAGTTTTTAACTTAATAACTAAAAAAAATTAGAAGCATTTTAAATAGCTCAAAAATAGATTTGACAAATACTTAAAATTTTTAACTTTACGATAATATTAGTAAAAAACAAAGCGCTATTTTAATATGCGACTTATTGAATAAGATTCTCGTAGTAAAAGTTGTTAAAAAAGGGATAAAAATAAAAAAAACTCTAGCATATTTAAATTATCATTGCAGAAGAAAAGGTAGATGAATATCTGAAGTTAAAAAAGTTAGAAAATCGAAAATTATTAAAAAATATCAAATTTCATGATAAATAGATTAAAAATCTAAAATAAAATGTATAATAATTGATTAATGGCAGATCTCTAAAAAGACTTTCTGGTTTCAAAGATGAAAACGAGAAGAAGAATAGAAGTTTCTCACTATTAATCCCTTCTCAGATGCCAGAATAATACCGATACTTATCTGGATTGACCAGAGAAATAAATATTAAGAAATATTAAACTTTATAAACCCAAAAATAAGATAGCTTAAAGATTAAAATGAAGACTATTACTAAGTTAAAAAAATAAAGATTGGAATATCCCATAAGATGTAGAAAAACTACGCAAGATAGTGGGTGTTCTAAGATAGAAAAATGCGATGTTAAGAGAATGAGTGAATTAAATTTTCCAAGAGCCACTTGAACACCAATATATGCTGGTGTCGATATACTATTTTAAGGAAGAAATGACAAAACAAAAAGTATCTAAAATTGAATTTCCAGGAATAATAATCGAATTCAAGCCTAAAATAACTATAGTAAAACAACCAAAAAAAATGTTACTACTGTGATCCTATCTATCACCTTCTAAAATGATGGTAAGGATTTAAAGTTTTTAATAATAAGGTCAATAGAATTATGACCAGAAATGATGCCCCTATATTACTCAAAAGGAAATTTATATAGAAAAAATAACAAGAATAATAGCAAACTAAAAAGAAACATTGCTTTTAAATAAATTACAAAAAGATCCCTCTCAGCTCTTTAGCATAAAATGAGAGGTTAAATCCATCATTTAATTTAATTTAAAGTAAATTGAACATTTAAATTTTTAGCTCAAACTGATATCAATCATTAAAAATTAGAAAAAAATCGAAAAAGAAATTTTTTACATAATTATTCATACAAAATTTCAAAAAAATAAAAGAATAAAATATTAAATAGTAAAAGTAAATATTTGTAATAGAAATATTAATAAAAGTTAAAAAGATAAGCTAATTTATTAGAATTAAAAGAAAATTTAATAATAGATTTGCATATAGAGGATAAATAGAGAATATAATCCTTATTTTCAAATCGGAAAAAAAGTGTGGAAGATTAAAAAATGCAAAAAGCTGAGATTTAGATGATCAAGCTTAAATATAAATATTTCTAATAATAAATTTAATTAATTTTTAGAAAAATAAAAAGAAATTTAGCTATGCTTATAAATTAACGAGAATATAATTCTTTAAAAAATATTAAATCACATACTTAAGTATATTAATGCTTTAAAAATGAACCTTATAATATTATAATGAAGCAAGATTTAAATAACTTGCCATAGCTATGAAAATTGTTTTTAATTGATGAGATACAAAAATGTATCACCTTGACACTTTAAAAACTTTTTTAGCTCTTACTATACTTAGAGTGATGTATTTATAAAAATTTGTACCTTGAACTGTTTAAAAGGAAATAATTGCAGTTTTAAGGTAATTGACTAGAAAACTCTATCTGAATCTAGAAAATTTTAGAAGCAGAATCTAGATCTTTTAATGGATAGGCTATATAGATTTTAACTGACTTCCTTTTAAATATATTATGAATCTTCGACTTTTCAAATTTTATGGTAAATCAGAAAAGAAATATGTAGAAAAGGATTCGACAATATTAAGAATTAAAAAAATAATTGGGAAAAGAGCAAATAATTTACTTAATATTCGACAAAAAGTAAACATAATTCGAGAAAAATACGAAAACTCAATACTTAGTTATATTTAAAAGTTAAAAGAAGTATGGTTAAAAAAACAAAATTTGTGAAGACTAAGTCTTAATAAGTTTAGATATTTAATCTAAATTTATAAATATTTATTCTTATCAAAAAAATTTACAGTTTTTTGTTTTTATTAAATATAATTAATCTAGATATATATCTATAAATAATAAAAAAATACAAGCCCAGGTTATTGGAATTGCCTTATTAAAACGCAAAAATTAATTATATTATAAAAAGTGAGATTTAAATCCTCAATTTAAACTAAAATTTAGCTATTTTATTGTCATCATATTATTTATATTTTTTAATCGTTTTCTCTTTAAATTAGACATATAAATAAAAGATAATAATGAAAACACTTTTTCACTCGTTTACATCTTTCGTTATTTTTTCAAGTTTTTCAGCTTAATTACATCGATTTTATAAATTATTATTAATTTCTTATTGGAAATAAGGAAAGTATTAGAAAAAATGAAATATTAACTCAATATTATTTTATTTACATATTACTATTAAAATAGATTAAATATGAACTCTCAATTCCTAGATTTATCTAGCTGATACCATTAAATTTTATATTCATGATTAAATTTTTTTTCTATTTAAATATGTATACGATATCTCTTTATTTTTTTGCAAGAATAAAACATAAAATGTAATAACTTAAATTAATTTTAAACTTTGATTTATATAAAATATTGAGGCTTTTGCTATATAATTAATATTGTTAAACTAATTTACTTTAAAATCTTATAAATATATCTTTATAATACTTATACTGTTTTAGTCTTTTATTTTATAACTTTTTAGATCTTAATCATTTTTAATTCCTTTTATTATAATAATTTAAAATATAATTATATTAAATCAAGGAGTATGTTTGATTCTTCTTAATTCTCAGTTTTTTAATCTATTAAATACTGGATTTTTTTTTCCATCATGTTTTAATAGGAAACACTGAAAAGTGCAAATTTTTTAGGAAAAAGTCTCTGTTATTGTGATAAAATCTTACTTAATTCACTAATAATTCTTAATGTTTTGTCTCCTTCTAACTTTAAAGCATTTTATAATCCCTGTTCTCATGACAATTATTTCTATCTCATGATTCTTTTAGACATACTTTCTTTACTCATAATAGTTTCTAATTTTTAAATAATTATCACGAGCCTTTTATTCTCTTCAAATTTTCACAAATTTCTCTCTTTAATTCCTAAGCAATAGTTTCAAATGATCAATGCTCTTAAAACCTCTGTTTTATATCTCTTAGAGCCTGTATTATTTATAAGTCTTTTCCAATTCTAAATTTTTTTTTAATTAAATTAAGATAGGTTCGCTTTCAGTTTTGTCGAACTTACATATGATTTCAAATTTCTTTTTCTCTCTACGATACCACCTATATAAAACTTCCTTTACTATTGAAATACTTGCTTTTCTTCTTTCCTTGACAAAATACTTACATACCTTCTACTTCAAACTTCTTATATTCAATTACGAAAACTACTTCAACTTCTTTGTTACTGAAATTCTTATTTTTTTTCTTCCTTGACATAATAATTTCATCCCTTCTACTTCAAAATTATATTTCCTTAAAAATGTTAGAAGGCGTGAGATCAGAATGAAATTATTTCACCCTCTTAGCTGAAAGCTTCCAAATAGTGTTGTTGCTCAATATTAACTGCACATCTCGATTGCAAAATACTGGTGTGCACAGTTACTTTCCAACAAACCTTCATTTTTTTATTAATTCTAAATATTTATAAATTTTTTTAATTTGATCATAAATTTAATTTGTCTTAATTTTTTAAACTAATAATTTGATTAAATTTAAAAATATCTAATTAAATAACCCTTTAAGTTAGTTGCTTTTCTTTTTTGTAATATTTATATATTCAAAATATTTCTTCATAACTACTAAATATTTTTATTTTTTGGTTCATTTTAAGCGTTTCTCTTATCCTATAAAAAATACAAAATCTATTAGGAGTTTATTATATAAAAATTTAAATAAGATTATGTTTAAATTATTCTCTAATCTCCAATAAAGATTTTAATAAAATAACAAACAAATTTATAAATTGTTTCCGATAATAATCAAATATAAGTTAATACTAACGCTATATTAATAATTTTCAACTTAAAAAGAAAGTTAGCAAACAATGCTGATGATAGTATTTTTAAAAATAGAGATAAATAATTATTTTCAATGTCTTTAGTTTTAGATTCTTTTTGATTTAAATAAAATAATTTATAAAAGTCTAATCGAAAAGTAAACTTTAACAGAAGTAACATAATTAAACTTAAGCCTTACTTAAGCAAATAATTCAGTATTAGCTAAAAAAAGAAAAATAGATCGAAGGAAGTTGTAAATAAAAAATTTTAATTGGTTAAAAATTAAGAAATTTAAATTTAATCTATAGATTCAATATTTCAGACTACTTTTTCGTCCTTTTATTTTTACTAAGTACTGAGCTTATAATCTTAGATAATAAATTTAATGAAGCTTTGCTTTCCTCAAATTATAAAATTTTATAAATTATTTCTAATCAAATAAACAAATAATTTGTTAATTAAGTAAATTATATGATTCTATCTTTTAAGAATATATTATAACAGGAAAGAATCTAAGCAAGAATCAACTTCTTCTAACTTAACAGCTTTATCAAAAAAATGTTAACATGATTTATTATTGCGGTATTAATTTTATTTGGCTTACCACATATTAATTAATTGTTTAAAAATAGTAGTAACCACAAAATTTCTTGGTTGAACACTGTCATGAATTTTGAGGATTTTAAGGCTAATTTTCTTGATTTTTTCTTATAAGTCAAATTCCCATTATCTTTTATTTTTTTCATACATCGCTTATTAAATTCTATTTTTTTAGATTGGTAGCAACTTCGTTCTTTATGTTATATCCGCTTGCATTATAAGTATTTCGTTACTCTTGAATAGCAATTTTTGTTATAGGTTGCTATTTTATTTCCATTGAGTCGTTTATTGTTTATAATTGTATTATTTTACACTTTCAAGTTTTTTCATTTTCTCTTATGATCTATTCTATCAATAAATTTATAGCTTTAGTTAGTTATAATGATTGATTCAGAGCTAATTTCTATATAACTTCTATCACAAAATTGATTTTTCAGTTTTAAATTTCCGTAAAGCTTACTAAGCTTTAAATTTGTTAGCAAAGATTACTAGCCTTCTTTATTAATTCCAATTTTCCACCTTAAGAAGAAAAATATAATTGTCAACATCCTATTAAGATTTATTTAATTTTGTTGGAGAGATCTATTATTGCTTAATTGTCAATTTTTTATATTTAAATAATAATTTAACATTTTCATCTATAAGCATTATAATAAATACAAACAGATTATAACAATTAAAAATACATTAACAATGCAAAAAGGAATATCCAGAAGTATGATATCTGACTACTAAATAAAGTTTTGACAAGACAAAAATAAACTAAAATATCATTAAAAATAACAATTTTTTAAATCACAAAAAGTGAGGGAATTTATCGTGTCTAACGCTTGGAGAAGAGTAAATTACTAGAATGTAGTTTATTATTGATATGTTGAGCTGGATTCAGAACTAGAGAGAATAGATTAATTGCTAGATTTTTAAATTAATTTAGACGCAGAAATATTTTAACTAAACAACAGGCAGTTTCTTTATCAATTAGTCTTGATAAAAACATGGATTGCCCTCAATATTGTTAGTTGCTTTTAGAATGTAATTAAAAAATTATGGTAAAATAGGTGGAATGTGTTTTATTGTAGGAGATTAACTTAATAGTACAGAAGTATCAAGAAAAATTGATGTAGTATAGGAAAAATCCATAAAAATCAAATGAATGATCTTTTATTAGATTTTGTCACATGCCAGATAGCAACCAAAATGAAAAAGTTAAAAAGAGGACTATTAATATTCAAATACATTTTTAAATGAATTAAAAATAGACCACATATATAATAAGGATTTCAATGTTCTACTAATAGATTACGGACATAATCAAGATAAAATATGATAATACAAATAATCTTCAATAACTATTTATATAAAATGATCTAGAAATATTAAAATATAAATACATAGGTACCTGATTTAACTATTTCTATTGATATATTATTAAAAGACACCATTTGAGCAGTAAATAATTTGCTAATTTTCAGGTAAATATTGATAATTTAATTACTGATAATATTTTTATCACATTTGATTTCATTTCTAATATATTCATTATATGAAAAAGAAAGCATAATAAAAATACAAAATAAGTAGACTATAAGACCAATTGGTAGGAAGTAATATCAATATCCTTTTCTTTGGACTTATATTAAATTCATTCAAATTGATAGTAATAACTTAGAGTTACTATTCAAGTATTAAAAGCAATATAAGATATATTGTATTACTTATTTTAGGATAATTTATCCTAGATACTAAATGTAATAAAATTACTAGAGATTTAGCAGACAAATATATTGAGGATAAAAGAGTAAACTAAGTGAACAAATAAACTAATGCATAATTTGGAAGATTTAATTAATATATTATCAATCTTCATTAAACAGTTATAGAACTTTGATAAATATTCAAACATCATTTATGAATATTAAAAAAAAACGACATAAATAGATTCTTAATTCTCAATGAAAATGCTAAATATATTTTTCTTAAGATAAGAAAAATCTTAATTTAGAACAAAAAAAATGAATTTTAATTAATAAACATAAGATGAATTCGTTAAAAAATGGGAAAACACTATATTCAATGAACAAGAAAACATCACTTAGTAATTAATTGATTTAAGTAATAGGAGAATTGATAAAATTTACGAAAATAATGTAGAAATATAAAAGAAATAGCCTTCATATTGTTAAGGATTTTATCTCTTTGCTATTGAGGAAATTAAAGAAGTGATAAAATAATTTGAAATGGAAAATTGGCAGGTTCAGGGATAATAAAAGGAGAATTTTTGAAATACAGATGATTATCAATCTTTAATTCTTCATTCTTTTTTTAAATTATACTTAGTTTGGAAAAATTCCTGATAAGCTTAACAAATCAATAGTCATCCAAATTTAAAAAAAAGGACAAAAAAAGACGATTAAAAAAATTGATGACCAATCTCTTTTTTAGCAATATACTAAAGTTATATAATAAAATAATCAAAATAATATGATATAATTTAATATATCAAAGACGCTTAATTCACCAAAGATAAATATATTTTTAAAATAGAAATAGACTACTTAGTAAATTTGGGAAATACAATAAATTATATATCTATTTAGAAATTAAGCCTAAGACAAAATCAAATTAATAGCAAAATCGATTAATTAGGGAAAATATTTAATTCAATAGAAAGAAAGTTACTTTTTGATCATCTTAGACGAGTTTAATTATCTTCAGGAGAACAAGCAATTTTAAAAAGAGAGAATAAATTAAAAAATTTCTATTTGTAAAAAATAAAAAACAGTATAGCAATCTTGTCAGCATGAAAAACCTAAAAAACTAAGTAAAAATTTTATCAATTTCTAAGACAGACAAGGAATTCTCCATATATCTCAACTACTTAAACTGAAATAACTTTGAAAAGTAAAAAATGAAAGAAAGGGGTCAATACAAGAAAATTAACTACTAAAGACAATGAGAATGACATACCCAAAGAACGAGTCCTATGAAAGGATTATAAGCTAACTTAAAATTAGTTTCAACTTATCATAACTGTCAAATTTATTTTTGGGATAATTTCAACATGACATCGACTTCATAGAAAAATTTTTAATTTGATTTATTTGAATAGCAAAAGGTAAGAATTTTGTTAATACGAATGGAAAAGATTTAAGATTCAAATATATTTCACAGAATTTATTTTATAATAACCATTTGATATTCAAATTCTTCATATCATAGCAAAAATCCGATAATATAATTTCAAGTGATATAAGTAAACTTTATTACAATAAGCACTTTAGATAAAATAATTTCTTAACATACTCATTAAATTAACTTATTTAAGAAAAACAAAATTGTATATAAATAAGAGTTATACTAAACCATGAGAATATAGCTATGCGATTAGATTGTAAATTTCAAATAGATATATAATAGAAATTATTAATATTATATAGTTAAGTCTTATTAACTATATAGTAATTATTATACTATTTGAGGGAAATTTTAATACTTAGTCAAGTGAAATTCTTGGCTGCTAATTATAAATATTTTATAAAGCAAGAGTAGTTTCTTTTTCCTATATCGTCATTGAATTATTACAAAATCGATTAAAAATATTATAATTTGATTCTTTTTAGAGGTTTTGTCAAAACGATCTATTTTATCAAAAAAGTAAGAATTTTTATAAAAAGCTAAAGATAAAGAAACTTATAAATAAAATGAAGTTTTGAAGTCAAAATTATGCTATTAATCAAACTTTTCTAAATAGAATAATTGATTATATGATCGGAATTTTATTAAAGGCTATAAATTTTAAATATTTTATAAATGAAACTCAGAAAATTAATTACAATCAGTAAAAAGTCAAAATTAATTAAAAAGATTTTTTAGAAATAAGTAGAAATTTATGTTGCTCTTTGTAATTAGAATTTTAAAGAAATAATAGAATGAACTTCATTCTCTTTATATACTTAGAAAGTGCTTTTATCTTAATTAATGCTATTTTATAAAATTAAAATAAAACATTTCAACTAAGCTGCAAAAATTTTAACTGTGAAAATAAACTTAAATGATCTCAAAAATTTTATATTTTTTAATAATAATCAAATTTTAAAAGGAAAAAAGAATCATTAACTAAGACAGGTAAATCTCTTGGAACTAGAAAGAATATTTTAATGTGGAGGCCAGTTAAAAATCTAAGTAGGAATCAAAAAAGGACTCTAACAGGTAGCATAGAATTATCAGATGTTAAAGGATGCAAAAATTTCTAAGTCTCTTTTTGAAGCATTCGGATCTATGACCAATAAGAGACAAAGACGATTCAAGTAATGCTAATGTATGGAATTTTTCAGAATTACTTTTTATAAAACTTTAAAATAAATTTAAAAACTTACGCGCCATTGAGATGCTATCGCCCTATAATTTAAGTTTTTCGCTTTAACAAATTCAATTTTATTTTAAAATATAACTTAAGTATAATATTTTAGTAAGTACTATCTTATTAAAGAAATATATCTTTATTATTTGATTAATATAATTGAGTTAAATTTAATCTATAAATAAACGGAAACGGACATATTTTATTTGAGTTTTGATAAAGATAGGTAGAAATTATTATTCTAGTAATAAAAGATCAAACATTTTTAGATTTATTTGATGTCTTTTCAACTTGAAATAATAATAAAAAGGATTATAAAGCAAACTTAAGAATCTTTAATATTAAATTATTGTAGATATCTAATCATAAAATTTTTTATTGATATTAATGTATGTATTTATAGTAAAAGATTTTACAATTTTTAAATTCATTTCATCAACCTTTAAAATTATTTATAGTTTTATATTAAGAAAAAAATTGTAAATAAAAAGGAAATTAATGCTTCTATGTTAAAGAAGAAGAAAAAATTATTATTCGAAAAAATTAATGAAAAACTAAAATCATACTATATACGTATTTTCTTATACTTCTAATAAAAGTTAATTATGATTCTAGTTGAAAAGTATTAAAAATTTCGAGAAGTAGGTACATATTTATAAGCAATATTTAATAAGTCACTTAAACATATTTTAAATAAAAATATATTTTATGATAAGTTTTATGCTAATTTTAACTTCATATGGATCTCGCCATAGTGCTATAAAATAGTTCTACACATAAAAAATTATTTCACTTTTAAAAAGCAAAAAAATTAAATATAAATATAATAAAAAATAAAATGGTGATTAGAATTTGCTAATTTTAAATTAATTCTTATAAAAGATTAAATATATAAAAAAATTATTTCAATAATCTGAAAATAAATTACTCTTAGAATCTCTTTTAATTTAAAAATTATATATAAAAATATTAGAAAAAGTATTAAGTATCAAAAATTATCATTTTATTTTTTTAGTATAATCAAATAATTTTATACTTTCGATATGAAATAAATTAGCATAAAGAATTAAATCATATTACATTCTTAAGAAATTTTTAAAATATTCAAATATAAAAAATAAAGAAAGCTTAGATGCTAGAAATCTTTTTTAATATTTTTTAAGATAAAAAAACATTTTTATATAAAAAATAAATAAAATAAATATGATTATAGAGCGCACAGTTCTTTCAGAATTAATATATAATATTAAAAAAAGTGTTTTCAAAGGCTTGATTTCTTGCGTATGGGATTTCTCAAGCTTTTCAATTTGTTAGGAAATTCAGTATTTCCCAATTTTTAACAGGAGTAGATTTATCTTTTTTGAATTCTTGGTTCTTGTTAGTTAACTGGGGCTTAAGATTGATCTACTAGGCTAGAATTTAAAGATCCCTTACTTTTTCCCCATTTTTTAAATATATTTAATAGTTAAATATAATCAAATTATTTTAAAAATTTGACTAAATTTTAAATTATTTACATTTTTTATAACATTATAACTTGAATATTATAAAGCTTTGCTTAAAATTAAACTGATCATTTTGATTCATCAAACTAATCAAAACTATCTTAAAATAATAATTTTAAAACTTTTAGTATAACTTAAAACTATAGAAAGATAAATAGAAAGATGATCGAAAATTATAAAGATTCCTAAAGAAATTTATATAGATTTATATAAATAAAAATTTCTGAACTTTATGAAGAATAATTAAAAATAATTTGGAAAAATAATTAAAAATTATAAAAATATAACCTAAAAAACGATAAAAATGTTTGTAACTTTTGATATATTAAATTAAATTTTAATGAGATAAATTATTAGAATTCATTATCTTGTGAATAATGAATTTTTAAATAGAAAAAGTCATAAAAATATGTTTCTCTATTTGTTAAATAAATAGCTTATAATATTTGAAGTTGCAATTATTTTAATAAGTATAAATTAAATTTTTACTATATAAAAAAATAGTTTTAAAGATAAAACAATTAACATATTTCTTAAATATTTAGTGTTATTTTTTTTAATTGAAATATTGAATTTAATCTCAGAAATTGAAAAGCTAATTTCTTTTCTAACGAAAAATTTTCTAGATGTACTAAAGATTCTAAACTAATTAATTTTTATTATTATTATATGCTTAATTTTTAATTAGAAAAGGATAAAATTTTTTTAAATAAATTAATTTGTTTTTAAATAAATAAATTAAAAATGTTTCCTAAAGCATATCATTTAATGCTTTTTAAATTCCTGATAATTCATAGTAAAATTTTCAGTTATTTACATTTATTTTTTAAATCAAAAATTCTAAGTAAAACTCTTTTATATAACATGAAACTTTTAATCATCAATATTAAAAAAATTTGTATTATATAATTAAAATAATAAAAAACTTTATTTATCTTCTATTTAAATCTGCATTTTTTATTTTATAACTAATTCATTAAGAACAAGATTTAGAACTATGAAACGTATAATTTTTGAGCAATTAAAAACTAAATTCTTTTTAGAAATTAAAATAAAATTATACTCAAAAAATATTTAGTATTTTGGTTAATCAATTAGTAATTAATTTTATAATATTTATCCAATAAGAATTCTTGATTTCAACAATTTTATCATTATTTTTTAACTTTTACAAATTTCATAAAGTACCCTTTAAGTAATTATTTATATTGCTGTATTATCCAATTCTTTTTTTATTCAACGATAAAAACTAAAGAAGTGATAGTAAAAAAATGAAACATATGTAAGATTTTTCGATAAATAATAAATAAATAAAGTTAGCTTCAAATTATTAGTTACTAAAGAATTTAAATAGTGCTACTAAAAGAGCCTATTTTAATAAATAGTAAAAAAAATAAAAATAAAAATAAATCTTAAAATATAGAAAGTTTCTGAATATATAAAAAATATAAGTTGTTTAAATTAAATTATAAACTTCTAAAAATAAAAATATCAAAATATTATTTAAAAATAAAAATTTTAATGGCAACTATCAAAGTGAAATTAAGAAAATTATTAATCAATTTTATAAATTGAATAATTAAAACATTTAATTATATACAATAAAATTGTGGAATTTTTTAATTAAATATGCTTTTCCTTCTTTCTAAATTTAGTGGGGATATTTGTATTTATAGTAGAAAACTATTTTATTTTTTTATAATCAATCATATGTAAAAAAATTGAAAATAAAAAAATAAAAAAATTGAGATTATTAATTAATAGAAATAAAGTATCACGAAATATTTAAAATTAAAACTTTAGAAAAAATTAAAAAATTAAAATTATATATAACTCTATTTTAAGTTATATTATAACATAAAATCGGTAATTTTTTCCTTTAATAAAAAATATGATAACATATTCCATTTTAAAATGAAATTATTTACATACTCTTTTACATTCTATAATCATTTAACTTACTCATTTAAAAACTCTTTAAAGGATTTTAAATATTTTAAATATTAAATTTGTAAAATTATAATTAAAATAGTTTGCACTATAGCTAAAAATAATTAAAGAGTTGTAAAAAATATATTAAATAAATAATTAAATTGGATTATAGAGAGCGTAGCACCTCATTGGGCTCTACTCTTTAAATTAAGTTTTAAACTTGTAACATTTCTCATTAGATCTTATTCCAGTTCTATTATCATTTGGAAATCCCGTAGCATATGGTCGATATGATGCCCTAAGAGGCCTAATCGTCTGGCATCTTTCATCTAATGTTACTTGATACCTCCAGATCTTTCTTCTTGACTTCCACCAAAGTTTTCGCTGAAATCATCAATCTGGCGTACTTCCTGTACCAGAGTTTAAGTTAATCTCAGTTAGTTTATTTTTCCTCCCTATTTAAACTACACACATTAATAGATTTAATAATTATATTAGGAAATAAAAGAACTTTAATAATGATTTATTTATATATAAATAATTAGGTAATTCTAGCAGTTAAATATAATTAAATTATAATACTCCATCAATTTGATACTACAAATATTTTATAAAATATTGTATTCTATGATTTCATATATATCTTATAATATTAAATCAACAACATTTATAAATATAAATAAAGTTACTATCAGAATAAAAAATAATTACTTTATTATATTTCATTAATTTTAAACCAAAATTAAACAATATAGAAAAATTTAATTTTAATCTATTTATCATAATAAAATTAAAAGAAATTTAAAATAATTTAGACTAAGAAAAAGATTGAAATCGAAAATATAAATAAAGCAACTTAAAGTATAAAAGTAATCAGTAATTAAAGTAAATATATTATTAATTTTATTTGAAAAGCCAAAATAATTAAAAGCAGTAAATAAAATATAGATATAAATTCTAAAATAATCTGAAGTATATTTTTAGTATATTTAATTTTCACTATCTGTATTAAGATTCAGAATGATTTGTTTAAGTTTTAAATATTTAAAATAAGTATTTTAAGTAAAGTGAATAAAATAGATTTTAGATATTAAAAAATAATAATCATTATAATTAAAATTAATTTGGATCGAAAATTTAAAAGCTTATATTTTTTTAAGAAAAGTAAGATAAAATTTTGAAAATATTTTTATTATTAATATAAAGATTAATTAATTTTTACATTTTAAAATAAATTTTTGAAAGAGAAAAAAATCTCATAAACAATAAAATTTCAAATTAAGATTGACGTATGAAATGTATGATTAAAGTCAATTTAATTTTTTCATTAAAATATATCTTATTATAAAATAAAAAATTAAAATTTCTAATGAGTAAAAATTAAAGAAATTCTGAAAATGGTACAAAAATTAAATGTAGGATAACTATTATAAGGAAATAAGCAGCTAAATTTTATCTTTTAGTACATTAAACGAATCTTTGTAAAATTTTCAGTAATTTTTAAAAACAAAGATAGAAATTTTATAGTTCTTTCATATTAGAAGCATTCTTCATAAAAATTATTCTTAATATGACACAATTGTAACTTTAAGTTTGATGAAAGAAGCATCAAAATAGGTAATTAATTTTTAAGCTTAAAATCAAAATTCCTTTAAGTCGAAAAAATTATTTTCCCATAAACAAGACTTTAATATCATATAGATGTTATATTTATTTTCTAATAAAGTAGTAATTTTGTATAACTTTGAATATCATTTTTATAACTTCTTTTTCAAATTTAAAGGTAATTTTTTAAATAAACTATTTGAGATAATATACTATTTAATAAGATACTTAATTTAAGTATTAACCATACCCTTTTAATTTCTTATTAATTACATAAGTTAAAGTAAAACTATATTTTAAAATATGTATAAATAAAGGATAAATGATAGGAAAAATAATGTAAAAGATGTTATTAATTTTGAATAGTTTAATCAAGTAAATCAAGATTAGTATTATTATATATAAAAAACTTAGCTGAAATTAGTATTGTAAAATATAATGGAAATATAATTAGTTAAATTTTATATTTATTTCATTAATATTAAAAGTAACTAATTAAAAAAAGAAAGATTTTATTGATTTAGAATTTAATTCTTTTCTTTATGAAAAATATACAAGATGCTATAAAAAGAAAAATTGTGAGTTTTTAGAATTCGAAATTTCTAAATTGAGAAGGAGTAATATAATTAAAATATGGCTCAGCGATCAGATAATAGTACAAGAAAAGTGAAATGGAAAAATAATCTAAATTATAATAATAGAATCAGTTAAGATCAAAAAAGTGTGAAAGTAATAGATATAATCAAGCTTTTTAATGAAATAATAAACAGAAATTAAAAAGGAAGTACAACAGATTCAAATAAAACGCCCATAGTAAGAAGTATCAACTAATATAAAAAGAATAATCAGTCTAGTCAAACAGAATTCATTGATCAACATTAAATACAATTTTTTAAATACAACATCAAATGAGAGCGGTATCAGTTTATATTATAATGATTTCTAGTAAAACTCTTGTGGAATTATAGCTATTATTAAAAATCAACAACTTGAAATTTTCTTATAAGAATTATACAAATAAAAAAAATTAAGTGAATTAAAACTACGGAAAGTTACAATTTCTTTATCATCTAATATATTTAATTAATCAAGGATTAGAATATGAAAATGAAAGAAAATTTAATACTTATGTTAAAGTATCAGACTACAAAAAAGTAACAAAATAATAAATTTATTAAAGATTTATTTTTTGCTTTTTACTTAAAATATCAATTAAAAAAATTAAATTTTAAATATAATAAAACTAAATATCTCACTAGATAAAATAAAACATAAATATATCAATTAAGATAAATTAGTAATTTTATTCTATTTTCACTATTTGTATTTTTATACAATTTATCTTTATAATTAATGAAGAATGCTTATTTTATTTATTTAAATAATTAATTTTGAAATTTGTTTCAAAAAAAAATTATAGGATCTAATTTAGATATAGAATATTCTTTCTATCCAGACAAAACGAATTTAATAACTTTTTTCAGACTGCTTTAAGATTTTTAAACACTTTTGGATGTAGTTACGAAAAAATTTGAAACTATTAAAAATTAGCTAGAGAAAATTACTAATAATAATAATAGAATTAAGTTTGGCAATCTTGGAGGAATTTCACCTCTTCCTGCCGATCGCCGGATTGCTCCGGGATTTAATAAAATGTTTAAAAATTTGATCCCCTCTCTCTCACTTGGTCATATTGTCTTCGGTTTCATCTTCCATTTTGTTCGGATTTCTTTCTTAGATCTTACCAAGCTCATTCATATAAAGTCTTTCTCTATCTCTTCTATATTACAGTTGATGTTTTTCTTTATTGCGCAAAATTACTAATAATTTGTATTATTTTTAAGCTTTCACTTAAATAAAGTATTTTAATAAATTAATTTATTTATTTTGATTCTCTACAACTATTTCTTGAAAGTATAACATATCAGAACAATTTTATCAACTCCTATAATTAAAAATTTGACACAAATTTTTCTAAGTAGTTACTTATTAGTTTTATATGATACTATTACAATCTTGACTAATTATTTATAAAAATCGATTAAAAATTTTAATAATTCTATCTTATATTAAACTAATAAAATTTTTAAAGTTTTTATTTAGATAAAAGTAGATAAAAATTACATATGATACGCAATTAATCCTAGTTATTTTATAATTAATATCATTGTTTTTATGATATTTTCTTGATTTACTATAAGAAATTTACACTTTTCTATATTATTATTTTCGTTATAAAATTAGATGATAGTCTGTTAATCTTAAAAATTATTACTCTTTTTTTTGTTTATTTAAAAATAAATAAATTTAACTTTTTAAAAATTAATTAATTTGATTTGCTAAATATTAAATAAGCTTTTAAATTTTCAATCTAATTGGTAAAGCTTGATATTGTTAAAGACACAAATTATAGAAAAAATAAAAATGCCTTTTATTATAGATTTTGTTGTTCTTTATATCTGTTAATCGAAATTCATTCTCATTATACTTTTTTCCATTTTCTCTGACTTTATTTTATTTTATTTATCCATAGCTTTTCCTATATTTAAAGACTTTTTGCTTTTTATGTTTGTCTTTATAAAATTCACCTTCAAGAAAACTATATCCAAAATATATTAAATTCTTTGATTTTTTATTTTCTAATGTTAAATTTTAGTAAGAACTAGACCATGTGAACTTCTTCAAAATACTCCTATATTATATTAAAAGCTTTTTGATTGTATACTGTTTAAAATAAATATAATATCTAGATTATGGTAAAATGACTCAAGCATTTTATAAGGTCAAAAGATAGATATATTCTACTTTAATGATTAGCAATAATCTCCTATTAATTGTATCAAACATCTTTTCTACATCTATTAATGGGTTAATAAGGTGTTTTGATTTTAAAGAATGATTCAATAAAGAGATTGGTTTATAGTTCATCAGGTTCATCTATCCACCTTTTTTAAATATTAATATTTCGTATTATTTTTTAATCTCCTAAGGCATTATTCCCTCTTTAATCATCTTAACTACATTTTGCATGTTATTTCTATTAATTTATTCCCACCTACTAAATTATCCTACTTATATTTCATAGGTCCTTCTGCTTTTAATTTCGACAATTAGTTAAATGTTTTCTCAAATTTTATATTCGTTTACCACTATTTGTCTCTTATTTAAGAATTTAGTTTGTAACATATTGTCGCCGTCTTCATATGACTACTACCATTCATACTTGAAAGTCTTAACATCTTCTTTTTATAAGGGCACTCATTAATTATTTTTTCTATAAATCAGGTTTTTTAGTTTCTTCCATTTCTGTTAGGTTTCCTTTATTACATTGACCATAAATAGGTTAAGTTAATTTCTTTTATCTTTTTTCTTGATTAAATGTATTCTTGTCTTGCTCCTTGGTATTCTTTATATTTCTCATTTTATTGATTTTCGTTTATTTCTACGTTGCTTTTTACCCTTTATTTTAATTGTTTGATGCATTTTCTGAAATTTTATTAAAATATTTGTTGTTACTGAGTATTTATATATCTTAAAATTTTATGTTTTAACTGTATATACCATTTAAACCCCTTCTAATATCTTTTTCTTTCATCATTTATAAGTCTATGTACAATTTAGGTTATTAATTTCTTATTCTTAGACATTTTCTTGTATAAATCTTTCAATTATTCTTAGATCTTTTTACTTTAATAATGGATATTTTATTTTGCTATTTTTTATGGTTTTCTAGCTTCTTTGACAATCTTTACCAATATAATACCGGGTCTATGGTCCCTTATTATGTATGAGTAATCAAAATCACTTTTTATTACCTTATCTCTTATTATCTCTTATTATCTCTTATTATCTCTTATTATCTCTTATTATCTCTTATTATCTCTTATTATCTCTTATTATCTCTTCATTTAAAAATAATCTATTTTATACTCACTATTTTAGTGAACAAAAGTACCTATTTCAATTGAATCTAGGAATATTAAATTATTCTGTTCCATGAACTGTAACATTCTCTTTCCAGCTGAGTTTGTTTTCTTTGGTAATCATTTGTCTATGTGCGCTTTTCATTCTCCTATGATCATAACATTAAGTCCTTTTTCTATTGCTTATAGTTTAAATTCATTCACTAATTTATAGAATGTCTCATATTATTAGTTGTCATTTACAACAGGTGCATAAACATTTATTACTGTCAGTTTTTTTCATTTTTCCTGTCTTCTATGTAAATTAAAAATTGATTATAAAGCTCAAACAAGATGAATTGTTTGTCTACTCTTTAAAAATCCTTATTATAAGAGGTGTATAATTTTACGTTACTAAATATAATCATAGAACCTTTACGTTCGTATTTTCTTTAGCATACTTAATAGGAATTTTGATTAAAGTTTATCTTCATTTCTTCCAATCACTCTTAGATCCTTTTTTGTAGATTGGAAGAATTCTTCTTATTTAAGTTAATTAGGGATAGTTTATTTCCCTAACATATTACTAATAAACCTTTTTAATGCAAGATGAAATTCCGTATTAGCTTATTCGAAAATATATGCCTTTTTATATCTGCTTCAGATGATTTATTATTAGCCAATTTCTTTATAGTTACCAAAACTTCATTAAAATTAGAAAGATTTATTCTTCAAAAATTTTCATTCTTTTTTACTTTTTTTTTTAATGTTTAGAATAATACTTTATGTGTTAAATTCTTCAGGGATTCTACCAAGTCAAAGTAAATTATTTAGAAAAGAGTGAAGAATTATATAAAGATAGTATCTTCCATATTAAAATCTTTTTTCTTTGATTTATTAGAACTAACACTATACCTTTTTTTCTTCTCCAATAGCCTCTAAAATTTATTTAAGGTAAAAATATAATAATTTTATAAAAAAGAAGCTAGATATTAATTAATTTCTTTTATTATTTTAAAAGGTTTATTATTCATTTAATTATTATTGCTATATCAAGCTTTAAAATTGCATTTATTCTAAATTTTCTTATGGATCAGCAAATTTTATTGTTTTTTTTGGCTTAAATTTTAACTTTCTAATCTAAAGTTGAATAATTAGTTTTAGTAAATATATAAATTTGTTAAATGAGTATTGTTTAGGTATTTATTACATAAGTAACTTTCTAAAAGAAAAAAGTTTCTTATAAAAAATTAAATTTTTCTAAGTTCGAGAAGGTTATAAAATCATAACTTAAACAAATTCTTCAGGAAAAATTACAATGAAACTGAATTAATTAAGAGTCCTATGAATCATATATGTAATTTAATTGTTATATGGCTTATAGGAAAATTAAGAGAAAGAGCTTTTTATAACACTTTTAAAATAGAGCAAACGTTTCATTTTACTATGCAATTATATATAGTTTATAAGTTACGCCTAATAAAATTATACTTACTCAAATTTATTGTCTATCATCGTTTAATTTATATTATTAAATTTAATTTATATTGAAGGAAGTATTTCAAGTAATTTATAAATAAAAATAAACATTGGGAGCAAATTCTTAGAGTGAAATCTTGATATACTTTCTATTACATATCAGATATTTAGAAACTAAAAGGAATTTAATTGTTGATCTTTTATTAGTTTTTTAAATATGGTCAAAATAATTATTAATACTTCTAATGTAAGCTTAATGAGTTGATAATTAGCAATAATGGGAGATAAATTGATGTAAAAAATCTTGTATAGAACAAAAACTTAGAAGCGTGAAAACTTACTCTTTAATAACATTGAAAAAATAGAATTATAAAAGCTAAAATAAAATAAATTTTTATGGGAATTTTTAATGAAAATGTATACTATAATATTTTTGGTAAAGAGTTTAGAAAATACAAGAAAAAGTAGCATAAACCATTGTAAAAATCATCAAAATTGTAATCTATTATACCTTTGAAATTTATTAAAATTTCTACAGCATTTTAATTAAAAGGTAGAATTTGGATAAGAAGCTATTTCAAAGTCAAAGCTAGATTAAAAGAACTTCTTTATAATTTTGAATTAAAAATTTTTGAATATTATAATAATATTAATAATGTCAAATTTTAATAAATCTATTATAAAAATTAAATATATATAAATTTAAGTTTGTTCAAGCAAGAAGCGATAAAGTAATTAACTATAAAAATTTAACTAAATATCTTATTATTTTCAACTAGATCTTTAAAATATTAGCAACGACCAGAATTGATTTATAAATATAAATTTAAGTCTCATAAAAATTAATTCAATATGCAATAAGTCGATATAACGCGAGGCTTTATTGAATTTTTTCAAAATCCTTAGCATTGCTAACAAAGGCTTTATAGACTTCTCTAAAACATATTTTCAAACTCTTTTTCTTTTTTTACTTCACTTTACTTTTTTTTTATAAATGTTATCGTTCTTACTTTTTCAAGTTTCTTAATTCAAATACCAGCAAAACTTATCGATATATTACTAATAAAATATAATTTAAAGTTAGTTAATTAAAAATATGAGGACATCCATTAATCAACTTATAAATGAGAATAAAACTATAAGGTAAGAAATAAACTAGAATTCTTATTCCTAATAAATGCTTCTCCATTCTAATTCGATTGAAAATAGCATAAAAATTTGTAGTTTTAAAGATAATTTAGATTGGAGTAAATCTAACTAAATGAAGGAAATGATTCAATAGTAATTGAATATTAGCTTTTCACTGAAACTTAAAATTTTAGTAGAAAAATAATGAAATTATAATACTGCAAGTGTAAAGAACGAATGGTAAAATAATATTTTAAGTTTCAATATAAGCAAGAGTAATACTTAGTTTATCATATAATTAGCATTTATCTTTAAGTTACTTAAAAATTGTAAATAATAAAACTATTAAAAAATGAATTAAGAATTCCTTATAAGTAATATTCAGCTATAATAATATATTAATTAAACACATTTTCTTATAATTTTTATAAATCTATCATCTTAAAGTTTACTTTAGGTATGTTTTGATTTCTTAAAAATGCATTTAAGAATGATTAATAATCACATTTTATTTAATAATCTACTAATAATTTTTTAGCATATTATTCATATAATTACCTTAATGTATGAGAAAATATAAATTAATTAATTTAATTAAAGTTAAATATTAAGGAATGCTTAAAGAATAATGATCATATTATAATTATTATTACTTAGAAACTACTTGAAAATATACCTAGAAATAAGACTTTTTTAATATTTCTAGCACTACTTTATATTATACATTCTTATAGGTGACAGAAAATATAATGCTTATAGTTAAAGCTATCAAGTATAAATTTTATTAATTCATAATAACTTAGTAAATTTAAATTTTACAGTGCTAAAAGGGGTGAAATGGAGATCTACTTCTTCAATTGGAAAGCTTAAAAGGAAAAGAGGAGTATGTCAAAACTATAATAACTAAAAAGCGGTTAATTAAAAAATCAATTATAACTTAAGACCAACGATTTAATAAAGATACCAGTTATTGTGTAAAATTTAGAATCTTTAGATTGTAGTAAGTTTCAAAACTTTGGAGAAATTATGAAATTAGAACAAAAAAACTAAGAAAAAGAGAAACTGAAGATAAAACTAATTAGATTTCTTAATATTAATATTAGTTACTATTCAAAACAACTAAAAGTTAGTCAAAAATTATTAAGAAATTGAATGAAGAATACATTAATTAAAAATTAAAATGATAACTAGTCCTATAAATAAAGGATCATTTAGATTAATTTAATTATATTAATTCCAAAAAGGATTATTAAAAAGGAAGTGTTTTAATTTAAAAATGAAAGTAAATGTAATAAACTTATTTTAATTTGCTAAATAAATTTTAAATATAAATCAACAAAATTAATAAAATAGTAATTATAAAATATTTTTATTTTATTTTCTATAATTTTTCAGAGTTTAATAAGTAATACTAGATATTCTTTATTGCTTTTTTTTAATTTTTATCCTAAATGTATGAAAAATATTAATTTAATTAAAAAGATAATATCTTTTATTGATTTTTTAAAACTTGAAAATTTTAGATGATTGGTTAAATTGTCATTGTAAAATCTTAAATTAAATTTTAGTTATAATTCTATTTAATAACTAAAAAATTGTAAAACATGATATATAGTAAAAATAATTTTTGGATCGGAAATTAATTTTTAATTTTTTACAAAATTATCAATAAAAAAATAAGGATTTTTATTTTAATATTTGGCTTTTAAATTAAATTCCTCTTATAAAATTTTTAAAGAAAATATAAAAGGAAAAAATTAAAGCAAAGAGGTATTTTAGTATAAGATAGATAAATAAGATGTCTGAAATTACAAAAAATCCAAAATAAATCGAGACGTTGATATCTAGATAAAAAATCAAAGTAAAATACAAATTAAAATTTTTAACTCAAAAAAATATGATTCATTAAGAATATGAAATCAATCATAAAAGAATCTTATAAATAATTAATCATACAAAATTGAAAAAAATTAAAAGAAATAATACAATAATAAAAAGTTAATATTTTTAATAGAAATAATAAAATGAAGAGATAAATCAATGTACTTGGATTATAAAAAAATTACTTATAGTTTTGTATGTAGAGGATTTAGTCCTGCTAATTAAATTAGAGATAAGTATATAGAGTTTAAAAATTAGTGTTTAAATATAAATATTTCTAATAGTAAATCTATATAATATTTAAGAATAGCGAAAGAAACTTTGTTAAGTTTATAAATTAATTAGAAAGCAATTCTTTGAAAATAATAAATAACATACTTAAGTATAATAATGCATTAAAAAAGAACCATATAAATCACAAGCAGGATTTAAATATCTTGCCATATTTATGAAACTGTTTTTTAATATATGAAAAACGTGCCACCTTGACACTTTAAATACTTTTTTCGCTCTTACTTTATTTAAAGTGAAGTATGTCAAAGAATCAGTATCTTGAACTGTTTAAAAGGAAATAACTTTAGTATTAAGGTAATTGGCCAAAGAGTGATATTTGAATCTAGAAAATTTTAGAAACAGAATCAAGATCTTTTAATAGATAGAGCTATATAGACTTGAAGTGACTTCCTTTTAAATACATTATTTTAGAAATTAAAGTGACTGACTTAAGTTTTTTTTTAATAATATCTTAATATTCCTTGAATATTTTTATGACTCTCTGATTTTTCAAATTTTTTTGCAAAATCGGAAAAGAAAGAACTTAGCAAAGCGATTCAACAATAATAAGAATTGAAAAAAGAGAAAAAATATTTAATATTAATTTAAAAGTAAAAACTACTAGAGTAAAATTAGAATATTAATAAAAGGTATATTTAACAGCTAAAAGAAGTATGAATAAAATTAAAAAAATATGAGAAGGTTAAGTTTTCTCTTAAGTTGAGATATTTTAATCTAAAAAGGTTTTCGTCTTAATTTATTAGTTATATCTAGATATCTATAATAAAGAAATATATATACAGCTTATTGAAATAGATTTATAAAATTGCAAAAATTAAGACTATTATACTTTATCCTTCTATTTAAAACTGAAGGTATGCCATAATTATTTATTTTTGGTATCATATTATTTAAAAATTGATTAATTATTAATGTACATTTTTTAATAATTCCCTATATTAAATTAGTGTTTCTAAATAAGAAAATACAGTTAACTGGATATAAATAAAAAGCAATAATGAAATTTGTTATTTTTTGGTTATTAAAATATTTGGTTATTTTATTTAAATGTTTCAACATAATTGCATAATTTTATAAAATATTATCCTATTTCTTATTGGAAATAAAGGAATTATTAAAATTGACTCAGCATTATTTGATTTACACATTACTATTTGGAATAGATAATTTCTGAACTTTCAATATCTAAATTTGACTTACTGATACTATAAATTTTGATATTCATAATTAAATGATTTTAATTTAAAAAAGCAAGCAATTTATCTTGATTTTAGTTGAAAAGATAAAAAGTTAAATGAATAGTTAAACTCTGGCTTATATAAAATAGTTTTTGGTTGTATCATTTATTGGTAAATAATTAAAAATGTTATACATATATTTTTAAAATAGTTATATTATTTTAATCTCTATTTTAGAAAATTAACTTATTCTAAATTGTAAGAATGCATACTAATTAAAATTAATTAGTCTACATTACTAAATTGTATACTTAAAATTAGATTATAGATTAAACTTAGTCTAATTATTTTAAATATAAATTAACCTATAAAGATAAATAATTCATCTATTTCCTTGCTTCGATAAACTACCAGATTTTTAGATTATTTTTAATCACCTTTTAGTATGAGGATGTTATTAAAGACTTATAATTAATTAAAGCTAAAATATTCTATTATTTTATACTTTATGCTTTAAATTGGGACAATCGCGGATATTCAAGAATCTAATTTATAAAATTGATGGGAATGCTAATATATGAATAAGTATTATAAAAAAGACATTTTAATTTTAAATTTTAATTCTAAAATTAAATTAACTTTTCATAGCTAAAGAAGAAATCAGTTTACAAAGAGAATTCCAAATAGAAAAAGTAAGAAACTTGGAATATAGGAAATTTCTGTTCATTCATCAATACATTTAGTATCCTTTTTTAAAGCTGTATTATATTTTAAATATTTATTAAATTAACTTTACTTTAACTTAAATTTAACTAGCAAATAGCGCAAAATTTAGTTATTATTAAGAAAAATAATATATTTTGTATATTTAGTTGAATATACTTATAATATACATTATAGTAATAGTTCTAAAATTTAGATTGCAAATATAATTTACAAAGTAATTAGATTTTATTTTGAATCTCTATCTTCAAGTTTAGTTAATAGATAAATGAAAATATCTAAGAATAGGAGTCAAGAAACTAAAGATTATTAATGATTAATTCAAATAATCTCTTATTATTGGAAATTACTCATTACTAATATACTATAGCACCTTTAAAAGATCAGATCTATATAAACTAAAAAATCTATTTTTGTCCTTTAAAATATCTAAAAAATAACTTAAATTAAAATAACTTCACAGGTCTGATTTATCTTTACTAAATTTGAAATATTTTTCATATAAAGGATAATAAAAATACTTATTAGAAACATTTGATTGCTATAAAACAATAAATATATTAATTTTATAATATTTACATAATTTAATTAAAATTTAACAAAATCATATTATAAAGATAATTAAATTAACTAAATCATATTTACAATGCTTTATCATCAACCAATCAGAATTATTATTTACAATAAGATCATTCAAACATTCAAAGAACAAGAAATATAAGAAATCTTTTTTAAGAGAATAGACTAAGAAATTTTAAACTATTTTGGATTAAAAACTCTCAATCGAAGTTTATTTGCTGGATTTATTCTCTAAAAAGAAAGTAAATAGTATTTCAAAATATTTAGATTATTTAATGTTACTAAAATAAATACTTTATTATAGTATATTCTTCATATTATAATATTAATTTTTCATTAACCATTTCCTATATAATTCTATAACAATCTAGAATTAAACAATTTCCCTATTATGTTGGTATTATAATAATACTATTTATTTGGTTTTTTTAAGCAAAAATAAATAAAATATTAAATATACTATTTGTTCATAAAAGCATTCTCCTTAACCTTTACTATAAAGTTAAACTATTTTTAGTTGAACAAAATAATTATCTATTTAAGATATAATTAAATCAAGATAGAAAGCAATTATTTCAAAAGCATTTTATAAAATAATATTTTGGGGCTTTATTATTTCCTAGAATATATTAAATTTAACTGTAATCAAACTTAAATACCTAACAGGAAAATTGTCTTTTGCAATCTCTTAACTCTATAAGAAAAACAAATATTTGTATCAATGCTGGATAAATCTAAGTTCTTTCGGTAATTAAATCGGATGCGATGAAAATCTAGTTAAATATTTTAATTAACTTATTAATAAATAAAGCATCCTATTCTTACGATCTCAAATAGAAGTTTGGTTCGTGACAATTTAACTTTCTGAAAATAATTTATAAATATTTTGAAAGTAATCTATATCACCTTTCCTTATTTTTTGTTTTAAAGTAATGTTATTTAATATTCCTAGCATTATAAAAATAGAATGATTGAATATTAAATGTAAGGTTTTATAGGTTTACTTAATTATTTTTATAAGCTTAACATCAAAAATATTAATAATTTTAAATATATTCCTCTTACTTAATTTTTGATTTAAAGCTTTTATGTTTCTAGACTCTACTATCTATAATTTTAACCTTCTTTAGCTATGATTATTTACTAAAATATATAGGCTTATAGTAATTTAAAAACTAACTTTTTTCTATTAAATTAATATTATATTTAAATTATAAAAACTGCTAAATTATCAGATAAAACTAAACAAATAGATTTATCCTAATTTTATAAAAGAGAGTAAATAAGATTTGATCTATATATAAGCAAAGCTAATTTATTTATCGAAGTTAATTATTAAAAAGAGTAAATTTCTAATCAGAAATATTAAGAAATAAAAATAAAACTATAGCAAGATAACGCATTTTAATACAATATACTAGTAAAAATAATTTCTTTATAACTAGAAAAATAAAATAAAAGTAAAAAATAATTAATATCTAATTAATTTTATTTTAATTAGATCATTTTTATACAAATAATATCTAGAAAAATACAATCAAATTAATAAGATAATAACCTAATTTTTATTAGATTATAGTAATATAAAGAATATTACATTTTTATAATTTATTTACTTAGTTATAATTTTTATTATTTGCTACTTATTAAATAATCAAATTATTACAATTAAGAAATTAAGCAAGTTAGGTTTAATGAAAAGAATCTATTTTTGTATCAGAAATATAGAAATAAGCATGATAAAGAATTGAGAAATAAATTATTTATTAAGCTTATTTCTATATTTTAGATTATAGATTTAAAGATGTAATTAAATACTTTAATGTGTCAATATAAGTAAATTTTAATGAAGCAAATAACAATAAGGAAACTTGGAAATCAATTCAAAAAATAAAATTAATTAAATGGCAAGCTTGGGATACAACGAAGAGAAATTACGCAAAAGATATCATTACTGACAAAAAAGGAGAGACTGGAGCAGCGAATAGCGAGTACAAGAGTTAGATAAAGAATCTGAATATCAAACTTTTTTGAGCCAATTAAAAAAATTCCTTTGATCTGTCCGAAGAAGAGAACAAATCCCCAAAAAGGACAAATTTTATTAATTAATTAAGTTAAATTATAGCAATAAGACAGTATCTATAAAGATTTTACAAAAAATAAGCAAGGATATTTAATGGTAAAATAAAATTACATAATTTAACTTAATTGAGCTATAGTTTCAGCAAGCTGATTATGATTTCAAGAGATATGTGTTATAAAAGATTAGATATTAATATAAAAAGAAATTTCAGCAAAAATTAAGATGAAATGAAAACTTTCTTGTGTTTATAGTCAAATTTAAATATTAATCCTATAAGTATTAATGCTTTATGCAACTAAGTAAATTCTTTGACTATTTAAAAATAAAAACAAAATACACATTTATAGAAAGGATTCTTTTCTAAGAGCTTCGAAAAAGAAGAAGCAGTAAAGACAGAGTAGGAGGAGAAGGAGTTAACACAACCCATACAAACGGAAAAAACTTATAAACCCTAAAATGAAGTATGTTAATGCGAATTATAATAATTGTTACCATAAACATATGAAGAAACTTATATTTAGGAACCTTTTATTGGTAAAGCTTGTAAAACAGGTTAGAGATAAAATTTCTAGTAAAAAGAAAATTGAAGATTTATGGATTTGACTAATGAGCTTACCAAATAAATAGTAGAATAAAAATAGTCAACTAAAAGAGATCTTTAGTTGAATGAGTAATGTATCTTAAACTATGAAAGAAAAGCTTACGACAAGTAGAATTTGATACAGTAATAGCAAGATATCAAATAACAACTATAATAGCAAATAGAGGTTCTTATTGGGTAACAGTAAACTATAATGTAATCTCCACGAAAAATTAACCATGATTTAATGGAACTGTAGTTTCCTATTTTTCCTCCATATATGCCTGCAAAATTATTAACACTTAGAAAAAAATAATATCAATGCATCAATCATAAAATCTTAATTGGTAATCCAAAATTTTTCAAATATGGTAAATATAGTAAAGGTAAAATAGTAAGAAAAAAGTAAGCATATTTTTAAGAGTAGAAGAGATAAGGAGAAATGAAAAAGCTAGAATACAGAATCTTTTGGATTCGTAAAAATGATTGCATAAAATCAAAAGTATAAATATATGAGATAATTTTTAAAGCAGCGACAGATCTTAACTACAAAGTTAGAAGAAAATTAATTCAAAAATCAACTTAAAGTAGAAAGGATATAAAAATCTGAGAGATGAAATAAACTCCTGAAATTTAATCTAATATTTCATATATTATCATTGAACTATTTAATAATAAATGCGCAAATTCGATGCTAATTAAATTTCTTAATGATTACATTATATTTAAATTAATTAGCAAATAATCTAAATTTTTTGTATATCTTCCAAAAATTATAAATTTTATTTTAAAACATTTTATATAGACATAGCAATGCTAATCCATATTAATTTTTTTAGAAACAGATTATGCTTTTTTTATTTAATTTTAGTTAAAAATGATCATCTAATAAAGACTTTTTTCCATGTTAAACAATATTGTTTATAAATAATTTATATATTAGAGATTTTATTCTTTTTCTTATAATTTTTTATTTATTAAAATAATTCAGAATAATAGTTAAGGAATAAAACTTCGGAAAAAGAACATCAGATCGATGAAAGGATACTATCTTAAATTATCATCTTTAAAATAAAATATAGAGCAGAAAATAAGATGGAAGTAGAAAAAACTCCTTAAAATATTCAAACTGAATTAAAAAATGAAAATTTGATACTTTTGTAAGCAAAAATTAAGTTTAATAAATTCAAGAATTTCCAGGAATTTAAATGAAAAATTGATTCATAAAGAATCATAATCTTTAAAAAGTATCAAAATTTCATAGGATATTATTGGAAATAATCAAAAACTAGACCTAAAAATTACAGGGTAAATTGCCTACTAAAATTAGTTAGAAAAGACAAAAAAGCAAGCTAGACATAATTTTGAAAAAATTTGAAATCTTCTGAAATTTCTTCTTCTATAGAAAAGATAAACGTTTAGAAGGAGTGCAGTAATTTTACATCAACTTACTCCGAGTTAAAGTCAAAGGATTGTGTTTAATCATGCAGTACTATCTCTTGCTGCTTTCGAGGTCTCTTTTACACGCTTATGTTTGAGTAGTTTTATTTCTAAGTTTGCCTGGTATTTGCAATATTTATGATGAAGGTTAAGATTGAGCTGCTGCTGGTCAGTAGGTCTGACTGATTTAAGTTAAGTCATGAGAGTAGAAGAAATGAATTCTCGCTTTCTCTCTTTTTAACTTAAAAAAAGGTTAATGGACTGTTCAATCAGGTTGAAATCTATGAATATAACAAGTATGAAAAAAGATAGAAAACATTTTTAAAGAAAAAAACTTCGTTTTTGAAGTGATTCGAAGTGAGAATTAAAAATTTAATATAAAAGCGAAGAAGGTAAACACTTATATTGACAATTAGTATATATTATTATTATTATTAAAAGTCTGTAATCTATATAGATATTCGACAGACGAATATTATTTCAATTAGTAAACTATTATTTTATAGATATGATATAAAATACCAAAACTTTAAATATGTAAAAATAAACTTGCTTATATATTTAAATAGATCTTAATTTAAAAAATATTATCTAAAATATAAAATAATATTTAACAACTTACTCTTAGAAATTTAGTATAAAGTGCTACTTTTAATTTCTAATAAGTATTTTAAAGATTAACTCTATAGTGTAAGTAATCTATATAGTTTATTTTAGTATTTCTTTTTATCTAAATTAACTAGATTTTTAAAAATAAAGTTAGCCTTTATTTTAATTAGAAACTATATCTTTTTAAAATATGTAAATTCTATTTTAAAATGTCTAAGAGTTTAATCCATAATTTTGTATTTTATAATTTATAGCAAATTTAAATAACTCTATTAGATAATTAAATACTTTTTTTTATTTTAAAGGAAAAATATTTTGATAGTATCAATTTATTTAATTAAACATTTTCTAAATTTTATCAAAAGAAATAATTTTTCGAATAATAAATTATAAAAATAAAAAAATGGAAAAAATGGAAAAAAACCCGAGAATGTAAATTTCAAATTCTAAGTTAACAAATAATGTATTCGACCGTTGATCTGTTGACATTTAAGAGTCTAGAGCTCAAAAAGACAAATTTATTCATGCTAGAATCTGGGCATCCAAGAAATTTCCAAGTAAAATAAAAAAGCTTTGAGAAAGTCTAGGATCAAGAAATTATATAACAATAGTCCTTGATTGAGCAAATGAAATAGAAATGCAAATATTAAAAGAGGAAAACCAAAATATTAGATTGCTTCTAGAAAGCACAAGAAAGGAAGATGCAAATTTATCAAACTAAATCTAGGATTTACAAGAAACTTTAATTTCCAAATTTATGGTAATGGAAAAAATTCGGCAATAACTCAAGAATAACTCAAGAATAAATTTAATTTCAAGCTTAAGTACCTTTAAGTTAAATTTACCAAGTGAAAATTGAATAAAAAAGATTGGGAAATAAAAGACTCTTATATTTTCACAAAAGAATATAAACAAATAAATAATATAAATTAGAATATAATTGATTGATATTTTGGAAAGCTCTATGTAAAAACAGAGGGTGAATTTAAAAGAAATGAATTTAAATGATATGAAGAAACGATATCCAAAAAGAGTGAGAAAATATGAAGATAAACAATTGAAGCATAAAAGAGAAAGATGGTTTTTATTTTGGCAGGAAAAGCATAATTTTATCATATTCCAAAAACTTTTTAAAGTTTATATTAATATTAAATTATATTAAAATAAAGGTTAATTATTAATTTTCTACAAATTTGCTTTCTATTAATTTTTATATAAAATACTCCTTTCCAGAATAAATTTTTTCTATTACATCTTCTTACTATAGTTTTACTTATAATTAGAACCAAATTTTTTAATTTTTAATTAATTTAATTGAATAAAAATAAATTAATAGTAAGATCCTAAATATTCTATTATATTTACTATTTTAATGTTTTGTAGTTTTATAAGATGTTTTAGTATAGCTTAATATTTTATTAATTCGTATATTCAAAATATAGTATCTAATTTTTATTTAAATTAATCAATATTTATATTTAATTTCTTTTCTTCAAATAAATCTAAAATTATAAATAGAAAACAATACAAGAAAAGCTTATTTACTGTATCCTACAAAAAGAAGAAGCAAAGAAAGCATAAATTCTTTATAAAATGTTAGCATTTATTTATTATTATTCTTAATAAGACTAAAAGCAACTAAAAAATAAACAAAAACTATAAAGTTAGAAACAATTCCCTAAGACTTAAATATAGAAAAATCTAGAAATTAATAGGATATTATTATGCATGAAATAGAACGTTTTTATTTTGGAACAAATAAAGTTACATTGCTTAATTAAAAATTACTAAAGTTAATCTCCAAGAATTAAAGCTCATCAATTATTAGATTAAAGAAGGATCAGGAAGAGGCCAGATTTATTTCCTAAGATGGGGAAATGCTTACCTTCTGAAATATCTAAAATGAATAAAAAGTTCGTTCAAATGAAAGAATTATAAAAAATTAATTATAGAAAATGAAAGCAGAAGCAATAGACATTTGAGTACTTAGAAAATATGCTAAAGAATGTAACGAAATGAAAAACATTTTTTAAGCAGTAAGTAGTATGAATCCAGTCTTCTGGAAAGGATTGAAATTCTCTTAAATTGTTAATAATTTAATCTTAAATAATTTGAAGCAAATTAGATATAATTATAAATACAAAATATATATTAAATTTAGTTAAATATTCTTATTTTACTATTCATATTTCTGTATTAATTTAAAAAAATTGCATATGTTTCTAATATTCGCCATTATTTTACTTTTTTATATCTTTAATAACTCTAATCTAAAATGTTTATAAATAAATAAATTTGATTATAGAGCGCGTAGCGCTCTCATTGGTGCGCAGCTCTTTAAAAAAAAATGTTTCATACTGACAAGAATGTTTGTTACTGATAAAATTATCAGATACTGGTAGACCTTGTTCAATACTGGTATAATTATTCAGTACTGATAAAAATGTTCAATACTGATATAATTTAAGAATACTCGTAATCTTATCGACTTGTTGGAGGTCCAAAAACATGGTAGGATTGTGTCTCATTGCATCACCAAAGCAGAGGACAATATGAGTCAATTATGGGTACTTAAATTCCCCACCTCTGATGAAGCTCGCAATATTATTTCTTTTTCGTTCCAGAATTAAATTAAATTTAAACTAAGCCAGTGCCGAAGGTCTAAGAATCTTATGTCTCAAGGTCAAACCAAAGCAGAGGAAGACATAAGTCGATTATGGGTACTTAACTTCCCCAACCTCTGATGAAGATGACCTTGTTGTTCACCTTCGAACAACTATGGCGGTTTTAAAAAATAATACATATAATATCAATTAAAAAATATTATAATTTAAGTATCAATCATAACTATTTTTAATATCTATGTTCTAATTTTATAATAAAAAGAAATTTTATTTATAAAATTATCAAATCCAATTCTAAATTTATAATAAAGCTTAAATGTAGAAAAAAGTAAATTTCTTATAGTAAAAGAAGAAAATAATTAAAAAATGATATTAGTTATATAATAAAGTATAGGGTTAACTGTTAATCTATATGCAAAAATTATATTTAATTTATCTAAAAACTGAGACTTAAAAAACTTTATTAATTCAATAAGAAAAATAGATACAGTGAGAATTTACCATTCACTTTATCAAGGATCTGCTTTTTTCGAAGGATTTAATCTATTGTTTCGTATTATTTAGTCTAGTGAAAATTTTCCCTTCAATATTATTACTATTAAAGATAGCTTAGAGCTTTCCTATTTTCTTACTCTTAGCTTCACAATGGAAAATTTTCATAAAATAATAATTTGAAAAAGAATAAAATATATTTTCCGATTTTTTTCCAAGTCAAAAATAAAACCTTACTAGCCTTTCCGATACATTTCAACGAAAATTATTAAGCTAAAAAAAATTAATTCAAATCTAAGTATATTTTTAGTTTTCAAAATTTTATTTAATTTTACTATAAAAATTTCTCTCGAAATCAATAGCTTTCATACTGAAATTTTCAAAAAAAATTATTAATTTTTCCCTTTGATTTTTAAATATCCAATAAAAAGCTGCTATTTTAATAACATGTAATCAAATATTTCATTTTCACTTTATTTAATATATTCTAGCATATAAAAATCATGCAAAAGATTATTCATTTTTAGAAAATTTAAATAAGTTTTCGAATTGCACTACTAAAAAGAAAAAACTAAAATTTTTTTATAAAAATAGATTTAAAAATTTCCAATCGTGAAAAAAATATAATAATTTTATAAGCAAAATTTTAATTTTTTTGTCATTTTATATAAATTATTTTATTTTAAGTAGAACAAAACTAACATTTTTAATTCAAATTAAAATCATTACCTTATTAAAATTGATAAAATGTAAATTCATATGTTCTTCATTTTCTTTACTATTATGAATACTTTTTATCTATCAATTCAAATTTTCATTTATTTTTATAAATTTTCATACTTGTTAAAATTTCATTTCTGATTCTTTTTCTAATTACAACAGTTATAATCATGTTTATAACTTGAATTTTGAAATTAGAAGTATATCATAATTTTATATGCTTTTCTTTATTTAATTTTCATATAAATAAACTTTATTAAAACTGAGCAATTTAAGTTAAAAATTCAAATTTATATCTATATTTTTATATCTGTTTGTTGTTAATAACTATATTAATAATCCAATATATTTATTTCAAAAAAAGTTCATATCGAAAATGAAAATAAATCCAAAATTTGATTGCTATTTAGAAAAAATTTCGTAGTGCAAATAAAATTAACTTGCGTAATCAAACTAATGTCAATAGAATGGAAGCAAATTTTAAGTTATTAAAAATAATGTATTATGTATTCCTTAAACTGAGTAATAGAGATTAGTTCTTTAAATAGAAAGAATTATCCAGTAATATCTCAGAAATATTTTATTAATTTATCTCTTGAGTCTACTTTTACTAAACTTTTCCGTAAATTTATAAATACCTCTTACATATCGGCAAACATAGTTTAAATGATATTAGAAACTTTATTGAATTGCAAAATGTTACCTCGAATACTAATATCATGATTAAAAAAATGTTGTTGTAGAGTGCGAGCCCTTCAATAGGGCGCATCTCATTAAAAAAGTTAATTTTTAAGTCTTCAAATTCTAGTATTCTCTTTGCATTTTCTCTTCTAATTGTCGGCAAGATTGCGGTTCAAATTCTACAAAGCACAGAACGCCAACAGGCGATTATATGTAGATTTCTAACCCATGATGAAGAGATTAATCTGGTCCAACACTTAGAAGGCTTGCTTCTCCGTTTTTTCATCTTTTTGGAATTCTTCTAGTAACCTTTAGAGGCAAGGTCTACTCTATTTAAATTAAATTTTATTTTAATAATTAGACTTAAGATTATTGACTACTTAATATATTATTAAAATGGCTTCTAAGAAATAGCAGAATTTTGAGCAAAACACTTAAACAGGAAAATTCTCTAAAAAATAAAAAAAGCGAAATAATTTCAATGAGTGAAAGTGAGAAGTATGATTGATATGACGAACATTAACTACTTTGAAATCCAGAATTAAAAAACTTCCGACACAAACTCAAATAGAAATATTATCTAAGTCATTAAAAGAGTTTATGTTCAAAAATAGATACCTCACTGATAAAGAAGAAAAATTAGAAAAACTAATAACGTCTTTACTTGAGAAGCAATATTAATAATCATAAGAAATAGAAAACAAACTGGAACAACGAATTCTTTAAATTTAATAATAAATTCAGGTTACGCCATTTTCGGTTTAACAGAATTAATCAGATCCTATGGAAATAGAAAATGAAGCCTCAAATTAAAATAAACAGTAAACGTTTATTTAGAATAAGTAGTAAATTTAAATTAAATAAGTGTTACAGGAATAATAGTTTAAAAGAAGAATAAAATGCTACGTGTGCAATAAATAACACCAATGAAAATACTGCTACTGACTAAGCGAAATTTAAAGAAAGAATAAATAAGATATTTTTAGAAAATTATTTAGGATATATCCAACATAAAGCGGAAAAATTTATAGAAAAAAATTCTTTAATTCAAATCTTAATCCTTGGAGAAATAATTAGGAACGCTACATGCAAGATGAAAATCCTTCAGATTATTAAAGGATGGTGCACTAATGAAGTGCTACACCACCTAACTAAGCCTAGTAGAAATTCATGACAAACTAATAGAGACAAGATGATAGAATAGGCCAGATGGCTGATTACTAAGACTTTAACAAAACTTTTTAACTTTAACTTTATAGTAAGAACAATCCTATTCAAGAAATATATCTTTGATTATTTGGTTAAGAAATGGAAAAACATAATTTTATTTGCTTTTTTTCCAAAATCAGCAGAAATTTTATTCTTGTAATAAAAAATAAAACGTTTTTAGATTTTTTTAATACGAAATTTAATTAAAGTGATTAAAACTGCAAGTATAATAGTTTATATTATTAAGCTATTTTAGACATCTAAATTATAAAAGTATCTATTATTAATAGTTTTTTGTCTTTATTGTTAAACTTTTACAAATTTTAAATTCATATTATATATTATATTCTAAATAGGGAGGAACAATCCTCCAACTGAGATTAACTTAACTCATAGTACCAGGAAGTATTTTTCGACCGACAAAATGAGCAAGAATCTTGGCAGAAGCCAAGAGGAAAGAACTTGAGGCATTGAGTAACGGGCGTTGAAAGATGCTAGACGATTAAGTCTCTTGGTGCTTCACTTCAATCATATTTTATTAGAAGACAGAATTTCTAAAGGAGAGAAGCAAAGGAGGAAACTTCCAAGGAGTAATTTTATTAACTTAAATAAAATTAATTTAAAGAGCTGCACACCATCGAGAGCACTACGAGCTCTATAATCAAGTTTATTATTTATCAGATTTTATATTCCAATTATGGATAAAGATATTTAAAGCTATAAATATGCATAATAAATAGAAAAATAAAATTTCTAAGTTGAAGACTAAAAAAATAAATTCTTTGAAAAAAAGAATTTATAATATACTAAAATGATACCATATTAATATCATGCTTGAACTTTTAATAATAATTACTCATGATTCTATTTGAAAGATGTTGCAAATTTTGAATTATCGGACATAATTAAAAACAATTTTTATTGATTTTGAAAACATAATTTAAATAAATAAAATATTATTTTATTAATTTTATCTTCATACTGAATTCACTTTTTTTAAGTTATTTATATGACATTACATTAATATAAATAGTTGCTATGAGATGAATGCTAAACACCATATATAAATCTTAAAAACTCATTTCAAGTTAATTTTTACGTTTCTTTTTAGCTCTTATATGATTATTTTATTTTTTTAAGTTGGCTTTCTTACTATCACAAAACTTCATTAAAATTGATTAAATTTTCTAATGAAAGATGTATATTAATTAGAAAATACCTAATAAGAATCTAGCTTTTAAAAGGTAAATAAATATATTAAAATTTATATTTAAGAAGTATATAAAATTGCATTTGATTGTACATTTGGAAGATGAAAATAATATAAAATGTAAAAATATAAATAAATGCATTATTCCACAATATTAAATTGATCTTTTATAGGAAATTCTCTAAAGAAAACTTACTCATGCTAACTGTAGAAATATATATTAAAAAAAAGCAAAATAATTATATTATTTCACTCAAATAAAATTATAAAATATAAGTTAAAAATTTGGGATGTTTAGACCAATTTATTCTCATTAAATTAAGTAAAAATTAATCTAAAAATGATTAGTAACTAATCAAACTTATCTATTTGTTTTAATAAACTATGATATTTTGGACATATTTAAAAAAGAATCTATTTTGATGATAGATAAAATATTTAAATATTGATTAAAATTTTCATTTCTAATTTGTTATAAAATGTTGAAAATATTTGATAAAAAATAGGCCAATCGAAGATATTCAAAAATTCAAATTTAAAAAGCTGATAAATATGTTAACAACGAATAAAAAATTATAAAAAAGAAATTGGAAAATTTCTATTTCTAACTAAGGAAAATGAGAGTTTAATCTATAAAGAAGATATCAGTTAGTAAAGAGAATATTAGAAAATGATATTTTTTAAGAAAAATTATATTTAGCATATTTTCTTGAATATATACTAATAATTTTGCAATTATGTCTCAAATACCTAAACACTAAAAATTTTAAATTTTATTATTATCATAAATAGTAATAACTGCAAAATTTAGATTTATTAAATAATAAAAATTACAGAATAAATAGGTTTAATTATAATCTCAGTCTTCATACCAAGGAAATAATAAAGTGATAATTTTTTAAGAAAGGAGAAGTGAAAGTTTAAAGTTACTTATAGGTAAATTGAAAATAATGATAGCAATTTTTTTAATCAACATATTCTATACATAGATGTTCGTTTGGTAGCACACTTCTATATAAAAGTAAAATCTGCTTTTCTTTTTTAATAATATGAAAATTAAAAATAACTAATATTTCAAATAGATTCTCAGATTAGATTTATATTTAAAAATTAAAGACAACTTTATATACAAATATTAATCAATAATATTAGGAATTTTAAAAGCATTTAATTACTATAAAAAGATAAAAATTGTTAATTTTATGAAATTGAAAACATATAAATCATATTTAGCAAAATCATATTATAAAGATATAAAAACCAGTAAAGAATATTTTTATCGTAAAATGAATTAAAATTAAGAATTTTCAATAAGAAAATTAAAATTATTCCTTTAAAGAAGAAGCTCAAAAAATAGCTTTATAAGAGAACAAGCTAAGAAATATGAAGAGAGAATATTTTAGAATAAAAAAAATTTTAAATCAGAGTTTATTTGTACGATCTATACTCTTTCAATAAAGCAATCAATATTTCAAAATTTTTAAATTATCTTAACTTTTTTAAATAAAAATAGCCATATAGCATTTCTTAATATAGAAACAGAATTGTTCATTTAGTTTTATCCTATATAATTTTCTAACAGTCTGTAATTATTAAAAATATTCTTCATTTATGTTAGTTGTAAATTAGCATTCTTTTAATATACTTTTCAAGCAAAAATATAAAAAAACACATTTAAGATAACTTATTTTTTCCAAAAATAGTATTACATAAACTTTATTTTGAAATGATTACTTTTTATTTGTACAAAAATATTATCTATTTTAGATAGCATATAAGTTAGAAGACAATGCTTATATTAGCGGGTTATGAAAATTTTTTGGAGTTCAAAATTCTCCTAATCTAAATGAATATTTGATTTTAACTTAACTTACAGATATTCAGAAAAATTATATTTTGCGGACTCTAAATCAAAAAGGATAATTAAATATTATCAAACAACACGGAAACAAGTCTAAGTTCTTTCAATAGCCAAAGCTAAAATGATGAAAGTCAAATTTAAGCATGTTTAATTTACTTTTTATATGATTTTGTTTACAAATAAAGTATCCTATCCATTAAATTAAAATCCGATTTGATCTTGAAATTATTTAATTTTCTAATACAATTTCTAAATATTTTGATAGTAATTTAAATCTTATAACTAAACGAATATGGTTCATTAAAATAAAACAGTAAAATGTTCTAGCATCAATTTAGTTATTTTAATAATTATTTTAATTTATAATTAATTAATTTATTTTTATAAAAATAACTTCTTAATTTCTTTTTATTTACTAAATTATAGAATTTGCTAGATTCTCAAATTAACAATTTATAATTTTTAACTTTATGCATTATTTAAATATATGATATCTAATTTTTATTTATATTGTGTAAGATTAGATATTTTTAATTTTAAAGTATTCAAATTTTTAACTACTTTTAAATAATAAATAAGCTATTTAAATTAAAACAGCTGCTGAAATATCGGTTTAAGCTTAAAAGTTATCCTAACTTATAAAAATAGAGTAAAAGAAAAATGATAATTACACTAAGAAAGAAAATTTCTAGAAATTATTGTACAAAAAACAGTAAATTACTGATAAGCAAATATAAAGGAAAATAAAAAGCATGAATTAGAATAAAATAATAGCTTTACAAATAAATCTTATTATAAAAATAAATTAGTATAATTATGAGAAATAAAAAGGTTAAAAAACGAATTAGTATCTAGTAAAATTCATTTTAGTTAAGGAATCTTTTATAGAAATATTTAAAAAGGAAAAAATAATTTTTTATTAATAATCTTATAAATCTATAGCAATATAAAGATTATATCTTTAAGAGAATTTTAAGAATGTTCATATTTATATAATCTTACTACTTAATAAATTTTGAATATATAATAATTAAAGAATTAAATTAATTAAATTGAAGGGATAAAAATTATATGTAAATTGGAAATTTAGGAATAGTATACGAAAGAATTGCTTGATAACTTATGAATTAGCTAATATTAGATTTAAATGGTAATTTTAGATATAGTTTAGTATTTTAATATGTTAATAAATTCAATCATAATTTTAATGAAGTATATAGCAGCAAGGCAGTTTCTTTAAAGACTTAGGAACTATGAAGAGTTTATCGATTTTTATAGTAAAATTTAAATATTATTTCTATAAGTAATGATAATTAAAAAATAAGTAAACTTTTTAACTGTTTATCAATTAAAGTGTTAAATACGATGTTGATTAATTTTAATATTTTTATGATTATATTATACTAAAATTAAATTAAAAAAGCATAAAGCTAATTTCTTAATAACTTTTAAAGTTTATAATTTCTTTTAATTTTTGGTAATATTTACTATATTTTATTTTCTATTTACATGAAAAAATATGATATTTTATTAAATAAAATACTGAAAAATAAAGTTTAATTAATTAAAAATGTTATTTATCTTATTTATATAAATTTGATCCTTTTTTAATATTTTACTATTTTTTCATATTAATACCTTTTTATTTAATTTTGGTTATTAATAATATCTAAATTTTATTTAGCAATATTGTTTATAAAAGATATTTAATATTTAAGATTTCTCTGCCTTAATTATACTTCTATCTTTATAATTGTTGAAATACATCAAAATTATAGTAAATAATAAAACTCTTGCAACATTAAAAATAAATTGATGAAAGAATACTATCTTAATTCCAATTATCTTCTATAAACAAATTTTTAGTAAATAAAATAAGTAAGTAGAGTAAATTTAAAATATGCAAATTGAACAAAATAAAATAAAATTTGCAAATTAGTTAAACTAATATTTTATACAGATAATCAAATAAATTCCAAGATTAGAGAAGGAAAATCGAATCAAAATTAAAATTATAAAATTTAAAAAAATACATAGAGTTAAAATTATATTATAGGAAATTATCAAAAAATAGACATAAAAACATTATAAGAATAAGCAATGCAAATTTACAGAAAATACAAGATTGACTCTAAGTTTAAGTATTAAGAAGATTTAAGAGTAGATACGCGCGAAATAATAAAGTAGAAGAATGGAACGCAGAATAATGAAAACTTTATAAACATTTTTTATTATTCGCCTAGAAAAATTTTCTGGTAAGATGTGTGGATGAGATTGAAGGTCCTTAAAAATTACAAAGTTAATTTATCGAATTCTTAATATATTTTCCGGAAAATTTTACTCTCTGCAAAAATATAGACTCATTAAGATCTCTAAAGTACTTTGTAAAAAAATTATTTGCTAATAAAGAAAAATAATAAAGTATATTACTTTATATTTGAAAGTATTTATATTATTTAATTAAATATTTAAGTAAATAATAAAATTCTTATACTATAGTATTATAAAAGTATTAGAATATTTTACAATTTATCAGAATTCTTATAAGTAATAAATTAGCTATCTTATAAACAAATGTTAGAAGATAAAAAGTAAAAATGTATAAGAATGCATATTTAAGCAGATGATTATCGTAAAAAATGTAATTTAATTAATTATAAGAAGAATCAATAAATTTAATTTTAGCAATTATAGATAAGTCTGTTTTTTCAATTTTAATTAATTTATTTTAAAATAATATACATTTTTAGATACTTTGAAAATAACTTATATTAAATAAGATAAATAGAAATTCTTTCAGTGAATTTTAATACTCAAAAAATCTAAGATGATAATTAATGAAATGTAAATGTAATTATTTAAGTAAGAGATTGGAATAACGAAAATTAATAAGAAATTAATAACTATATAGTTTAATATCTTAAAGCATGATTCAAATAAGATGTAGAATTATTTGAAAAACAATTAAAAAATAAGTCTTGAATTGAAATTTGATATTGAACACTTTTACGATCGACTTTTGTAAAATATAGAAGTGGATTGAATTGAAGTATTTATTTTATGATTATAATTGATTTAACTTTATATAGATTAAAAATTTTAAATCTTATATATTTAAATTAATAATTGGAATATCTTTGACTAATATAAAAGAAATCATTTTTAAGATTAGCTTTAAAATTAAAAAAATATTACTAAATTTTAAAATATAAAGGGACTTAATCAAGGATTTATACTGTCTTAAGAGGAAAAAAAGATTAGAAATATTAACCAGGAATAACTTAAATTCATTCCACAAACACAAACACTTCTCAACAATATAAACAGAAATATCTCAAAAAAAATAAAGGAGTAAGGAATCAATGTTAGGAAATTCACAACAAACGACGATTGGAGCGGCCTAACAAAAGAACAATTCCTTGGAATAGACTAGAAACAGAAAAATAAGATATCAGATTAATTAAAACTGTAAAAAGAGTTGGAAGAGTCCAACATGAAATCAGTTTTCACGCTATGTAATTAGTCATCATACATATTTAAAATTTAAAGGAAAAATACGAGACAAAGGAGATATACTTTTCTTTTAAATTTTTTATTTTAATTTAACAAAAGATTGCTTTAATATGTCTAAAAAATTGTTTCAATTTCATTTCAATTATTGATAAATATAGTATAAAATGATTAGCTTTTTTATTTTTTATTTTTTGTCTGCATCTCTTTTATAATTGCAAATTTTTTTTAAAATAAATAATGAAAATACTGGCATTATTTAAAACTGATACGAATGGGAGAATATAAAAAATTGATATAATGAGAAATTGTAAAAATAAACTAGTTTCATATATGTTTTTTGAGAATTTATTAAAGAATGATTAGAAAGTGACATACATCCTAGAAAATAGTTACTATGGAAAGAAAAACGTAAAAAATTAATGAAAAAGTAGTTTTGGCTTAAACTATATTCAATTTTTTTCTTAATTTTCAAATTTAAAGATTTTGAATTTTTTTAACTTAATTCTTACAAAAATTCTAGTATTATTTCTGATTAGATGAATAAAATATAAAAAAATTAAATTTTTTATTATCATTTTAAAAATATATTAAAATATACTAAATTTATAAAAATTAAATTCTTTTAAAGCATATCTATAATTTTTATATAATCTTTAACATATAAATTTTCTTTTTAATTTTAGAAAATATAGCAATAAAATTTAATTTATTAACATTTAAAATAAACTTTTTTAGTTTCTTAATTTTAAAAATCATCTTTTACCAATTAAGCATAAATTAAAAGCTTCTCAATTGCTTTTCTTGCTTGTCACTCCAAATATTATCTATTCACTCTTTTGATATTTTTTATCCACATCTACTTTATTTTTGATATTTTCGAATTTTTATGTCATAAAACTTAACTTTTTTTATTAATTTCATTTTTTTTATCCAGATTTTCAAAAAAGTTATTTGTATGTGATAATAAAGTATATATGCTTTTTTTGGAATATATTTTTAAGTTTGTAAAGTACTATAATACAATTCTATTTTATTAATTTTTATAATCAAAATGTTTAAATTCCAACTTTATGATTAAAATTTGAATTTCATTAATGACACTAAAGTGAAAAAATGAAAAGGCTTCAAGAAAGGTTTAATTACCATCTCCTTAATGTAGAATAGCAAGCGAGAAGAGTCGAATCTTAACCACACGTCTTTATCTGATTAATATTCTCCTTAAAAATAGGCAGATTATAGAGCGCATAGCCCTTCAATTGCGCTGAGGTTTTTAGATTGGATTTTTAAATTCTTAAAAGCCCATACATCTTAGTTAAATTAGCTTTTAGTAAGAATCCTTTTATACAGATAAAAATTATAGTTTCAGAACTGATATAATATTTACAATCTTTCCAGACTTACCTTAAAAACTGTTACTCATTATTTTTTTAGTTAAGCTTAAATCATTAATAGTTTGCTTGACTGCTTTAACCTGATTTTAGGTCTTTTACCAAGATGGTTTACTTGCGTTATAATTTTTTACTGATAGAGAAAAAATCAGAAGAATCTTCCAATAGATTAAAGAATATAAATTTAATAAAGTTCCGAATTTCGTATAAGATAAAAGTAACTTGAGTATACTTAATAGCAAAATTAGTAATAAAGTGAAATATTTTATAATAGAAATTCCTAGCAAGATTTCTTAGCGTAGAAAAATGTTTTAATTCTAAATTAGAAAATACAAATAAATATCAAATTGATATTAAAAATCATAATATATAACTATTTAAAGACTTTCTTCACTTATCCTTTGTATTGTCAAACCTTTAAGAAGAGAAAGACAAACAAATTTATAAATAATTATTTTAGAATATCATTTTGAAATCTATTTAATTAAAAAGTAATTAATGAAAAATTAAAAAATTATTAAAGTAAAACAAATAAAAAAGAAAACTAAATAATAAACTAACAACTCTTGATCAATATTTATAATTGAATAAAAAACATTCAAAAAGAACATTCAAAATTAAAAAAAATATAAATATAGACTCTTAAAAATTTTAATTTAAGTAAAATTTTAATAAAAAAACTGAAAAATAATTCAAAAAAATCTTTAAAAAAGAATCAAAAAATGCTTTAATAAATAAAAGCAAACCTTTAAAAAATATTTTTTTGTACAAAAATAAAAAATATTGCAAAAACATCTATTTTTTATTACCGTTATCTTTTTATTTTAATTTCAAATAATTGAAGATATACAAAAAAATTTAAAGTCATTATCTTTCTACTATTCATTAGCACATAAAGGGTATTTCTATTTTTTCATATAAGAAATAGATGAATTACTTGTCCAATTTTTTTGTTTTATTCTTTTATACAACAGAGTCTTTACTTATTAATGAATGTTTGGTTTTATTTCTTTTAATATAATTATTTTTATAAGTTATTTTAATTATTTTATTTAACGATGTTTGTTATTTTTACTATGAGTGGAAAACAAATTTAACTTATTTTTAAAGATTTTATTGCCAGTATTATTTATTATAAAATGGCTCCTAAGAAATAAGCCAGAAGAACTAGCAGGATATCGACTTATAAAACTCACTCATTGAAATTTAATCCCTTGAAACAGCAAATAAACAATTAATATAAATTCTAAGAATTAATAACGAATCAACTGTGAAATGAAAATCAATTATTAAAAAAGAAAGTTAATACTAAGGCTTCAATGTCGCAAGTTATTTAAGAACTGGAAAAAATGGAGTAAAAAATAGAAGAAATTAATAAACCGAGCAATTATGTATAATTCATTTCCCATCACAATCCTAATAACAATTCTATGATAATTGTAGAACAGAATGCAAAACTCTTTCGAATCGGAAAAAATTTAAAAAATTTGAAAAAGCCAAAAATGTCTAAAAATAGGTCATGGCTCAAATAATTGTAGAACAAGAGGCTTATACTTAAGAAGATTGGGCATATTTTAGAAGATACTGGTATTTTCTGAAGAAAAAAGAACTAAATGCCTAAAATATATGAAATAATATGACTAAATTATACTACTCTCCAGAAGGAAATATCTACAAAAAAGATATACAGTGGAGATTAATTACTATTAGATATAGTAAATACTCAAAAAAAAAGTATAATAAATGCTTGAGACAAAATCAGATAGGAGCAAGATTCAGATGGTAAAAAAGACTAGATTTTCCCAAGATGTTACACAATAGAAGAAGTGAACTATGAAGAAGACTGCAATGATTCTATAATCGCGTGAAACAATCCTATCATCTCTTAAAACAACTTATAAATTTATCAGTGATAAATTTAATAATGAAATGTCACTTTAATTATCTTATCTTATCTCTTTCAATTCTAAGGTTTTTTTCTTACGATTTGCTTTATCTGCTTTGGTTTTTTTTAATTTCAGATTATATATATAAATATTGATTTATTTTAAATAATTTTTCTAAAATTAGTTTTTATTTTAGATATTTCTGATACATTTAGCTTATTCTTAATTTTGATTTTATAGAATTTTATTTTGATTTATCTAGAAAATTGAAAAATTCAAGATGTTTCATAATTTTTGTTAGGGATAGTGCATTTTTAATTTAATTATACTAAATAAAAGCAGCTTAAATTATGCATAAGTTAAATCCTTTTAACTATGATAATAACTATTATCATTCCTATAGTTTGATAAGTTCAAACAGAAAAATATAACATTACCTTGAGGGCGCTTAATATTAACTAATTTTCTAAGCTTTTTATAACTTTTAAAAGTAGTTAATCAGTTTTGGACAGCCTTGTTGATTTTCCTCGTATCCTAATGATCTTATAAAAGAGAAGTTATTAAACTTAATAAAGCTAGGTTATTAACATAATTAGTGCGAATCCTTCAGTGTAAATCTATATTAATAAATATTATAATGATAATAAATATAAACTAATTATTATTAATAATCTTACGCAATGCTTAAACTAATTATATTATTGTAACACACAAAGCTTATTAATTATATATACCATTATAATTAATATCTATAAAAATATATTGTCTTATGTTCCATATTATTCAAATTATTAGTCTCTTTTATTTTATTTATTTGATATTATAGTTCAATAAGCTAAGTTTAACTTACTGCTTTACACTTTATAATCGAAATGCTAGTAATTACTTATTTTCACTATAAAAATATAAAACTATACTATATAATTATCATTATTTCTATATCACTTAAATTCTCTTCTAAATAAAAGTATCAACTTCAAATTTGCTTGCATCTTCTTTATCTTAAGTCTTTATTATTTTTTCTAATATTTCCTAATGGTAAAATCCCAATTATTTTTTAATTCATTAACTGTTTATTAGATATAGGAAATTCTTTTGTTTTGTTGGAGTATTTTTTTCATGTAAAGTTTACTTTCTTAAATGTAGTAAATCCTGAATAGATTTTACCGTTCATTCTTTTTTATTTTCGTCTAGATTGGTAGCAGTTTTGCACTTTTTGTCTTGGCCTCTTGTACTTGCATTATTAATACGCCATTATTTTCCAATAGGGAATTAATTTCATCTTAGGTTGTTATTATATATCCATTAGATTATTCGTTGTCATGTTTGAGAGTAATATACTTTCTGACCACTCTAGCAAATTAATTTAACTTTTTTCTTATATTCTACTCTCTTTATTGTTGAGAATTCCGTTTCATTTTTTGATATTTAGGTGCTAGATATCAGGTACGGAATATTTCTTTCGAGTTCTTAAACATGTCTTGCGATCTTAAATTTGCTCTTAAATATTTTTGAGTTATTTACGAATAGTTTACTAATCGAAATTTTGTTGAGATGAATCTTTTTAGAAGATACTTTTTGCAAGAAATTTTTCATTTATATATAATAAAATTATAATTAAATATAAATTTAAAAATTGTACTAAAACCATTTTGTAACTATATCCTCTCGTAAGCTTCTGCTAATGATAAGTTATGTTTAAATCAATAAAAAGATTAAAAAATTAAAGTAAAGAAATAAAAAAATTATTTGATTCATAAAATTACGTCAAGAAATAATATATGGACTGAGAGCTATCAGAAACGAATACAGGATTGAAGGAAAACAGAAGGGAGATATCCGCAAAAATGATCAGACGTGAAACACACTCTTAAGCGAACTATCTAAATCTTTGTTTCATAAATTGAATTAAAAATATAAATCAAGGAAATATTTAAATAAAACGTTCAAATCAATAGAATTGAAAATTTTTATATTTAAGCAAAATAAATAAGTTATATAGCTAAATTTCATTAAAACTAAAGAAAAATTAAATAAAATATATCCTTAAAATTCTTAATTTAAAACAAATGCTAATCTTAAATATTTAGAATTCAACTTTTAATTTTAGAGTAGATTAAATAATAGAAAAGTATGAAATAAAGAAACTTAATAATAATGCAAATAGCCAGAAACATTCAAACATGTATATGAAAGCGAGTTTCGCTCAAAATAAATAAAGTCTTTTAATCAAAATATAAAAAACTATATATCGAAAACTATAAGACATTAAAACTAAACCCAAGAATAATAAGCAAATTTATAAGAATTACAAGAGAATAATCAAATACCTATAAACAAAATAGCAAGTCTACAAAAAATAAATTGATATAAATAAAAAAATAATAAGAAAAGCTGAAGTTGTATTTAAACTAAAAAAAACATTAAGGAATTTTAAGATTATCTATAGTAAAGTGAAGTACATTGAAAAAATGTAGAGATGAATGAAATAAAAATAATTCTAAAACCTTTTAGAAAAATAAAGAATAGAATGATTTAAATGAATGAATACTGTAAAGTATTTAGCTTTTAATTTAAATTTAAAATCTTAAATATATAAAATTAAAATTGATTTTCTTTTTGTGCTTAAATAATAAACGGCTTATTTATTACAAATTGAAGGGAAATAACAATCCATTGCTATTATTTTATCTTATTAAAGACTTTATTATTTTCTATGATAGTTAAGTTCATTTTTTACTTTTTTTTGTATGTTAAAATTCATCTAAGACGTTAACACTTCCTTAAAAACACAAATTCTATCTTCTTTTCTTACTTTTCTTCTTCACTCTACTTTTAAAGCTTAATACTTACAACTCACTCTTTCTATTTATATTAAAAGTAATTTTTAACTTCAATGCAAATATTAATTTTATAATTAAGAATTCATATGGATTTATAAGTATTCTATGATAAAAACATAAAGAGGATTTAATGAAATTTAATTAATTAATTTTCTTTTCAAATAGTGTATCTTAAGCAATTAAAATAAAAACTTTACATTCCATTTTCCAAGAAATGATTATCTTATACTGTTTTATTATTTTGTCCTCTATCTATCTTAATATAATTATGTAATATTTTTATTTCTATTAACTAAGTATTTTTACATGTTATTAATATAGTTATCAATAAAATAAAAATTTTCTCTTAATTTAAATTAAATTTTAATAATAAAAAGTTTTGTCATTACACAAATTAAGTGGATTAGTAATGCTAGGCTTTTATCTTAACTTAGTACGGAATTTCCTACAATTCATTCGTTTCTTCTCATTTTTCTTTTAATCTTCTTCCCAATTTTTTAAAAATGGTTTATATATAAAAATAGATAAGAACGGTACTATCACAAGCTATATTAATGCTTTTTGAATGCAATTAAATTTTAAAGCTTAAAATATGAATAACTTTAGTTATTAACAACTCTTGAAAATACTTTATCAAACTGATTAAAAACTCTAAATTGAGATTCTAATTTAAAACATTTAATAGTTTATTATAATATAAAAATGAATAATTATTAGAGAGAATACAATAAAAACAACTAGTTAAAACTAGAACAGTAGCAATTAATATTCTATCATATAAAATAAAAATTAAGTATAAATAAAAGCAAAGGCTTTAAAACATCAAGTTATCAATAAAATATTAAAAATAGCATAGATTTTTACTTAAGGAATGTTAAAGCTAGTAAAATTTGATATTATTAAATTCTTATAATTTAAATATTAATATAAAAATGATTAGTAAAAATATACAAATCCGTCTTGAATTTTTTTTATTTTAACAATAATTAGGATTTATGATATTTAAAGACTAAAAACTAGATGGAAAAATAAGAATAATAAAAAATTACAAGAAACTATAAAATTTTAATTTGTAATACTACTTGAAACTTTAGATAAATTTTAGATATAAGACTATGAAATTAGTTTCTTAAATTAAAAGATAAGATAAGATAAGTAATCTGCTATAAGCAATAAAAAACTTATGCATTATCAGAGTTCGTTACTTAAGGTATAATAATTGTAAAGTTTTAATATCTCTCATGAATCATAAACTAGAGCAAATAGATAAAATAAATTAAATTTAGTGATTTATATTAAAAAGATTAAAATTAACTGTATGTAGGTATTGCAGCATTGTATCCCTGTACATCAATCGAAGTATTATTGGTCTTCCTTTGATTTATAACTACCCTAGTTACGTAATGTTCTTGCGAGCTGTGGGCCCCGCCATAATAAGATACTCCTACTCACTCTATTAAAATCATATAATTTCAGTGAGAATTTTTTTCATTAGATCTTTGGTCTATATTGAGAGCCTTTTACTTTTGTTGATGTACCTCGTCATCTGATGTGTGACATAAATTTTCCCAAGGCCCGAGTCTGCGTGGAGATGTTTGATAGGAATCAGAGGTAGTGATACTTCATACTTTCCCCAAAATTCTTCAAATATCTTCCAAATATCGATTGGAGAACTTCTACAGTAAAAAGGAATTGAAAAATCGTTATGCTTAAGTTAGGTTTGCTTCCAAATCTAGTAGTTTCTGTCTACTATTGTATTATAGGTCCTGCTCAAAATACAACTTCTTTCGACGAAATATAAATTCATTATTAAATTTTTTATTGAGTTCATGTTTTATTGCTAGTTTTTCAATATTTACGATATGATATTACGGATTTATTATTTTTCTTGTATATATTTAACCTGGTTTAAGTACTTTGGATGATTATTTGAACAATAAAATGAATTGCTATAACAAAATTTTTGATTAATTAATACTATATTTTTTTATTCCATCTAACTTAAAAATTCGAAATTATGGGTATGTATCTATTTCTAACAACTTCTTTTATTTGACTCAGTATACTTTAATATAAAATAGATAAAAAATACACTACTTTATTTAAATCTTATGTATAGATTTTCATATCTATGTTATTTTATGTTTTTTTAATTTCTTTAGTAAAGAAATTATCAAAAATTGTATTCAAAAATGTAAGACTAAATCTTGATTTTTACTTAAAAATTTTTCAAAAAAATTGAATCTTTTATAGATAAAATTTTTGAATATAATTAGAAAATGAAAATTTAAATTCCTATTAGTAAACAGAAATTCTCAATTTTTGATATAAATCAATCTAACTTTCTTTTTAAAAAATATAAATACAAACCATTTTTAACACAGATATAAACAATTTTTTAATCTTTTTATTGAACTAAAAATGATTCAATTATTTTAAAAATTTTTTAAATAAACATGAAAATAACTTTTATGCATAAATTAAAAAAAATTGGTTCTATCATTTATTATTATTATAAAATTTATATATATTATTTGTTTACTATCGTTCATTTAGTTAGATTTTACAGAACAAGATATTTTGTCTCATGAAAAATTACTTTTTCTATGATTGGTTTAAAATTATTATTTTTCGTATTTGAACAAAAATGTAGATGCATTATAAAAGCTAAAATTTAAAAGTTCTCTTTAATACTCATAAAATATTTGCTATATCAAGTTTAAAGAATTAAAATAATCAAAAATTATTAAAAGGAAACTTAAAAAAATTATATGTAAAATTCCGCTTCTTTAAAAATCTTTATACTGGTTATCATAGAACCTTAAAAAATATACATATATGTCAAAAATGTAAAATTTTTCTTATCATAACTAAAATGTATCAGATATAGAAAATTTAAATATTAAAAAATCGAATGGTGGATTAACTAAACTTTTAGAATTCCTTCAAAATGATATTTAAAAAAATCAAAAAGGTATATGAATTTTCTAATTTCAAATTTAATAAAAAAATCAAATTTTTGATGTTAAAAATACTATTATCTTTAAAATACCATTAATAGAATTTATTAAAAGCGTAAAAAATTTTAAAAAGGAGATGATATAAAGAAAAATGTCTTATGTGATAAAAATATAAATAAGATATTTAAATAGAAAAAAAATGCTAATTAAATAAAATGGATCTATCAGTTTTGTTAAGAAAATAAAAAATATTAAAAAGTAAATATTAGTATTTTGTTCTAAAAAGATAACTTAGATAAAATATGTATGAATATACAAACCTTTAATTAAATTTATATAACCATTTGCTTACTTCTGAAAATTTTAAATTTTTTATATCCTTTTAGTCTTCAGCAAATTTTATGACTGGAAAATGAATAGTTCATTTGTTGATCTCTTAAATCTTCTTAGAATTAAAAACGTTTAAATATGAAAAAAATAAAAAGATACACTAAAAGTTAAAAAATAAATTAAAAGTTTAAAAGCAACAAGTAAAGTATAAAACAAAAAAAGTAATAAAAAATTTCAATTTGATTTAAAAAGCAAAACGGAAAAGAAGAAAATAATATTATATTAAGTAAATAATAAAATAATTTAAAAATAAGAATTAAGAATATGCTTTTTCATTATCTGATAAATTGATAAATTTTTGTTTTAATTATTCTACTTTATTTTTAATTTATTTTTGAATTGATATTATTTTTGAATTTTTTTATGAATTTTCACTTTTGTTTCTAAATTAAATATATTTTACCAAAAAACTTACGAAAATTATAAGCCATTTTCAGTACTTATTGTATTATATGTAAATTTTTGAAAAATAGTAACTAAATTGCTTTTATGTCTTTTATTTAAATGATTAAATGCTATTGAAATAAGTTATTAATTTACTTAATTTTTATTTATTTTAAGCACTTCATTTTTATTTTATTATAATAAAAAATATAAAATCTAAACTAAAGAAAACAATAAGCAATTATAAGCTTGGATTACTAAAAAGAGATTTAAAAATTGTTCAAGAAGAACCTGACTCTGAAACTTAAATTTTCGGAATTATACGAAAAAATTAAGGCTTATATATGAGGAGCTAACAGGGAATTTAGTTTTAAAAAAAGGAAATTAGCAGAAAATCGGAAACTAGAAGATAAGCATGTAACTAAATTAATTAGAAGAAATACTCATCAGTTTATTTTATATATTCACATTCAATGATTTAATAAAGGTTAAGAAAAGGAGGGCCTTATTATATTAAGAATCAGTGAAAGTCAGTTTACATATATAAGTAGAAAAATTTATTAAGATGCTGGTTCCGTAAGAGGAAAGGGCACTTAATAGTAAAAAAAGGAAAATTAAAAGAAAAAAAATTATGACCAAACAGAGATAATTTATTGCTCAAATGAAGGTAAGATCTATAGAAGAAAATATTAATAATTATTGAAATTCCACAAATCAATAAAGGAAATAAGAATTATAATAATTAGAAAATTTAATAGGAGTTTCAATACTAATAAATCTAATTGGGCAAGAAGATAACCATGTTGAAAAGAAAGAATAAGCAAAAAAGCAAACAATTTCAGAAGAAGTAAGGAAGTTTTCGAACGAAATAATTTAAAAAAATTTAACTAAAAACGTGATGTTCCTATTAAAGGAGGAATTGCATTAATTTATTATTATTATATTATTACTATTATACAAAATTAATAATTTTTTTTCTTGTTTACTTTCTTTTTAATTTTATTTTTTATTTAACTATTAGAAATTTTATTTATCAAATCTTTTCTATTATTGTTTTATTATTTTTATGAAAAAACCATTAAATTGATCACTAAAATCTAGCAATTAAATATTTTATTTTTTCTTTTATCTTTTATCTTTTAGCTTCTTATTTTTTGCTTTTTAGAAATTTTGAAATATTTAGTAAAATTAAATTAGTTTGAATATTTAAATCATTATTTAATCTAAAATATCTGAAAAAATGTTCAAGATTCTTTAATATAATTATTAAATTCAATCTTTTATAATTATTAAAATTTTTAGATGATTTATAAGTTCAAGATAAAACTAATTATATACTTTAGGAGTAATATTTTTTCAAATTTACTTATATTAGATTTTTCAATAATACTTATTTTAAAAATATGAGAATTTCTTAAAGAATACAATAGAAACTTTTTCATATAACTAATATAAAAATTTAATTTTCCAATTAAATTAAAAAAAATAAATTATTTAAATTTAGTATATTTAAAATTATCCTTTATATTTATTTATTCAATTTATATTTGAATTACATTTTCTCATCGATAATAATACAAGAATTATTTGGCTAATTAGATATATTTTGCTACTTAATAATATTTTAGATTTAATTTTAATAATATAAAATAATTTTTACTATTTTCTTTTCGGTATTCAAATAGTTTTACTTGCAAATCAATAATCTTCCTTCATTTACGTTTCACTATTTTTTTCTTTATTTACATTTTTTCGTATCTTTCAATTTGAGAAATATACTTTTTCCTTTCATTCGTAATTTTTTCTTATAATGCTTCAAAATTTCTACAAAGAGCTTTTGGATGTAAGTTTTTATTCTTAAGGTAAAATTATTAAAAATGGAAAGTTTGAATTAGGTATTTTTAGTCATAAATTAAAAGTTTGAACAAGTCAAATCTCCTCTAATCTTGAAATTCTTTCAATAAATTTTTGTAGAACTCTGAGTTATTAAATACTTCTAAAAGAATAATTTTTAGGTGATTACAAGTTTCAGAATATTTTAATTAGTTATGCCTTTATTATAGGTAATGCTTTAATTTTTAAATAAAAGTCCTATCTTACAAATGAAGTTTAATTCTTATATTTTGTTTTAATTAAGCTGTAGATATGAATAGATAGAATTTTTTAATTGATAGTCTAAATTTTACAAAATAAAATCTATTTTGTTGATATCAAGCTTATTACTTATTGCATATTGGATAAATTTCCAATTTATTGTTTAATCTATTTCTAAATAATATTATGTGTATTCTCTTTTTAGTGCATTACTATAAGTTTGACTTAAATAAATTTTTAATTATTCAAATACAGTTTTTTAAATACTTTATCATTTATAACTTTTTCTAATTTTTTAAAAGTTTGATAATGAGATTCTCCACTATATTTCTTCATATTTCTAGACTATCTAGATTAAACTCTTATAATAATAAATTATAAGAGTGAATATTTAGAAATATTATGACATAATTGCATAATTATTAGAAATAATCAGGCCATTAAACTAAAAATAAAAGATTTTACTCTTCAATCTCTCAATCTAAATCCTTTTACTATAAAATTCAATCTAATATTTCTTATTTATTTCATTTTCATCTAAGGAATTTTTTTCTTTAAAATATCTAAGCGTCTTTTGAGTACTTCCTTGTGAACCATTTTGATGAATTTACCATTTTATTTAATCTAATTTTAGTTTAATTTTGATTTATGTAATTTAAGTCTTATATAGATAATTTTAAGTAATTTTTCCTTACAATCATCAAGAACTATTAAATTCCTAAAAAAATATCCTAATAGTAAAAGCAGGGGAATACTTGTTTGTATTCAATAAATTCTTAACCAATTAAGAAGAATATACTGAATTAGGTTGGAATGGGACGTAAACTGAGTTCATTAAAAAAAATATATGTGCATGTTCTCAATATTTCATTTTTCAAATATTAGAAACTGATGTAAAATATTTTAACATTAGCTTCATTTTGGATACAGAATTATTGAATTTATTTTTTTATATATATATCAAGCAAAGTTGATGGTTCACCTATAAAAGTTTAAGAACTTTTAAGTAGATGAATTTGATTAGCAAGATTGCTCTCTCATTTAAAGTGAGTTTATATTAGGTGACACTTTTAAACTTTATCTTAATATCTTTACTTATTGTAAAGAGATAGTCTTATTGAACTTATCTCTATTAAATGATTTACCTAGAATGTTTAAATGGATGTTTCTAAAAAAGATATTTATTAATTCCTTTGAGATTACCAATAAAAACTTGAAACTTCCTTTTCTTTAACAAGTTTTAACTGATAATTTCTATCTCAAAGAGACTAAAGTGTAGAACCTCCTTTTAAGTTTCATAAATTCGCCTTATCTTAATATAATGATTTAAAGACTTCATGCTTATTAAGATTTAGGTTTCTTGCTGAGAAAAAATAATCACCTGTTTTCTTTCTAGAATATAAGGTCTAGTATGATTATTTTTCGCGAAGTAAATCTTGCTCTTCATAATTAATGATTAGATCTAAGTAAGAAAACTATTCTAGAGTTCTAATTCCTAGTTTTAAATAAGTTGAGGTCAGTTTAGTAAAAATCTTTATTTACACACTTTGATATTTTTTGTCTTGCTAGTATCTAAAATTTAACTTTAGCATTAAATGTTGCTTTTAGATTAACTTTATTTTCTAATATGCTTCCAATTAAAAAATATAAAGTTCAGTTATAATTCTATACTTTCTAATTTTTATTTGAGACAATATTATTTACACAACTATTATATTATTCTATGATTAAGATCTATTATCAATTATCTTTAGAATTTATACTCGTTTAAATTGATTGGTACTAAGATTTTTAGCCATCGCTATTGAAATCTAATAAACATTATGTTTACATTGCAATACTTTTATCTTTTTAAGCTTTCTGAGTTTTGTCTGATTGAAATACTTTTTGAATTATAATCCTTTATTTTGAATATTTGCTTCGTATATTTATTTATAAGCTAAGAGCTTAAATTTAGCTAAGAAAGAAATTCTATTACTACCACTTTTAAAGACATTTACTTAGAAGGTGTTGAAAATTTAGAATTAAAAGGTTGAAAAAGTAAAAAAATGGATTATGATAAGTAAATAAGCATGAAAGAATTGAAACTTAGTAAATAGATTTTGAATAACAGTTAAATATTTACTAGCATAAGTTATTGGACTTAAGTTTTATCCTTTTACTTGATATGAGATATTTTTAGATTAAACTGAAAGAGAAATAGTTATTTTAATGATTAATAAAGAGCTTTAATTTTAAATTTAGGTAAAAATAATTGAAAAGATGGTGGGAGCTGAGAATGACTTTCGTGACAACACTTTCTGGTTTTATGGTTAAGAACAAGTTCCTTTCCTGTCGCTGAGAAAGTCCCTAATCAGAGTCATTTTCTGAAGGGAACACTGTCTTTGAGATTATCCGCTCTTGTTAGGGGTTTGAAGCCTGGCTGCTCATAGCGATGGAGCTCCCTAGCAGCTGTGCCTGGAGTACAACAAGGAATCCCCATTATTCCATAAAAAGAGAGCGTCGGGTCGTACACTCGGAAAGGAGTTTCCGGTCCAAAAACTTTTTTAGTTGAAATTAATAAATTTAAATTTAGGTAATTCAAATGTCTTGATTGAATTATCCCTTATCTTAATTTTTTCGAAGAAAATCATTTTTAGTAACAAGATTTTAAATTTTGGACTTAAGTTTTTCATCTTAAAAAATGTTTAAATTTTGTAATTTTCCTAGCTTCAAAGAAATTTATGTATAAAATCTTAATAAATTAAGTTCCTCTAGATTTTTTAAAAATTATTATTATTTTATCCCTTATTTAAAGTCGAAATATTTTAATTATTTCAAAATAAGATATTTTGTAGTGAGTTCGCTCCTTTTTATGTTACATTCTTTATAATTTAATTTTTATGGAAATAGAATATTTTATATGTACTTTTTATGTGCATTATTATAAGTTCAATTTAAAATTGATTTCTTAATATTCAAACATAGACTTTTCAAATTTTTTTATTATACATAGAGTGTTAATTTATAGATTTAAGCCTTTACTTAAATATAATTTTTATTTACTTCATCTTAAAATGAATTTTAAATGTCAAAATTTTTTAAATTTAGAATATTTCTAAACTACATCGTAAAGTAGAAATTATTTCAGCATGAAAGAATCTGATCAAATGTAGAGAAATAAATTAAAATAATTAGTTCGTTTAAAGGAAAAAGCATTGAAATAGAAATAATACTTTTAATTATTTTAAAGACAGATCTTAATGAAAAATTTAACATTTTTTATTATATAAATAAGTTTTTAAGCAGAAGTAATTTGAAGTACTCATATGTAAAAATTTAATTATATTTTTCAAGTTAATTAAGGGAAGAAATAATCAATTTTAGAACTCATTAAGAATTTTTCAATAATCTAAGTTATGTGAATGATGATCACTAAGTCTTAAGTAAGGTTTAGAAAAATTCAAATGGTAAAAGGAAAAAATATATAAAGATTAAAAGTTTGTTGCATTAATAGAAAATTATGTTATTAAAAAATAAAAAATTGAGCAATCTAAAGATATGGAATCAATTTTTTATTTAATGCTTCTTTTGATATTAAGAATTTACAGAAAAATAAGTCATTGTGGTGAAGTTTTAAAAATTAAATAAAATATTCTAAATATTGCTTTAAAAATGGAATTTGCATAAATTGAAAAAATAGAAATTAAAAGAGTTAGAAAAAAGAAAGAGATAGTTCTAATCTGAAGAAAGTTAAAAATAATAAAATGAACCATATTAATTTAAGTAATAATTAATCAATAAAAGAAGGATTTTCACTATAACTAATTCATTTTTTTTTATATTTAGGAAATAAAATAATAAATCAAAATTTATTTAGCAGTCAAGATTAAAATAACCCAAGAAGTAATTAAGTAAAAAATTCAGTTTACATTAATTGGATAAATAAAAATTTTATAATAAAAAGATAAAATCGTAATCATGCAAAAATATATAATATTTTTGCATTATAATAAATATAAAATAACATTAAAAATCCATTGATTCTACACATTTTTTTTAATATAAATGTTTACTTTTTCTAAATAATCGAATAAGTTATATTTAATTAGTGATAATCAAGTTCATATATATTTATTAAAAATAAAAATAAAATTGTATACAAAATTTATAAATAGCAAGATAAATTCCTATCAGAAAATTATTAATAATAAAAATAAATTAATTTAAATTTTCCATTATGCGGTATTTCAACTCTTTCTGTAAGACATCAAGTTCATGCTTTCTGCCGTTAAATAAAAATGTTTGTGGCCTCTAATTTTAGTGAGATTGGGAACTCCGGTTTTTTTTAGAGTTTTCCTTCCTCTCTTTTCATGTCTTAGTCTTATTTCTTATCCCATCTTTCTTGATTTTATTTTATTTTTTCTCTCGGACTGCAATATTTTTGGTTTAATATTGCTTCTTCTTTTTCGTTTTTATGTTTTTCTTGATTCTAATAGTTAAATTTTTTGTAGAATTTCTAGCATTTCAGATATAGGTACTATGAACTTCCACAGTTGGTGAATTTATTTATAATCTTTATCGACCTATATTTCTTTAAGGCTTTCTGATAATTTCTTCTTCAATAATCATTGGGTTACTTTTTATATACATTTTAAATCACGATTTTTGTTATTTTTGTTATTTTAATATTATACTTTAATTTCTGTCTGCTTTTATTACTAAATTTTAGATTCATTGTTTTGATCTTATGGTATGCTTCAGAAAAAATTTAAATCTCTTTCTTGGGACACAAATCTTGAATCAATTTCTTATTTGTATAAAATCCCTTCCAGTTTTTTGTTGTCCTTTTTTAGCCTTTTCACCTCTTCCTGGAGGTTTAACACCATTTGATTAGTTATTCATAGCTAATCTATTTTAAGTGGTGAATTTCTCGACTTCTTGGTACATTATGTTCTTTGCCTATTTCCTAGACTTCTCCTCTGATATTGGAATCTCGATTTGTAGAGGGACTTTCCTGTTATTTTTCTTTTTCAAGGGAAGCTAATTTTAGCTTAGAAAGAAGATTATTTTTAAAAGAAAATATAATTAGCATTTCATTTTTTCTCTCCTACTCTAAGGAAAAGATATTGAAGTTTTTTCCGAAGCCATCCACTATTTTTTTGAGAAGTTTAATTTTTACAAGCTTTTAATTTTAAAATCTAAAATACTAAAAAATTCGAAGACGAAAATATGTTAAATAAAATAAAAAGTAAGATTCAAAAATTCTAACCTGGATTAAATAAAGAAAAATGAATTCTACTAAATAATGTGTTTTATATTATAAATAGAGTAGATAATTTATATCTAAATAATAATCTTTATTTAAGATTAAAAGAATCAAATTTTAAGTTTTTAATTAATATAATCAGAAAACTTTTTTAAAATGACTTGAAGAGTATAGATTAAATTATAGTTGCAGTTTAAGTTATTTAGTAAAATATTTAAATAAAATGATAATACAGAATAGTACATATCTTTATATAGATAAATTTAAACAGTTAAAATATATTGCTTTAACTAAATATTCTTAACTTTTAATTAGAAATTTAATATGTTAGCTTAAAAAAGTGATGGATATCAAAGAAGATTGCAAACTAGAATAATGAACAAAAAAGCATAACTTTTGTCAAACATTTTCTAAATATATACGTTCTTATACAAAAAGAGAATAGAATTAAAAAGTATATATTTCTAATTATAATTAAAACTGTATCTTTTTTAAAATTTATTTAATTTAATGACTTAAATCAAATATTTAGTAACATAAATATGAAAATAATTCAATTATGAAGTTAGTTAAATTATAATTAATTTTCAACTATTAAGAGAAATTTTTAAAAAGAAATATAAAAAATTAAATATAAAATATAGATTTTTAACCTCATTATTAAGAATAAATTAATATAAATAAATTAAGTGTAAACGCTAAAATGCTATTTATAACTTAATAGAATAATGTAGTAAGTTTAAGATTATAGAAAAAAGACTTAATTAATATTTATACGCGATTATGATTATAAAAAAAAGAATGGTTTAGATTTTTTGGGAAAAGAATAAAGAAATTATCTTTCTAATAGAGCTATTAGTGAGTTTTTTGAAATAAAAATAAGTAAATCAATTAATATGGGTAATTGAATACATAAATTTAATCAAATCATTATAATCAATCATGAAAAAATTGAAATTGGAATATCTTCTAACTAAAGTATAAAATAAAAAAAAAAAAAGTTTAGTTAAGAAAGATTATATTTAGATAATTAAAAAATATAAATCAATATATTTCTAAAATATTATTTTTTATTAAACTAATGGCAAAAGTAAACAAATTAAAAAAAATTTGCAAATAACTAAAAAATCTATCATAATATAAACAAAATTAAAAAAAAATTTACTTTTAAATAGCTGAAAATACTAATTTTATTCTCTAAGTATAAAATTATATTCTTTAGCACTGACCTTTAATTATTTGACTAAAAAAAGTTAAAAAAATCTAAAAATTTTAGTTTAATATAATCATTAAAATCGTGTAAGGCTAAAATCATTTTTAATAAATTAATTTAAAGTTTCCAATTATTTTACTTCATACTAATTAAAATTCATAAAAAAAGAAGTTAATTTTTTAAAGTATTTTCTCTAATTCATAACAAAATGGGAGTTATAGGAATCTATAAGTATTATTTTGGTGAATTGTACCTAATTTTAGAAAAATAAATAATTAAAATTTTAATTTTTCAAGATATATAAGATTAAATATTATCAATGATATTCGTAGCTTTCTCTTCTCTAATTAAAATTTTTTTTTTTAATTTTACTAAGAATTCATATAAACTGAAAAAATGATATTCCTTTTAAAAATTTTTTTTAATAAATAACTTTGATATATTTTATTTTAGATAAGTTCAAATTAATATTAAATGATGATGCTCAAAAATATAAATATTTATTTTTTAAATTATTAATAAAATAATTAAACAATTTTGACAATCTACTTTATTACTAATTAAATTTTTTAATTATCTTAACTATAGAATAATTTAATTTAAAGTTTGTCAATCTTTCCAATATTTCTATTAAATAACTAATTAAATTAAATTTTTTTTCCTATTAGAAATTTAAAATTCTCTACATATTTAGCATTTATTATTTTCATTTCTAGTTTTTTTTGTTAATTAATTTTAAAATTTTATATTTTTTTGTAATTATTCAAATTAACTTAAATTTCACGCTTTTAAAATTTAGATATTAAAAACATGAAAAAATTCATAATATAAAAAATTTAATAACAAAGACTGAACTAATTAAATTAAATAAAGAAATGATTAATTTACTAAAAGCTTTAAAAAAAATTCATCTTGCTCTACTCAAATATTTCCTGTTTCATTGTTGTAGTTTGTGTTTTTATTTATAATTATTTTCATTGTTTATTTATTTCTTTTCATGGATTTTTCGTTATTTTATCTATTTCTTTTTCAATTTATTTTATTTTATTTTGTTTATTTATATTTAATTTTATTCCAATATTTCTCTTAATGAAATTTATTATTTTAGTTCTGTTTTTTAATGTCTTTATAGTTTAGTTATAATATTTGCATTTAAACATGTGATAAAATTTGTCCAATTTTCCGCATTAGCATTTAGTATTTTCTTAATCTATATATCTTTCTTGCAAATCTTTTTTAAAGAATTATAATTATGTGCGAAATTTGAGCATTTTTTAATTTTCACTATTTTATATAAAATATGCTTATTTTTTTGGAAACACTTCTTCTCTTTTTAATTATTTTTAAACTATTCTTGCAGTTTTCATGTCTTATTGTACTTTTATCTATTTCATTTTTTAAGTAACTCTTTCCATCTTTTTTAGAAAAATTAATATAGAATCATCTATATATTATCTTATTTTGTTGTCATTTAGTTCATTGAATTAGTTTAAATCAATTTTATACTATGTAATAATTTTTATAGGTCCTGCCTATTTTTAAGTTTTTTCCTATTGCATATTTCAAACGATTACATGAATTAAATATTTTATGAATTTTTCTGATTAGCATAGATTGTTAATCTTTTTATAAAATTTAACAAAGTGTTTAACTGTAATATCCTAAACGGTAGTCAATTAAAGTCATTTTATTATAATTCATTTCAACTGCACTAAGCTATGTTTATTGAATTTTCTGACTGCTTTTCTTTAGATTATTTTTATTCTATTTTTTTATTTAATGATACCGTTTTGAATAGAATATGGAAAGATCTCTGAGTAATATTCAATTTTTGGCAGAATAAATAATTTGAATAATATTTTAAAATTAATGGGTTGCGTTTTTCTATAATTGTTTTTGAATTAGCATAAAAGGATTTGATTTGATAAATGTTTTAGAGAGATTATTAACGAGTGGAGATTAATATTGTATCCTAAATTGATAAATTCTTGTTTTTATTAAATTTATTGAATGATTAGTCTTTATGGTTATTTCTTATATTTCTTATGCTTCCTAATTTTTGATTTATAGCATTGATATAAATTTGGCTTTTTTATATATTAATTATCATCAATATGTTTAAGGATTATTTTTTGTTTTTAGAATTAATTTCTATATTTTTCCAACTCCCGATTGAAATCAGAATTAAATTTTCTGCTCAAACTATTATATATGAAATTTAAAATCTCGTTGATTCAAGTTTTTTCTAATTATTTAAGAATAATATCATAAAAATGATAGCTAAACTAGGTCCTAATGATTTCCATATAAAACCCATTTTTATAGTTAATTTTCATTGAAATCTGCTAGCTTAGGATGAAATGTAATTGTATCTATTTATAAACTGCTTTAAATGTGGAAAAATTATATAGAATTTTGAATATTTGCAATTGTGTGATTAATAGATCATGATTGATTGAGTCAAACATTTTTTCTCCATTATTAGTGTAAAAAGTAAATGTTAGTTGTTGTTGTAAATTTCTTTTCTAATAGTAATCAGTTATTTATTATAGTTATCAATTACTTTAAGTTTTTTTGCATTTTTTTAATTAATCCTCTTTGCTTCTTGCAAAGAAAATCTATTATTGACTCATCTGTATAATTAAGTGCTAAGTAGCTTATCAAAATTTTTTTGTAATAAGTTAATTAAAGATATAAAGCGTCAGTTTTTTAATCTTGCTTATTACTCTTTTTATGAATCATTATTATTAATCTTTATTTAATGGTAAAGGAATTCTTTGCTATTTCTGGCAGCTTTATAAAAATTTTGTACTACTTTTCAAATTGCATGATGAGCGTATTTAATATTTCGTTAAGAATTTAATAAAATCTAGTAGCTTTATTATTTGGAAGGAGTTTAATAATGTAAACTATTTATTATTTTTCAAATATTTAAGATTCTGTATGGAATAATTAAAACATATCTTGCTAATTAATTTTTTAAATCTATTTAATTTTTTAGTTGATATTGAATATCTAAAGTTAGTTATCTTTTAATTGCTATTTAAAACTTTATTTTCTCAATTTTTTTTTAAAGTTTTTATTAAGCTATGTAGTTCATACTACTTTTGTATCTTGGATTTAGATTAATTTTTGCTTTTTTGTCTTTTCAAGGTATACCATTTAGAATAAGTTGATTCTATTGTACTTAATTGTCTTTAAATTTATCTTATAGCTTTTTATATTTTTTATTATGCTTTTTATTTTTATTTAAGTGGAATTGTGAAGTTATTATTTCTAATAACTACTTATAATGTTTAAGTATATTTTATCCTTGCATTAAGAGATTTAGCCATTCGCTTAGTTAAGTAAGAAGACTTTTTTTTCCTTGTTTTGTTTGTGTACCTAGAGTTTACAAAGTAGAAATGGGGATTAAGTTAAATATAAAATTATATTACTCATCTTTATCTTTTGATCAATCAATTTAAATATATCATTAGCTCCTAAATACTAATCCTTGTATTGCTATCTAACTTGCAAGTCTTTTAATTTATTCAGTTTATAATAAATTTTGTTTATTGAAGTTATTAATTTTAATCAGTTTTAGTAGAATCTAAAGTGAATTCAGCTTTTATAAGAAAATGATCAGTTTTAATTCCGGTTTGTTCAAAAGTTTAGGATGGATAATATTCTGAGGGGAGCAATCTACAAAATCAAGAAGATGAGAATAGTCAAAGACTCTATTTAAAAGGAAAGAAGCCTGGAGAAATTCGAGTCATCAATCTCGCCAAACTTGGAAGTTACAAACATTTATATTAAACTGCAGGAAGCATGAGCCACTATTCTTCGGAAGGAATTAGACTCCTTTTTCGAAAAATTTCTTAAGTTAATTAATAGAAATAATAAATTTAATATTTCTAAAGTAAGAAAGCAAATATAATTATATAGTTGTAAAAGATGAATTTATGATCATTAAGAATATAATATCTATAAAATAAACTATAGATCTCTCTTCCAATTTATTTTTATTCCGCATATAAGATGATTAATTTTTTGGGGATCGCTTGGTTGAAAATACTTTGTTTCTAATTATTAAATAGCATCATTAAATTTGTTCTATGGTCTATCTTCTTATTAGAATATTAAAGTAACTAGATGCATAAGGAAAAAGCTTAATTTTCATTTTTTATTCCTGAATATAAATAAAGTTTTTAGCAGTGAAATCTTATCTTCACTCTTATTCTATAATGACTGCTCTCCCAAAACAAACGCGAAGTTTACAGTAGATAAATTCCCTGGCTCGATTTTTTGCTTTTAATACTTTAATTTTATAAAGCTGAAAGATAATATAATATCTAAAATTTTAAGGAATTTAAAAAATTTTCGTATTAATATTTGTCTGAATCAGAAACCTAAAAAATTTACTACTTATCTATTATAATCACTTACTAATCACGACTACTCACATATAAAATTAAAAAAATCTGAATTTTCATAAAATTAGTTTTGTTGCTTCTCTTCTAAAAATAAATTTTTATATCAAATACATTTTTAAAAATTTATAATCGGAGCAGATCTCAAAAAAATAAGTATTCTGAAATTCAAAAATTCTACTTTAAATGTATAATAATTTTACTTTAAAGAAAAGAAAAACATTTCTTGAAACTATTTCAAACTTGCGATCATTAAAAAAACTCGTAGATTTCAAAATAAAAAATAAATAACTAATTCAACTAAAAAATATTTAAGTAAATCAAAAAAATAATGATGCAAATCTTTCTTTTAAAAAAATTACAATTGGAAAAAATTAAAAATTATATTAATTAAGAAATCCATAAAATAAAGTAATTTTAAAAGTAATAGATTTAAATATTAATTACATAAAATTAAATTTAAACTTTTTTATTCGATATGAACAAAATCTAATTATATAGTTAATTTTTTTTAAGTGATTTTAAAAAAATTATCTTTTAAAGCATCAAAGCTGAATTTTTAAAGTCTCAAATTATATGCAAGATTAAATTTTTGCACAAATAAAATTTTTCTAATCAGCAATATTAAAAATGATATTTTAAAGTAAAACTTCAATTCTTTACTTCGTAGTTTTTGAAGGACAATAAAATTTAAACATAAATGGGCCAAAATAGGAGTAAATGAGTATTTAAATTCTCAAAATTTATGCTTATGTCTAAGAAAAATGTATATAACAATTCAGTTGTTATTGAGCACATTTATAACATTTGATAAAAGTTGAAATTATTAGTTTCTAAAAATATAAGTTATATCTAATGCCTAAATTGTTACGAATAAGATAGATAACTTAGTTGCTGAAAAAATCGAGTTTCCTCACCTCTAATAATAAATGAACTGAATAAGAAAATGTGCTTCTAATGTATATAAATTGCCATAATAGTGAATGATAAATGCTCTTAATATTAAATACTTTATACAAAAATAGAAGTTTAAGATAATAATTTGAGAGTAAAAATAGTTTAACATACTATGCTTAAATAACAAAAAAAAGAATTTTATTCCAATTGATATATTAAATTAGAGTAAAAACATTAAACAATTTTCAACTTTAAACCTATTCGAACTTCGTTATAAACAAAAAAAACGCTTTAAATTATCTAAATTATGCAAATAGTAAATGACGCATACAAAAAGATAATAAAATTGATTAAGAATACAAAAGATTTTAAATTTGATAAAATTAAATATTTTATGAAAAAGCAATACCTTTTATAAATACAATATCAAAGAACTTTAAAGTTAGCAAAAATAAAAGTAGTAAAGATAATAATATCTTAAATTAAATTATCCATAATTTTATATTAGATTTTAAGCAAGAAAGGGAAAATAATTTAAAATTTTGAGTATTTACTTATCAGCAATTGCTAGCAATTTATAATATTTAGTAATATTTTTTAAGAAAAGGTTTGAGAATAAAAATTGATTTTTTTAATGAAATAGCTTACAAATAAATATATTTAATTAATTACTTTAACTAAAAGGACGATAAAAGTTTTATATTCATTGCTCAACTGTATATGTCTTCATCTAAATCAACTTCAAGGTGAATTAATTCCTCTTTTTCTTAAATAAACTTTTCAATTGTTTTTTCATCTTCTTGTAATATTTCTCCACATTCTCTAAATAAATTCTAATGGTATCGTTGTACTTTTTAAGTTATTTATTTTGTTACTATTAATTAGAAGATCCTGCTTGAGTAGCATCGCACTTAAATCAACTAATCCCGTTTCTTTCTTTAAATACCTCCAAAATAGTTACATTATAGATTCATTGATGCTCAAATTTATTTTCGGTGCTGTTCAAGCACTCTTTTTCACTTCAGACATTACCTCCATGAATACTCAGTCTTTTGACAGCGTTAACAACACTTTATTAAGGATTTTAAGTAAATTTTTTATTGTTTTTAAATTTTTTGCTCAATTTTCATCTTATCTGTTTGAGGTTAGTTTTCTTTAATTGGTAATTGAACTTCTTCTTTAATTTTCTATGGATTTGCTACTAGATTTTTTTATATTAGTACAAAATTGGAAGTTAAGGTTTCAATTTAAAATTGAACTTAACTTACCAAGCTTCGATCTTCCTTTTTTATCTTACAAAAGAAACCGAAGATTCTAGTTTTCCGCCTTCAAGATCTTTATTTCTGTATTCATTTTCTCAATTAAGAAATAAAGCTAAATAATGTCTTGCTTATGGGATTTCTCAAGCTTTTCAATTTGTTAGGAAATTTAGTATTTCCCAATTTTTAACAGGAGTAGATTTATCTTTTTTGAATTCTTGGTTCTTGTTAGTTAACTGGGGCTTAAGATTGATCTACTAGGCTAGAATTTAAGGTTTAGATCCCTTACTTTTTCCCCATTTTTTAAATATATTTAATAGTTAAATATAATCAAATTATTTTAAAAAATTGACTAAATTTTAAATTATTTACATTTTTTATAATTATTATAACTTGAACATTATAAAGCTTTGTTTAAATTAAAATGATACATTTTTATCCATCAAACTAATCAAAACTATCTTAAAATAATAATTTTAAAACTTTTAAGTATAACTTAAAACTATAGAAAGATAAATAGAAAGATGATCGAAAATTATAAAGATTCCTAAATAAATTTATTTAGATTATATAAATAAAAATTTCTGAACTTTATGAAGAATAATTAAAAATAATTTGGTAAATAATTAAAAATTATAAAAATATAACCTAAAAATCGATAAAAATGTTTGTAACTTTTGATATATTAAATTAAATTTTAATGAGATAAATTATTAGAATTCATTATCTTGTGAATAATGAATTTTTAAATAGAAAAAGACACAAAAATATGTTTCTATGTGTGTAAAATAATAAATAAATAACTTATAATATTTGAAGTTGTAATTGTTTTAATAAGTTGAAATTAAATTTTTACTATATAAAAAAATAGTTTTAAAGATAAAACAATTAACATATTTCTTAAATATTTAGTGCTATTTTTTAAATTGAAATATTGAATTTAATCTCAGAAATTGAAAAGCTAATTTCTTTTCTAACGAAAAATTTTCTAGATGTACTAAAGATTCTAAACTAATTAATTTTTATTATTATAATATGCTTAATTTTTAATTAGAAAAGGATAAAATTTTGTTTAATAAATTAATTTTTTCAAAATAAATAAATTAAAAATGCTTCCTAAAGCATATCATTTAATGTTTTTAAATTCCTGATAATTCATAGTAAAATTTTCAGTTATTTATATTTATTTTTTAAATCAAAAATTCTAAGTAAAACTCTTTTATAGAACATGAAACTTTTAATCAGCAATATAAAATAATTCGTATTATATAATTAAAATAATAAAAAACTTTATTTATCTTCTATTTAAATCTCCATTTTTTTATTTTATAACTAATTCATTAAGAACAAGATTTAAAACTATGAAACGTATAATTTTTGAGCAATTAAAAACTAAATTCTTTTTAGAAATTAAAATAAAATTATACTCAAAAAATATTTAGTATTTTGGTTAATCAATTAGTAATTAATTTTATAATATTTATCTAATAAGAATTCTTGATTTCAACAATTTTATCATTATTTTTTAACTTTTACAAATTTCATAAAGTACCCTTTAAGTAAATTATTTATATTGCTGTATTATCCAATTCTTTTTTTATTCAATGATAAAAATTAAAGAAGTGATAGTAAAAAAATGATCCATAATTAATAGAAATAAATTATCACGAAATATTTAAAATTATAACTTTAGAAAAAATTAAAAAATTAAAATTATATATAACTCTATTTTAAGTTATATTATAACATAAAATCGGTAATTTTTCCCTTTAATCAAAAATATGATAACATATTCCATTTTAAAATTGAATTTTTTACATACTCTTTTACATTCTATAATCATTTAACTTACTCATTTAAAAAACTCTTTAAAGGATTTTAAATATTTTAAATATTAAATTTGTAAAATTATATTAAAATAGTTTGCACTATAGCTAAAAATAATTAAAGAGTTGTAAAAAATATATTAAATAAATAATTAAATTGGATTATAGAGAGCGTAGCACCTCATTGGGCTCTACTCTTTAAATTAAGTTTTAAACTTGTAACATTTCTCATTAGATCTTATTCCAGTTCTATCATCATTTGGAAATCCCGTAGCATATGGTCGATATGATGCCCTAAGAGTCTGGCATCTTTCATCTAATGTTACTTGATACCTCCAGATCTTTCTTCTTGATTTCCACAAAAGTTCTCGCTGAAATCGTCAATCTGGCGTATTTCCTGTACCAGAGTTTAAGTTAATCTCAGTTAGTTTATTTTTCCTCCCTATTTAAACTACACACATTAATAGATTTAATAATTATATTAGGAAATAAAAAAAGCTTAATAATGATTTATTTATATATAAATAATTAAGTAATTCTAGCAGTTAAATATAATTAAATTATAATACTCCATCAATTTGATACTACAAATATTTTATAAAATATTGTATTCTATGATTTCATATATATCTTATAATATTAAATCAACAACATTTATAAATATAAATAAAGTTACTATCAGAATAAAAAATAATTACTTTATTATATTTCATTAATTTTAAACCAAAATTAAACAATATAGAAAAATTTAATTTTAATCTATTTATCATAATAAAATTAAAAGAAATTTAAAATAATTTAGATTAAGAAAAAGATTGAAATCGAAAATATAAATAAAGCAACTTAAAGTATAAAAGTAATCAGTAATTAAAGTAAATATATTATTAATTTTATTTGAAAAGCCAAAATAATTAAAAGCAGTAAATAAAGTATAGATATAAATTCTAAAATAATCTGAAGTATATTTTTAGTATATTTAATTTTCACTATCTGTATTAAGATTCAGAATGATTTGTTTAAGTTTTAAATACTTAAAATAAGTATTTTCAGTAAAGTGAATAAAATAGATTTTAGATATTAAAAAATAATAATCATTATAATTAAAATTAATATGGATCGAAAATTTAAAAACTTATATTTTTTTAAGAAAAGTAAGATAAAATTTTAAAATATTTTTATTATTAATATAAAGATTAATTAATTTTTACATTTTAAAATAAATTTTTGAAAGAGAAAAAAATCTCATAAACAATAAAATTTCAAATTAAGATTGACGTATGAAATATATGATTAAAGTCAATTTAATTTTTTCATTAAAAGATATCTTATTATAAAATAAAAAATTTAAATTTCTAATGAGTAAAATTAAAGAAATTCTGAAAATGGTACAAAAATTAAATGTAGGATAACTATTATAAGGAAATAAGCAGCTAAATTTTATCTTTTAGTACATTAAACGAATCTTTGTAAAATTTTCAGTAATTTTTAAAAACAAAGATAGAAATTTTATAGTTCTTTCATATTAGAAGCATCAAAATAGGTAATTAATTTTTAAGCTTAAAATCAAAATTCCTTTAAGTCGAAAAAATTATTTTTCCCATAAACAAGACTATAATATCATATAGATGTTATATTTATTTTCTAATAAAGTAGTAATTTTTGTATAACTTTGAATATCATTTTTATAACTTCTTTTTCAAATTTAAAGGTAATTTTTTAAATAAACTATTTGAGATAATATACTATTTAATAAGATACTTAATTTAAGTATTAACCATACCCTTTTAATTTCTTATTAATTACATAAGTTAAAGTAAAACTATATTTTAAAATATGTATAAATAAAGGATAAATTATAGGAAAAATAATGTAAAAGATGTTATTAATTTTGAATAGTTTAATCAAGTAAATCAAGATTAGTATTATTATATATAAAAAACTTAGCTGAAATTAGTATTGTAAAATATAATGGAAATATAATTAGTTAAATTTTATATTTATTTCATTAATATTAAAAGTAACTAATTAAAAAAAGAAAAATTTGATTGATTTAGAATTTAATTCTTTTCTTTATGAAAAATATACAAGATGCTATAAAAAGAAAAATTGTGAGTTTTTAGAATTCGAAATTTCTAAATTGAGAAGGAGTAATATAATTAAAATATGGCTCAGCGATCAGATAATAGTACAAGAAAAGTGAAATGGAAAAATAATCTAAATTATAATAATACAATCAGTTAAGATCAAAAAAGTGTGAAAGTAATAGATATAATCAAGTTTTTTAATGAAAAAATAAACAAAAATTAAAAAGGAAGTACAACAGATTCAAATAAAACGCCCATGGTAAGAAGTATCAACTAATATAAAAGAATAATCAGTCTAGTCAAACAGAATTCATTGATCAACATTAAATAAAAATTTTTAAATACAACATCAAATGAGAACGGTATCAGTTTATATTATAATGATTTCTAGTAAAAATCTTGTGGAATTATAGCTATTATTAAAATCAACAACTTGAAATTTTCTTATAAGAATTATACAAATAAAAAAATTAAGTGAATTAAAACTACGGAAAGTTACAATTTCTTTATCATCTAATATATTTAATTAATCAAGGATTAGAATATGAAAATGAAAGAAAATTTAATACTTATGTTAAAGTATCAGACTACAAAAAAGTAACAAAATAATAAATTTATTAAAAATTTATTTTTTACTTTTTACTTAAAATATCAATAAAAAAAATTAAATTTTAAATCTAATAAAACTAAATATCTCACTAGACAAAATAAAACATAAATATATCAATTAAGATAAATTAGTAATTTTATTCTATTTTCACTATTTGTATTTTTATACAATTTATCTTTATAATTAATGAAGAATGCTTATTTTATTTATTTAAATAATTAATTTTGAAATTTTTTCAAAAAAAAATTATAGGATCTAATTTAGATATAGAATATTCTTTCTATCCAGACAAAACGAATTTAATAACTTTTTTAAGACTGTTTTGAGATTTTTAAACACTTTTGGATGTAGTTACGAAAAAAATTTGAAACTATTAAAAATTAGCTAGAGAAAATTACTAATAATAATAATAGAATTAAGTTTGGCAATCTTGGAGGAATTTCACCTCTTCCTGCCGATCGCCGGATTGCTCCGGGATTTAATAAAATGTTTAAAAATTTGATCTCTTCTCTCTCACTTGGTCACATTGTCTTCAGTTTCATCTTCCATTCTGTTCGGATTTCTTTCTGTAGATCTTACCAAGCTCATCCGTATAAAGTCTTTCTCTATCTCTTCTCTATTACATTTGATGTTTTTTCCTTTATTGCGCAAAATTACTAATAATTTGTATTATTTTTAAGCTTTCACTTAAATAAAGTATTTTAATAAATTAATTTATTTATTTTGATTCTCTAAAACTATTTCTTGAAATTATAACATATCAGAACAATTTTATCAACTCCTATAATTAAAAAATTTGACACAAATTTTTCTAAGTAGTTACTTATTAGTTTTATATGATACTATTACAATCTTGACTAATTATTTATAAAAATCGATTAAAAATTTTAATAATTCTATCTTATATTAAACTAATAAAATTTTTAAAGTTTTTATTTAGATAAAAGTAGATAAAAATTACATATGATACGCAATTAATCCTAGTTATTTTATAATTAATATCATTATTTTTATGATATTTTCTTGATTTACTATAAGAAATTTACACTTTTCTATATTATTATTTTCGTTATAAAATTAGATGATAGTCTGCTAATCTTAAAAATTATTGCTCTTTTTTTTGTTTATTTAAAATAAATAAATTTAACTTTTTAAAAATTAATTAATTTGATTTGCTAAATATTAAATAAGCTTTTAAATTTTCAATCTAATTGGTAAAGCTTGATATTGTTAAAGACACAAATTATAGAAAAAATAAAAATGCCTTTTATTATAGATTTTGTTTTTCTTTACATCTGTTAATCGAAATTCATTCTCATTATACTTTTTTCCATTTTCTCTTCTTTTGTTTTATTTTATTTATTCATAGCTATTTTCTATATTTAAAGACTTTTTTCTTTTTATGTTTGTCTTTATAAAATTTACCTTCAAGAAAACTATATCCAAAATATATTACATTCTTTGATTTTTTATTTTCTAATGGTAAATTTTTTTAGCATTAAATTTTAGTAAGAACTAGACAAAGTGAACTTCTTCAAAATACTCCTATATTATATTAAAAGCTTTTTGAATGTATACTGTCTAAAATAAATATAATATCTAGATTATGGTAAAATGACTCAAGCATTTTACAAGGTCAAAAGATAGATATATTCTACTTTAATGATTAGCAATAATCTCCTATTAATTGTATCAAACATCTTTTCTACATCTATTAATGGCTGAATGAAGTGTTTTGATTTTAAAGCATGATTCAATAAAGAGATTGGTTTATAGTTCATCAGGTTCATCTATCCTCCTTTTTTAAATATTAATATTTCGTATTATTATTTAATCTCCTAAGGCATTATTCCCTCTTTAATCATCTTAACTACATTTTGCATGTTATTTCTATTAATTTATTCCCACCTACTAAATTATCCTACTTATATTTCATCAGGTCCTTCTGCTTTTAATTTCGACAATTAATTAAATGTTTTCTCAAATTTTATATTCGTTTACCACTATTTGTCTCTTATTTAAGAATTAGTTTGTAACATATTGTCACCGTCTTCATATGATTACTACCATTCATCCTTGAAAGTCTTAACATCTTCTTTTTATAAGGGCACTCATTAATTATTTTTTCTATAAATCAGGTTTTTTAGTTTCTTCCATTTCTGTTAGGTTTCCTTTATTACATTGACCATAAATAGGTTAAGTTAATTTCTTTTATCTTTTTTCTTGATTAAATGTATTCTTGTCTTGCTCCTTGGTATTCTTTATATTTCTCATTTTATTGATTTTCGTTTATTTCTACGTTGCTTTTTACCCTTTATTTTAATTGTTTGATGCATTTTCTGAAATTTTATTAAAATATTTGTTGTTTCTGAGTATTTATATATCTTAAAATTTTATGTTTTAACTGTATATACCATTTAAACTCCTTCTAATATCTTTTTCTTTCATCATTTATAAGTCTATGTACAATTTAGGTTATTAATTTCTTATTCTTAGACATTTTCTTGTATAAATCTTTCAATTATTCTTAGATCTTTTTTACTTTAATAATGGATAATTTATTTTGCTATTTTTTATGGTCTTCTAGCTTCTTTGACAATCTTTACCAATATAATACCGGGTCTATGGTCCCTTATTATGTATGAGTAATCAAAATCACTTTTTATTACCTTATCTCTTATTATCTCTTATTATCTCTTGATTTAAAAATAATCTATTTTATACTCACTATTTTAGTGAACAAAAGTACCTATTTCAGTTGAATCTAGGAATATTAAATTATTCTATTCCATGAACTGTAACATTCTCTTTCCAGCTGAGTTTGTTTTCTTTGGTAATCATTTGTCTATGTACGCTTTTCATTCTCCTATGATCATAACATTAAGTCCTTTTTCTATTGCTTATAGTTTAAATTCATTCACTAATTTATAGAATGTCTCATATTATTAGTTGTCATTTACAACAGGTGTATAAACATTTATTACTGTCAGTTTTTTTCATTTTTCCTGTCTTCTATGTAAATTAAAAATTGATTGTAAAGCTCAAACAAGATGAATTGCTTGTCTACTCTTTAAAAATCCTTATTATAAGAGGTGTATAATTTTACGTTACTAAATATAATCATAGAACCTTTACGTTCGTATTTTCTTTAGCATGCTTAATAGGAATTTTGATTAAAATTTATCTTCATTTCTTCCAATCACTTTTAGATCCTTTTTTGTAGATTGGAAGAATTCTTCTTATTTAAGTTAATTAGGGATAGTTTATTTCCCTAACATATTACTAATAAACCTTTTTAATGCAAGATGAAATTCCGTATTAGCTTATTCGAAAATCCATGCTTTTTTACGTCTGCTTCAGATGATTTATTATTAACCAATTTCCTTATAGTTTCCAAAACTTCATTAAAATTAGAAAGATTTATTCTTCAAAAATTTTCATTCTTTTTTACTTTCTTTTTTAATGTTTAGAATAATACTTTATGTGTTAAGTTCTTCAGGGATTCTTCCAAGTCAAAGTAAATTATTTAGAAAAGAGTGAAGAATCATATAAAGATAGTATCTTCCATATTAAAATCTTTTTTCTTTGATTTATTAGAACTAACACTATACCTTTTTTTCTTCTCCAATAGCCTCTAAAATTTATTTAAGGTAAAAATATAATAATTTTATAAAAAAGAAGCTAGATATTAATTAATTTCTTTATTATTTTAAAAGGTTTATTATTCATTTAATTATTATTGCTATAATACATAATAAAATGGATTAATCTCTTCGACTCTCAAAAAATTAACTTAGAAACCTAAAGAGAAAAGCGGCAAAAGAAATTTAGAAAAAATAATAACAATAGGAGGAGTCAAGCTCTTCTTCAGAAGGTAAAGTTATGGTAGGATAAATAGAGATAAGTTAACCTAAAAACGAAACTAATCAAAAACTTTAAATTTAATTAGACCAAATGTAAAAAGTAATCTCAAATTATGAAGAAACAACTTACAACTTAGGCGAAAAAATACGGGAACTAATGAGTAATATAGAAGATTAGAACAACGAATTACTAATACTTAGAAGATAACTTATTTGTAGCAAATTAATAACGGAAGAATAACTCTGAACTTAATCATAATAAAATTTTAAATACGACACAAAAATGGAAATAGAAAAAATACCAATAGAATTAAAAACAGAATTGAATCCAGAAAAAGAAATGATTGCTACAAGTTTCATTAAAAGATTAGAAAATATAGAAAATAAATTATCATAAAAAAGAACGAAATAAAGACAATAATACAAACTTTGTTGATGTTGCAAATCAAATCAACATATTTTAAAAAACTGTTGATAGTGAAAGAAAATAAACGAATAAGAGCAGAAAAGAACATGGAGACAACTCAATAAACTATGAATAACTCCAACAGGGATCTACAAATAAAAGCTTTTTGCAAGACCACTTGAACGGTTACAGTGGTAACCTTCCACTTAATAAAAAGGTCGTGGATCACACCCACGTTAAAAAAGCTGTCCGCAGGAACTGGTTGCAATTCCAGAGAATGCAAAACTCTACTAACTTTAAGTATATTATTATTATTATTATTATTATTGCTATATCAAGCTTTAAAATTGCATTTATTCTAAATTTTCTTATGGATCAGCAAATTTTGTTGTTTTTTGGCTTAAATTTTAACTTTCTAATCCAAAGTTGAATAATTAGTTTTAGTAAATATATAAATTTGTTAAATGAGTATTATTTAGGTATTTATTACATAAGTAACTTTCTAAAAGAAAAAAGTTTCTTATAAAAAATTAAATTTTTCTAAGTTCGAGAAGGTTATAAAATCATAACTTAAACAAATTCTTCAGGAAAAATTACAATGAAATTGAATTAATTAAGAGTCCTATGAATCATATATGTAATTTAATTGTTATATGGCTTATAGGAAAATTAAGAGAAAGAGCTTTTTATAACACTTTTAAAATAGAGCAAACGTTTCATTTTACTATGCAATTATATATAGTTTATAAGTTACGCCTAATAAAATTATACTTACTCAAATTTATTGTCTATCATCGTTTAATTTATATTATGAAATTTAATTTCTATTGAAGGAAGTATTTCAAGTAATTTAGAAATAAAAATAAACATTGGGAACAAATTCTTAGAGTGAAATCTTGATATACTTTCTATTACATATCAGATATTTAGAAACTAAAAGGAATTTAAATGTTTATCTTTTATTCGTTTTTTAAATATGGTCAAAATAATTATTAATACTTCTAATGTAAGCTTAATGAGTTGATAATTAACAATAATGGGAGATAAATTGATGTAAAAAATCTTGTATAGAACAAAAACTTAGAAGCGTGAAAACTTTCTCTTTAATAACATTGAAAAAATAGAATTATAAAAGCTAAAATAAAATAAATTTTTATGGGAATTTTTAATGAAAATGTATACTATAATATTTTTGGTAAAGAGTTTAGAAAATACAAGAAAAAGCAGCATAAACCATTGTAAAAATCATCAAAATTGTAATCTATTATACCTTTGAAATTTATTAAAATTTCTACAGCATTTTAATTAAAAGGTAGAATTTGGATAAGAAGCTATTTCAAAGTCAAAGCTAGATTAAAAGAACTTCTTTATAATTTTAAATTAAAAATTTTTGAATATTATAATTAAATTAATAATGTCAAATTTTAATAAATCTATTATAAAAATTAAATATACATAAATTTAAGTTTGTTCAAGCAAGAAGCGATAAAGTAATTAACTATAAAAATTTAACTAAATATCTTATTATTTTCAACTAGATCTTTAAAATATTAGCAACGACCAGAATTGATTTATAAATATAAATTTAAGTCTCATAAAAATTAATTCAATATGCAATAAGTCGATATAACGCGAGGCTTTATTGAATTTTTTCAAAATCCTTAGCATTGCTAACAAAGGCTTTATAGACTTCTCTAAAACATATTTTTAAACTTTTTTTCTTTTTTACTTCACTTTACATTTTTTATAAATGCTATCGTTCTTACTTTTTCAAGTTTCTTAATTCAAATGCCAGCATAGCTTATCGATATATTACTAATAAAATATAATTTAAAGTTAGTTAATTAAAAATATGAGAACATCCATTAATCAACTTATAAATGAGAATAAAACTATAAGGTAAGAAATAAACTAGAATTCTTATTCCTAATAAATGCTTCTCCATTCTAATTCGATTGAAAATAGCATAAAAATTTGTAAATTTAAAGACAATTTAGATTGGAGTAAATCTAACTAAATGAAGGAAATGATTCAATAGTAATTGAATATTAGCTTTTCACTGAAACTTAAAATTTTAGTAGAAAAATAATGAAATTATAATACTGCAAGTGTAAAGAACGAATGTTAAAATAATATTTTAAATTTCAATATAAACAAGAGTAATACTTAGTTTATCATATAATTAGCATTTATCTTTAAGTTACTTAAAAATTGTGAATAATAAAACTATTAAAAAATGAATTAAGAATTCCTTATAAGTAATGTTCAGCTATAATAATATATTAATTAAACACATTTTCTTATAATTTTTATAAATCTATCATCTTAAAGTTTACTTTAGGTATGTTTTGATTTCTTAAAAATGCATTTAAGAATGATTAATACTAACATTTTATTTAATAATCTACTAATAATTTTTTAGCATATTATTCATATAATTACCTTAATGTAATAATATACTTAATTAAAGTGTTTGTGGTTTTGAGGTGTTTCAACCTCATTTCCACTGACATCCAGTGATCGCTCCTGTATGCTTAAAATAAAAGTTCGGGTCATCCAGTTTTTTCGGAGTTCTGGAACTCGAATGGAAAATTCTTCTTCTGTAAATTGTTCCTTCTATCGTCACGTAAATTCTTGTTAATTCTCTTCAGATTTCTTCGCTGTTTCTCTTCATCTTTTCCTTGTATATCTTGCAACTCTTGAATCTATGGAATCTTGATTAGCACAGGTAACATCTCTTGAGAATCCTTCTAATATTGGTTGGTTCTTTTTACTTATCGTCTTCTACTTCCATTTTTATTTCTTAGATTAGAGGCTCTATTCTTTTTTGTCCAAGTTGCTATACTTCGAATTCTTATTTGACTAATCTTTCTTCAGTATTTTAACTTTTTTCTAATAATTTTTTGTTTTCTTATCTTAATATTTTTACTTCTTCTTACAGAATACGCACAGATTTCAAAAGACTTTCAATTAATAATTATTCTTCATTTGTCTGTTTTTGCATCGTTTTTGGATTCTCTTATTTCCTATAGTTACTTGGTCTAGGTTTAGGAAGAAAGTCAATATTTTATTATTAGTTTTATTCTGTTTATGCTTATTTAAGTTCTTATTTTATTTAAGATTGTCTTTAATTTTCAACTATTAGAGGTTATTAAGATTAAGAAGATTATTATTTTATTAAAGAAGACGTGATGGATGAAGAATTAGAAGTCTCTGGTTTTTGCTCCTTTATCTATGGAGCCTACAAAAAACCCTTCTTGAGACCTTCTGCCATTTTTTATGTATAATTACCTTAATGTATGAGAAAATATAAATTAATTAATTTAATTAAAGTTAAATATTAAGGAATGCTTAAAGAATAATGATCATATTATAATTATTATTACTTAGAAACTACTTGAAAATATACCTAGAAATAAGACTTTTTTAATATTTCTAGCACTACTTTATATTATACATTCTTATAGGTGACAGAAAATATAATGCTTATAGTTAAAGCTATCAAGTACAAATTTTATTAATTCATAATAACTTAGTAAATTTAAATTTTACAGTGCTAAAAGGGGTGAAATGGAGAACTACTTCTTCAATTGGAAAGCTTTAATAGGAATAGAGGAGTTTTTCAAAACTATAATAACTAAAAAGTGGTTAATTAAAAATCAATTATAACTTAAGACCAACGATTTAATAAAGATACCAGTTATTGTGTAAAATTTAGAATCTTTAGATTGTAGTAAGTTTCAAAACTTTGGAGAAGTTATCAAATTAGAACAAAAAAACTAAGAAAAAGAGAAACTGAAGATAAAACGAATTAGATTTCTTAATATTAATATTAGTTGCTATTCAAAACAACTAAAAGTTAGTCAAAAATAATTAAGAAATGAATGAAGAATACACTAATTAAAAAAATAAAATGATATCTAGTCCTATAAATAAAGGATCATTTAGATTAATTTAATTATATTAATTCCAAAAAGGATTTATTAAAAAGAAAGTGTTTTAATTTAAAAATGAAAGTAAATGTAATTAACTTATTTTAATTTGCTAAATAAATTTTAAATATAAATCAACAAAATTAATAAAATAGTAATTATAAAATATTGTTATTTTATTTTCTATAATTTTTCAGAGTTTAATAAGTAATACTGGATATTCTTTATTGCTTTTTTTTAATTTTTATCCTAAATGTATGAAAAATATTAATTTAGTTAAAAAGATAATATCTTTTATTGATTTTTTAAAACTTTAAAATTTTAGATGATTGATTAAATTGTCATTGTAAAATCTTAAATTAAATTTTAGTTATAATTCTATTTAATAACTAAAAATTTGTAAAACATGATATATAGTAAAAATAATTTTTGGATCGGAAATTAATTTTTAATTTTTTACAAAATTATAAATAAAAAAATAAGGATTTTTATTTTAATATTTGGCTTTTAAATTAGATTCTTCTTATATAATTTTTAAAGAAAATATAAAAGGAAAAAATTAAAGTAAAGATGCATTTTAGTATAAGATAGATAAATAAGATGTCTGAAATTACAAAAAATCCAAAATAAATCGAGACGTTGATAATTAGATAAAAAATCAAAGTAAAATGCAAATTAAAATTTTTAACTCAAAAAAATATGATTCATTAAGAATATGAAATTAATCATAAAAGAATCTTATAAATAATTAATCATACAAAATTGAAAAAAATTAAAAGAAATAATACAATAATAAAAAGTTAATATTTTTAATAGAAATAATAAAAATGAAGAGATAAATCAATGTACTTGGATTATAAAAAAATTACTTATAATTTTGTATGTTGAGGATTTAGTCCTGCTAACTAAATTAGAGATAAGTATGTAGAGTTTAAAAATTAGTGTTTAAATATAAATATTTCTAATAGTAAATCTATATAATATTTAAGAATAACGAAAGAAACTTTGTTAAGTTTATAAATTAATTAGAAAGCAATTCTTTGAAAATAATAAATTACATACTTAAGTATAATAATGCATTAAAAAAGAACCATATAAATCACAAGCAGGATTTAAATATCTTGCCATATTTATGAAACTGTTTTTTAATATATGAAAAATGTGCCACCTTGACACTTTAAATACTTTTTTCGCTCTTACTTTATTTAAAGTGAAGTATGTCAAAGAATCAGTATCTTGAACTGTTTAAAAGGAAATAACTTTAGTATTAAGGTAATTGGCCAAAGAGTGATATTTGAATCTAGAAGATTTTAGAAACAGAATCAAGATCTTTTAATAGATAGAGCTATATAGACTTGAAGTGATTTCCTTTTAAATACATTATTTTAGAAATTAAAGTGACTAACTTAAGTTTTTTTTGAATAATATCTTAATTATTCCTTGAATATTTTTATTGCTCTCAGATTTTTCAAATTTTTTTGCAAAATCGGAAAAGAAAGAATTTAGCAAAGTGATTCAACAATAATAAGATCTGAAAAAAGAGAATAAATATTGAATATTAATTTAAAAGTAAAAACTACTAGAGTAAAATTAGAATATTTAATAAAAGGTATATTTAACAGCTAAAAGAAGTATGAATAAAATTAAAAAAATATGAGAAGGTTAAGTTTTCTCTTAAGTTGAGATATTTTAATCTAAAAAGGTTTTCGTCTTAATTTATTAGTTATATCTAGATATCTATAATAAAGAAATATATATACAGCTTATTGAAATAGATTTATAAAATTGCAAAAATTAAGACTATTATACTTTATCCTTCTATTTAAAACTGAAGGTATGCCATAATTATTTATTTTTGGTATCATATTATTTAAAAATTGATTAATTATTAATGTACATTTTTTAATAATTCCCTATATTAAATTAGTGTTTCTAAATAAGAAAATACAGTTAACTGGATATAAATAAAAAGCAATAATGAAATTTGTTATTTTTTGGTTATTAAAATATTTGGTTATTTTATTTAAATGTTTCAACATAATTGCATAATTTTATAAAATATTATCCTATTTCTTATTGGAAATAAAGGAATTATTAAAATTGACTCAGCATTATTTGATTTACACATTACTATTTGGAATAGATAATTTCTGAACTTTCAATATCTAAATTTGACTTACTGATACTATAAATTTTGATATTCATAATTAAATGATTTTAATTTAAAAAAGCAAGCAATTTATCTTGATTTTAGTTGAAAAGATAAAAAGTTAAATGAATAGTTAAACTCTGGCTTATATAAAATAGTTTTTGGTTGTATCATTTATTGGTAAATAATTAAAAATGTTATACATATATTTTTAAAATAGTTATATTATTTTAATCTCTATTTTAGAAAATTAACTTATTCTAAATTGTAAGAATGCATACTAATTAAAATTAATTAGTCTACATTACTAAATTGTATACTTAAAATTAGATTATAGATTAAACCTAGTCTAATTATTTTAAATATAAATTAACCTATAAAGATAAATAATTCATCTATTTCCTTGCTTCGATAAACTACCAGATTTTTAGATTATTTTTAATCACCTTTTAGTATGAGGATGTTATTAAAGACTTATAATTAATTAAAGCTAAAATATTCTATTATTTTATACTTTATGCTTTAAATTGGGACAATCGCGGATATTCAAGAATCTAATTTATGAAATTGCTATAAATTATAAAATACAAAATTATGGATTAAACTCTTAGACATTTTAAAATAGAATTTACATATTTTAAAAAGATATAGTTTCTAATTAAAATAAAGTCTAACTTTATTTTTAAAAATCTAGTTAATTTGATAAAAAGAAATACTAAAATAAACTATATAGATTACTTACACTATAGAGTTAATCTTTAAAATACTTATTAGAAATTAAAAGTAGCACTTTATACTAAATTTCTAAGAGTAAGTTGTTAAATATTATTTTATATTTTAGATAATATTTTTTAAATTAAGATCTATTTAAATATATAAGCAAGTTTATTTTTACATATTTAAAGTTTTGGTATTTTATATCAGATCTATAAAATAATAGTTTACTAATTGAAATAATATTCGTCTGTCGAATATCTATATAGATTACAGACTTTTAATAATAATAATAATATATACTAATTGTCAATATAAGTGTTTACCTTCTTCGCTTTGATATTAAATTTTTAATTCTCACTTCGAATCACTTCAAAAACGAAGTTTTTTTCTTTAAAAATGTTTTCTATCTTTTTTCATACTTGTTATATTCATAGATTTCAACCTGATTGAACAGTCCATTAACCTTTTTTTAAGTTAAAAAGAGAGAAAGCGAGAATTCATTTCTTCTACTCTCATGACTTAACTTAAATCAGTCAGACCTACTGACCAGCAGCAGCTCAATCTTAACCTTCATCATAAATATTGCAAATACCAGGCAAACTTAGAAATAAAACTACTCAAACATAAGCGTGTAAAAGAGACCTCGAAAGCAGCAAGAGATAGTACTGCATGATTAAACACAATCCTTTGACTTTAACTCGGAGTAAGTTGATGTAAAATTACTGCACTCCTTCTAAACGTTTATCTTTTCTATAGAAGAAGAAATTTCAGAAGATTTCAAATTTTTTCAAAATTATGTCTAGCTTGCTTTTTTGTCTTTTCTAACTAATTTTAGTAGGCAATTTACCCTGTAATTTTTAGGTCTAGTTTTTGATTATTTCCAATAATATCCTATGAAATTTTGATACTTTTTAAAGATTATGATTCTCTATGAACCAATTTTTCATTTAAATTCCTGGAAATTCTTGAATTTATTAAACTTAATTTTTGCTTACAAAAGTATCAAATTTTCATTTTTTAATTCAGTTTGAATATTTTAAGGAGTTTTTTCTATTTCCATCTTATTTTCTGCTCTATATTTGATTTTAAAGATGATAATTAAAATTTAAGTTAGTTTCCTTTCATCGATCTGATGTTCTTTTTCCGAAATTTTATTCCTTAACTATTATTCTGATTTATTTTAACAAATGAAAAATTATAAGAAAAAGAATATAATCTCTATTATATAAATTATTTATAAACAATATTGTTTAAAATGGAAAAAGTCTTTATTAGATGATCATTTTTAACTAAAATTAAATAAAAAAAGCATAATCTATTTCTAAAAAAATTAATATGGATTAGCATTGCTAGGTCTATATAAAATGTTTTAAAATAAAATTTATAATTTTTGGAAGATATACAAAAAATTTAGATTATTTGCTAATTAATTTAAATATAATGTAATCATTAAGAAATTTAATTAGTATCAAATTTGCGCATTTATTATTAAATAGTTCAATGCTAATATATGAAATATTAGATTAAATTCAGGAGTTTATTTCATCTCTCAGATTTTTATATTCTTTCTACTTTAAGTTGATTTTTGAATTAGTTTTCCTTCTAACTTTGTAGTTAAGATCTGTTGCTGCTTTAAAAATTATCTCATATATTTATACTTTTGATTTTATGCAATCATTTTTACGAATCCAAAAGATTCTGTATTCTAGCTTTTTCATTTCTCCTTATCTCTTCTACTCTTAAAAATATGCTTACTTTTTTCTTACTATTTTACCTATACTATATTTACCATATTTGAAAAATTTTGGATTACCAATTAAGATTTTATGATTGATGCATTGATATTATTTTTTTCTAAGTGTTAATAATTTTGCAGGCATATATGGAGGAAAAATAGGAAACTACAGTTCCATTAAATCATGGGTAATTTTTCGTGGAGATTACATTATTACATTATAGTTTACTGTTACCCAATAAGAACCTCTATTTGCTATTATAGTTGTTATTTGATATCTTTCTATTCCTGTATCAAATTCCACTTGTCGTAAGCTTTTCTTTCATAGTTTAAGATACGTTGCTCATTCAACTAAAGATCTCTTTTAGTTGACTATTTTTATTCTACTATTTATTTGGTAAGCTCATTAGTCAAATCCATAAATCTTCAATTTTCTTTTTACTAGAAATTTTATCTCTAACCTGTTTTACAAGCTTTACCAATAAAAGGTTCCTAAATATAAGTTTTTTCATATATTTATGGTAACAATTATTATAATTCGCATTAACATACTTCATTTTAGGGTTTATAAGTTTTTTCCGTTTGTATGGGTTGTGTTAACTCCTTCTCCTCCTACTCTGTCTTTACTGCTTCTTCTTTTTCGAAGCTCTTAGAAAAGAATCCTTTCTATAAATGTGTATTTTGTTTTTATTTTTAAATAGTCAAAGAATTTACTTAGTTGCATAAAGCATTAATACTTATAGGATTAATATTTAAATTTGACTATAAACACAAGAAAGTTTTCATTTCATCTTAATTTTTGCTGAAATTTCTTTTTATATTAATATCTAATCTTTTATAAAACATATCTCTTGAAATCATAATCAGCTTGCTGAAGCTATAGCTCAATTAAGTTAAATTATGTAATTTTATTTTATCACTAAATATCCTTTTTTGTCAGTAATGATATCTTTTGCGTAATTTCTCTTCGTTGTATCCCAAGCTTGCCATTTAATTAATTTTCCTTTTAAATTGATTTCCAAGTCTCCTTATTGTTATTTGCTTCATTAAAATTTACTTATATTGACACATTAAAGTATTTAATTACATCTTTAAATCTATAATCTAAAATATAGAAATAAGCTTAATAAATAATTTATTTCTCAATTCTTTATCATGCTTATTTCTATATTTCTGATACAAAAATAGATTCTTTTCATTAAACCTAACTTGCTTAATTTCTTAATTGTAATAATTTGATTATTTAATAAGTAGCAAATAATAAAAATTATAACTAAGTAAATAAATTATAAAAATGTAATATTCTTTATATTACTATAATCTAATAAAAATTAGGTTATTATCTTATTAATTTGATTGTATTTTTCTAGATATTATTTGTATAAAAATGATCTAATTAAAATAAAATTAATTAGATATTAATTATTTTTTACTTTTATTTTATTTTTCTAGTTATAAAGAAATTATTTTTACTAGTATATTGTATTAAAATGCGTTATCTTGCTATAGTTTTATTTTTATTTCTTAATATTTCTGATTAGAAATTTACTCTTTTTAATAATTAACTTCGATAAATAAATTAGCTTTGCTTATATATAGATCAAATCTTATTTACTCTCTTTTATAAAATTAGGATAAATCTATTTGTTTAGTTTTATCTGATAATTTAGCAGTTTTTATAATTTAAATATAATATTAATTTAATAGAAAAAAGTTAGTTTTTAAATTACTATAAGCCTATATATTTTAGTAAATAATCATAGCTAAAGAAGGTTAAAATTATACATAGTAGAGTCTAGAAACATAAAAGCTTTAAATCAAAAATTAAGTAAGAGGAATATATTTAAAATTATTAATATTTTTGATGTTAAGCTTATAAAAATAATTAAGTAAACCTATAAAACCTTACATTTAATATTCAATCATTCTATTTTTATAATGCTAGGAATATTAAATAACATTACTTTAAAACAAAAAATAAGGAAAGGTGATATAGATTACTTTCAAAATATTTATAAATTATTTTCAGAAAGTTAAATTGTCACGAACCAAATCTCTATTTGAGATCGTAAGAATAGGATGCTTTATTTATTAATAAGTTAATTAAAATATTTAACTAGATTTTCATCGCATCCGATTTAATTACCGAAAGAACTTAGATTTATCCAGCATTGATACAAATATTTGTTTTTCTTATAGAGTTAAGAGATTGCAAAAGACAATTTTCCTGTTAGATATTTAAGTTTGGTTACAGTTAAATTTAATATATTCTAGGAGATAATAAAGCCCCAAAATATTATTTTATAAAATGCTTTTGAAATAATTGCTTTCTATCTTGATTTAATTATATCTTAAATAGATAATTATTTTGTTCAACTAAAAATAGTTTAACTTTATAGTAAAGGTTAAGGAGAATGCTTTTATGAACAAATAGTATATTTAATATTTTATTTATTTTTGCTTAAAAAAACCAAATAAATAGTATTATTACAATACCAACATAATAGGGAAATTGTTTAATTCTAGATTGTTATAGAATTATATAGGAAATGGTTAAAGTTAAAGTTAAAGTTAAATTAAGTGTTAAGGAAGGGACTGTTATCTTAATAGATGCCTACCTGATGTGTGTTAAGTGCACATCATCACTAATCTTTTCTTCTTGTTGTTGTCTTCCTGGGCTAACCTATTGTCTCGCCTGGACCCATTTCTCGGTTTTATAGGCGAATATCGCCATCCAGTCCGTCTTCAACTGGCAGAAACCGCCGATCTGCCTAGGTAGCTCCTAAAAGGTGGAGAGATCACTCCAAGGCGGCACCTCAATCTAAGTTAGTAGGAGGTGTAATTGAGTCCCTTAGTTGGGAAGTCCAAGGATGAATGCACCACAGAGTGCACAAGTTATTGAGGGAGGGTAATTCAGCCTTTCTATGGCCTATTTCTCAGCACGGGGGATTGCATCTTCATCGCAAGTCCCTTTAAACCTGCTGAAGGTCCCTTGTGCATCTCAGGTCCCATTTCCACCCTCTTTAATTTCAATTATATATAGGAAATGGTTAATGAAAAATTAATATTATAATATGAAGAATATACTATAATAAAGTATTTATTTTAGTAACATTAAATAATCTAAATATTTTGAAATACTATTTACTTTCTTTTTAGAGAATAAATCCAGCAAATAAACTTCGGCTGAGAGTTTTTAATCCAAAATAGTTTAAAATTTCTTAGTCTATTCTCTTAAAAAAGATTTCTTATATTTCTTGTTCTTTGAATGTTTGAATGATCTTATTGTAAATAATAATTCTGATTGGTTGATGATAAAGCATTGTAAATATGATTTAGTTAATTTAATTATCTTTATAATATGATTTTGTTAAATTTTAATTAAATTATGTAAATATTATAAAATTAATATATTTATTGTTTTATAGCAATCAAATGTTTCTAATAAGTATTTTTATTATCCTTTATATGAAAAATATTTCAAATTTAGTAAAGATAAATCAGACCTGTGAAGTTATTTTAATTTAAGTTATTTTTTAGATATTTTAAAGGACAAAAATAGATTTTTTAGTTTATATAGATCTGATCTTTTAAAGGTGCTATAGTATATTAGTAATGAGTAATTTCCAATAATAAGAGATTATTTGAATTAATCATTAATAATCTTTAGTTTCTTGACTCCTATTCTTAGATATTTTCATTTATCTATTAACTAAACTTGAAGATAGAGATTCAAAATAAAATCTAATTACTTTGTAAATTATATTTGCAATCTAAATTTTAGAACTATTACTATAATGTATATTATAAGTATATTCAACTAAATATACAAAATATATTATTTTTCTTAATAATAACTAAATTTTGCGCTATTTGCTAGTTAAATTTAAGTTAAAGTAAAGTTAATTTAATAAATATTTAAAATATAATACAGCTTTAAAAAAGGATACTAAATGTATTGATGAATGAACAGAAATTTCCTATATTCCAAGTTTCTTACTTTTTCTATTTGGAATTCTCTTTGTAAACTGATTTCTTCTTTAGCTATGAAAAGTTAATTTAATTTTAGAATTAAAATTTAAAATTAAAATGTCTTTTTTATAATACTTATTCATATATTAGCATTCCCATCAATTTTATAAATTAGATTCTTGAATATCCGCGATTGTCCCAATTTAAAGCATAAAGTATAAAATAATAGAATATTTTAGCTTTAATTAATTATAAGTCTTTAATAACATCCTCATACTAAAAGGTGATTAAAAATAATCTAAAAATCTGGTAGTTTATCGAAGCAAGGAAATAGATGAATTATTTATCTTTATAGGTTAATTTATATTTAAAATAATTAGACTAGGTTTAATCTATAATCTAATTTTAAGTATACAATTTAGTAATGTAGACTAATTAATTTTAATTAGTATGCATTCTTACAATTTAGAATAAGTTAATTTTCTAAAATAGAGATTAAAATAATATAACTATTTTAAAAATATATGTATAACATTTTTAATTATTTACCAATAAATGATACAACCAAAAACTATTTTATATAAGCCAGAGTTTAACTATTCATTTAACTTTTTATCTTTTCAACTAAAATCAAGATAAATTGCTTGCTTTTTTAAATTAAAATCATTTAATTATGAATATCAAAATTTATAGTATCAGTAAGTCAAATTTAGATATTGAAAGTTCAGAAATTATCTATTCCAAATAGTAATGTGTAAATCAAATAATGCTGAGTCAATTTTAATAATTCCTTTATTTCCAATAAGAAATAGGATAATATTTTATAAAATTATGCAATTATGTTGAAACATTTAAATAAAATAACCAAATATTTTAATAACCAAAAAATAACAAATTTCATTATTGCTTTTTATTTATATCCAGTTAACTGTATTTTCTTATTTAGAAACACTAATTTAATATAGGGAATTATTAAAAAATGTACATTAATAATTAATCAATTTTTAAATAATATGATACCAAAAATAAATAATTATGGCATACCTTCAGTTTTAAATAGAAGGATAAAGTATAATAGTCTTAATTTTTGCAATTTTATAAATCTATTTCAATAAGCTGTATATATATTTCTTTATTATAGATATCTAGATATAACTAATAAATTAAGACGAAAACCTTTTTAGATTAAAATATCTCAACTTAAGAGAAAACTAACCTTCTCATATTTTTTTAATTTTATTCATACTTCTTTTAGCTGTTAAATATACCTTTTATTAAATATTCTAATTTTACTCTAGTAGTTTTTACTTTTAAATTAATATTCAATATTTATTCTCTTTTTTCAGATCTTATTATTGTTGAATCACTTTGCTAAATTCTTTCTTTTCCGATTTTGCAAAAAAATTTGAAAAATCTGAGAGCAATAAAAATATTCAAGGAATAATTAAGATATTATTCAAAAAAAACTTAAGTTAGTCACTTTAATTTCTAAAATAATGTATTTAAAAGGAAATCACTTCAAGTCTATATAGCTCTATCTATTAAAAGATCTTGATTCTGTTTCTAAAATCTTCTAGATTCAAATATCACTCTTTGGCCAATTACCTTAATACTAAAGTTATTTCCTTTTAAACAGTTCAAGATACTGATTCTTTGACATACTTCACTTTAAATAAAGTAAGAGCGAAAAAAGTATTTAAAGTGTCAAGGTGGCACATTTTTCATATATTAAAAAACAGTTTCATAAATATGGCAAGATATTTAAATCCTGCTTGTGATTTATATGGTTCTTTTTTAATGCATTATTATACTTAAGTATGTAATTTATTATTTTCAAAGAATTGCTTTCTAATTAATTTATAAACTTAACAAAGTTTCTTTCGTTATTCTTAAATATTATATAGATTTACTATTAGAAATATTTATATTTAAACACTAATTTTTAAACTCTACATACTTATCTCTAATTTAGTTAGCAGGACTAAATCCTCAACATACAAAATTATAAGTAATTTTTTTATAATCCAAGTACATTGATTTATCTCTTCATTTTTATTATTTCTATTAAAAATATTAACTTTTTATTATTGTATTATTTCTTTTAATTTTTTTCAATTTTGTATGATTAATTATTTATAAGATTCTTTTATGATTAATTTCATATTCTTAATGAATCATATTTTTTTGAGTTAAAAATTTTAATTTGCATTTTACTTTGATTTTTTATCTAATTATCAACGTCTCGATTTATTTTGGATTTTTTGTAATTTCAGACATCTTATTTATCTATCTTATACTAAAATGCATCTTTACTTTAATTTTTTCCTTTTATATTTTCTTTAAAAATTATATAAGAAGAATCTAATTTAAAAGCCAAATATTAAAATAAAAATCCTTATTTTTTTATTTATAATTTTGTAAAAAATTAAAAATTAATTTCCGATCCAAAAATTATTTTTACTATATATCATGTTTTACAAATTTTTAGTTATTAAATAGAATTATAACTAAAATTTAATTTAAGATTTTACAATGACAATTTAATCAATCATCTAAAATTTTAAAGTTTTAAAAAATCAATAAAAGATATTATCTTTTTAACTAAATTAATATTTTTCATACATTTAGGATAAAAATTAAAAAAAAGCAATAAAGAATATCCAGTATTACTTATTAAACTCTGAAAAATTATAGAAAATAAAATAACAATATTTTATAATTACTATTTTATTAATTTTGTTGATTTATATTTAAAATTTATTTAGCAAATTAAAATAAGTTAATTACATTTACTTTCATTTTTAAATTAAAACACTTTCTTTTTAATAAATCCTTTTTGGAATTAATATAATTAAATTAATCTAAATGATCCTTTATTTATAGGACTAGATATCATTTTATTTTTTTAATTAGTGTATTCTTCATTCATTTCTTAATTATTTTTGACTAACTTTTAGTTGTTTTGAATAGCAACTAATATTAATATTAAGAAATCTAATTCGTTTTATCTTCAGTTTCTCTTTTTCTTAGTTTTTTTGTTCTAATTTGATAACTTCTCCAAAGTTTTGAAACTTACTACAATCTAAAGATTCTAAATTTTACACAATAACTGGTATCTTTATTAAATCGTTGGTCTTAAGTTATAATTGATTTTTAATTAACCACTTTTTAGTTATTATAGTTTTGAAAAACTCCTCTATTCCTATTAAAGCTTTCCAATTGAAGAAGTAGTTCTCCATTTCACCCCTTTTAGCACTGTAAAATTTAAATTTACTAAGTTATTATGAATTAATAAAATTTGTACTTGATAGCTTTAACTATAAGCATTATATTTTCTGTCACCTATAAGAATGTATAATATAAAGTAGTGCTAGAAATATTAAAAAAGTCTTATTTCTAGGTATATTTTCAAGTAGTTTCTAAGTAATAATAATTATAATATGATCATTATTCTTTAAGCATTCCTTAATATTTAACTTTAATTAAATTAATTAATTTATATTTTCTCATACATTAAGGTAATTATACATAAAAAATGGCAGAAGGTCTCAAGAAGGGTTTTTTGTAGGCTCCATAGATAAAGGAGCAAAAACCAGAGACTTCTAATTCTTCATCCATCACGTCTTCTTTAATAAAATAATAATCTTCTTAATCTTAATAACCTCTAATAGTTGAAAATTAAAGACAATCTTAAATAAAATAAGAACTTAAATAAGCATAAACAGAATAAAACTAATAATAAAATATTGACTTTCTTCCTAAACCTAGACCAAGTAACTATAGGAAATAAGAGAATCCAAAAACGATGCAAAAACAGACAAATGAAGAATAATTATTAATTGAAAGTCTTTTGAAATCTGTGCGTATTCTGTAAGAAGAAGTAAAAATATTAAGATAAGAAAACAAAAAATTATTAGAAAAAAGTTAAAATACTGAAGAAAGATTAGTCAAATAAGAATTCGAAGTATAGCAACTTGGACAAAAAAGAATAGAGCCTCTAATCTAAGAAATAAAAATGGAAGTAGAAGACGATAAGTAAAAAGAACCAACCAATATTAGAAGGATTCTCAAGAGATGTTACCTGTGCTAATCAAGATTCCATAGATTCAAGAGTTGCAAGATATACAAGGAAAAGATGAAGAGAAACAGCGAAGAAATCTGAAGAGAATTAACAAGAATTTACGTGACGATAGAAGGAACAATTTACAGAAGAAGAATTTTCCATTCGAGTTCCAGAACTCCGAAAAAACTGGATGACCCGAACTTTTATTTTAAGCATACAGGAGCGATCACTGGATGTCAGTGGAAATGAGGTTGAAACACCTCAAAACCACAAACACTTTAATTAAGTATATTATTACATTAAGGTAATTATATGAATAATATGCTAAAAAATTATTAGTAGATTATTAAATAAAATGTTAGTATTAATCATTCTTAAATGCATTTTTAAGAAATCAAAACATACCTAAAGTAAACTTTAAGATGATAGATTTATAAAAATTATAAGAAAATGTGTTTAATTAATATATTATTATAGCTGAATATTACTTATAAGGAATTCTTAATTCATTTTTTAATAGTTTTATTATTTACAATTTTTAAGTAACTTAAAGATAAATGCTAATTATATGATAAACTAAGTATTACTCTTGCTTATATTGAAATTTAAAATATTATTTTAACATTCGTTCTTTACACTTGCAGTATTATAATTTCATTATTTTTCTACTAAAATTTTAAGTTTCAGTGAAAAGCTAATATTCAATTACTATTGAATCATTTCCTTCATTTAGTTAGATTTACTCCAATCTAAATTGTCTTTAAAACTACAAATTTTTATGCTATTTTCAATCGAATTAGAATGGAGAAGCATTTATTAAGAATAAGTATTCTAGTTTATTTCTTACCTTATAGTTTTATTCTCATTTATAAGTTGATTAATGGATGTCCTCATATTTTTAATTAACTAACTTTAAATTATATTTTATTAGTAATATATCGATAAGTTTTGCTGGTATTTGAATTAAGAAACTTGAAAAAGTAAGAACGATAACATTTATAAAAAAAAAGTAAAGTGAAGTAAAAAAAGAAAAAGAGTTTAAAAATATGTTTTAGAGAAGTCTATAAAGCCTTTGTTAGCAATGCTAAGGATTTTGAAAAAATTCAATAAAGCCTCGCGTTATATCGACTTATTGCATATTGAATTAATTTTTATGAGACTTAAATTTATATTTATAAATCAATTCTGGTCGTTGCTAATATTTTAAAGATCTAGTTGAAAATAATAAGATATTTAGTTAAATTTTTATAATTATTTACTTTATCGCTTCTTGCTTGAACAAACTTAAATTTATGTATATTTAATTTTTATAATAGATTTATTAAAATTTGACATTATTAATTTAATTATAATATTCAAAAATTTTTAATTTAAAATTATAAAGAAGTTCTTTTAATCTAGCTTTGACTTTGAAATAGCTTCTTATCCAAATTCTACCTTTTAATTAAAATGCTGTAGAAATTTTAATAAATTTCAAAGGTATAATAGATTACAATTTTGATGATTTTTACAATGGTTTATGCTACTTTTTCTTGTATTTTCTAAACTCTTTACCAAAAATATTATAGTATACATTTTCATTAAAAATTCCCATAAAAATTTATTTTATTTTAGCTTTTATAATTCTATTTTTTCAATGTTATTAAAGAGTAAGTTTTCACGCTTATAAATTTTTGTTCTATACAAGATTTTTTACATCAATTTATCTCCCATTATTGTTAATTATCAACTCATTAAGCTTACATTAGAAGTATTAATAATTATTTTGACCATATTTAAAAAAGAATAAAAGATAAACATTTAAATTCCTTTTAGTTTCTAAATATCTGATATGTAATAGAAGATATATCAAGATTTCACTCTAAGAATTTGCTCCCAATGTTTATTTTTATTTCTAAATTACTTGAAATACTTCCTTCAATAGAAATTAAATTTCATAATATAAATTAAACGATGATAGACAATAAATTTGAGTAAGTATAATTTTATTAGGCGTAACTTATAAACTATATATAATTGCATAGTAAAATGAAACGTTTGGTCTATTTTAAAAGTGTTATAAAAAGCTCTTTCTCTTAATTTTCCTATAAGCCATATAACAATTAAATTACATATATGATTCATAGGACTCTTAATTAATTCAGTTTCATTGTAATTTTTCCTGGAGAATTTGTTTAAGTTATGATTTTATAACCTTCTCGAACTTAGAAAAATTTAATTTTTTATAAGAAACTTTTTTCTTTTAGAAAGTTACTTATGTAATAAATACCTAAACAATACTCATTTAACAAATTTATATATTTACTAAAACTAATTATTCAACTTTGGATTAGAAAGTTAAAATTTAAGCCAAAAAAACAACAAAATTTGCTGATCCATAAGAAAATTTAGAATAAATGCAATTTTAAAGCTTGATATAGCAATAATAATTAAATGAATAATAAACCTTTTAAAATAATAAAGAAATTAATTAATATCTAGCTTCTTTTTTATAAAATTATTATATTTTTACCTTAAAGAAATTTTAGAAGTTATTGGAGAAGAAAAAAAGGTATAGTGTTAGTTCTAATAAATCAAAGAAAAAAGATTTTAATATGGAAGATACTATCTTTATATGATTCTTCATTCTTTTCTAAATAATTTACTTTGACTTGGAAGAATCCCTGAAGAACTTAACACATAAAGTATTATTCTAAACTTTAAAAAAGAAAGTAAAAAGAATGAAAATTTTTGAAGAATAAATCTTTCTAATTTTAATGAAGTTTTGGTAACTATAAGGAAATCGGCTAATAATAAATAATCTAAAGCAGACGTAAAAAAGCATGGATTTTCGAATAAGCTAATACGTAATTTCATCTTGCATTAAAAATTTTATTAATAATATGTTGGGGAAATAAACTATCCCTAATTAACTTAAATAAGAAGAATTCTTCCAATCTACAAAAAAGGATCTAAAAGTGATTGGAAGAAATGAAGATAAACTTTAATCAAAATTCCTATTAAGCATGCTAAAGAAAATACGAACGTAAAGGTTCTATGATTATATTTAGTAACGTAAAATTATACACCTCTTATAATAAGGATTTTTAAAGAGTAGACAAACAATTCATCTTGTTTGAGCTTTACAATCAATTTTTAATTTACATAGAAGACAGGAAAAATGAAAAAAACTGACAGTAATAAATGTTTATGCACCTGTTGTAAATGACAACTAATAATATGAGACATTCTATAAATTAGTGAATGAATTTAAACTATAAGCAATAGAAAAAGGACTTAATGTTATGATTATAGGAGAATGAAAAGCGTACATAGACAAATGATTACCAAAGAAAACAAACTCAGCTGGAAAGAGAATGTTACAGTTCATGGAACAGAATAATTTAATATTCCTAGATTCAACTGAAATAGGTACTTTTGTTCACTAAAATAGTGAGTATAAAATAGATTATTTTTAAATCAAGAAATAATAAGAGATAATAAGAGATAAAAAGTGATTTTGATCACTCATACATTGTATTGGTAAAGATTGTCAAAGAAGCTAGAAGACCATAAAAAATAGCAAAATAAATTATCCATTATTAAAGTAAAAAGATCTAAGAATAATTGAAAGATTTATACAAGAAAATGTCTAAGAATAAGAAATTAATAACCTAAACGGTACATAGACTTATAAATGATGAAAGAAAAAGATATTAGAAGGAGTTTAAATGGTATATATACAGTTAAAACATAAAATTTTAAGATATATAAATACTCAGAAACAACAAATATTTTAATAAAATTTCAGAAAATGCATCAAACAATTAAAATAAAGGGTAAAAAGCAACGTAGAAATAAACGAAAATCAATAAAATGAGAAATATAAAGAATACCAAGGAGTAAGACAAGAATACATTTAATCAAGAAAAAATATAAAAGAAACTAACTTAACCTATTTATGGTCAATATAATAAAGGAAACTTAACAGAAATGGAAGAAACTAAAATCCTGATTAATATAAAAAATAATTAATGAGTACGCTTATCAAAAGAAGAAATTAAGACTTTCAAGGATGAATGGTAGTAGTCATATGAAGACGGCGACAATATTTTACAAACTAAATTCTTAAATAAGAGACAAATAGTGGTAAACGAATATAAAATTTGAGAAAACATTTAATTAATTGTCGAAATTAAAAGCAGAAGGACCTGATGAAATATAAGTAGGATAATTTAGTAGGTGGGAATAAATTAATAGAAATAACATGCAAAATGTAGTTAAGATGATTAAAGAGGGAATAATGCCTTAGGAGATTAAATAATAATACGAAATATTAATATTTAAAAAAGGAGGATAGATGAACCTGATGAACTATAAACCAATCTCTTTATTGAATCATTCTTTAAAATCAAAACACCTCATTAACCCATTAATAGATGTAGAAAAGATGTTTGATACAATTAATAGGAGATTATTGCTAATCATTAAAGTAGAATATATCTATCTTTTGACCTTATAAAATGCTTGAGTCATTTTACCATAATCTAGATATTATATTTATTTTAAACAGTATACATTCAAAAAGCTTTTAATATAATATAGGAGTATTTTGAAGAAGTTCACATGGTCTAGTTCTTACTAAAATTTAACATTAGAAAATAAAAAATCAAAGAATGTAATATATTTTGGATATAGTTTTCTTGAAGGTAAATTTTATAAAGACAAACATAAAAAGAAAAAAGTCTTTAAATATAGGAAATAGCTATGAATAAATAAAATAAAATAAAATAAAGTCAGAGAAAATGGAAAAAAGTATAATGAGAATGAATTTCGATTAACAGATATAAAGAATAACAAAAATCTATAATAAAAGGCATTTGTATTTTTTCTATAATTTTTGTCTTTAACAATATCAAGCTTTACCAATTAGATTGAAAATTTAAAAGCTTATTTAATATTTAGCAAATCAAATTAATTAATTTTTAAAAAGTTAAATTTATTTATTTTTAAATAAACAAAAAAAAGAGTAATAATTTTTAAGATTAACAGACTATCATCTAATTTTATAACGAAAATAATAATATAGAAAAGTGTAAATTTCTTATAGTAAATCAAGAAAATATCATAAAAATAATGATATTAATTATAAAATAACTACGATTAATTGCGTATCATATGTAATTTCTATCTACATTTTATCTAAATAAAGACTTTAAAAATTTTATTAGTTTAATATAAGATAGAATTATTAAAATTTTTAATCAATCTTTTATAAATAATCAGACAAGATTGTAATAGTATCATATAAAACTAATATGTAACTACTTAGAAAAATTTGTGTCAAATTTTTAATTATAGGAGTTGATAAAATTGTTCTGATATGTTATACTTTCAAGAAATAGTTGTAGAGAATCAAAATAAATAAATTAATTTATTAAAATACTTTATTTAAGTGAAAGCTTAAAAATAATACAAATTATTAGTAATTTTGCGCAATAAAGAAAAAAACATCAACTGTAATATAGAAGAGATAGAGAAAGACTTTATATGAATGAGCTTGGTAAGATCTACAGAAAGAAATCCGAACAGAATGGAAGATGAAACTGAAGACAATGTGACCAAGTGAGAGAGGGGATCAAATTTTTAAACATTTTATTAAATCCCGGAGCAATCCGGCGATCGGCAGGAAGAGTGAAATTCCTCCAAGATTGCCAAACTTAATTCTATTATTATTATTAGTAATTTTCTCTAGCTAATTTTTAATAGTTTCAAATTTTTTTCGTAACTACATCCAAAAGTGTTTAAAAATCTTAAAACAGTCTGAAAAAAGTTATTAAATTCGTTTTGTCTGGATAGAAAGAATATTCTATATCTAAATTAGATCCTATTATTTTTTTTTGCAAAAATTTCAAAATTAATTATTTAAATAAATAAAATAAGCATTCTTCATTAATTATAAAGATAAATTGTATAAAAATACAAATAGTGAAAATAGAATAAAATTACTAATTTATCTTAATTGATATATTTATGTTTTATTTTATCTAGTGAGACATTTAGTTTTATTAGATTTAAAATTTAATTTTTTAATTAATATTTTTAGTAAAAAGCAAAAAATAAATCTTTAATAAATTTATTATTTTGTTACTTTTTTGTAGTCTGATACTTTAACATAAGTATTAAATTTTCTTTCATTTTCATATTCTAATCCTTGATTAATTAAATATATTAGATGATAAAGAAATTGTAACTTTCCGTAGTTTTAATTCACTTAATTTTTTTTATTTGTATAATTCTTATAAGAAAATTTCAAGTTGTTGATTTTTAATAATAGCTATAATTCCACGAGAGTTTTACTAGAAATCATTATAATATAAACTGATACCGTTCTCATTTGATGTTGTATTTAAAAAATTGTATTTAATGTTGATCAATGAATTCTGTTTGACTAGACTGATTATTCTTTTTATATTAGTTGATACTTCTTACCATGGGCGTTTTATTTGAATCTGTTGTACTTCCTTTTTAATTTCTGTTTATTATTTCATTAAAAAACTTGATTATATCTATTACTTTCACACTTTTTTGATCTTAACTGATTCTATTATTATAATTTAGATTATTTTTCCATTTCACTTTTCTTGCACTATTATCTGATCGCTGAGCCATATTTTAATTATATTACTCCTTCTCAATTTAGAAATTTCGAATTCTAAAAACTCACAATTTTTCTTTTTATAGCATCTTGTATATTTTTCATAAAGAAAATAATTAAATTCTAAATCAATCAAATCTTTCTTTTTTTAATTATTTACTTTTAATATTAATGAAATAAATATAAAATTTAACTAATTATATTTCCATTATATTTTACAATACTAATTTCAGCTAAGTTTTTTATATATAATAATACTAATCTTGATTTACTTGATTAAACTATTCAAAATTAATAACATCTTTTACATTATTTTTCCTATCATTTATCCTTTATTTATACATATTTTAAAATATAGTTTTACTTTAACTTATGTAATTAATAGGAAATTAAAAGGGTATGGTTAATACTTAAATTAAGTATCTTATTAAATAGTATATTATCAAATAGTTTATTTAAAAAATTACCTTTAAATTTGAAAAAGAAGTTATAAAAATGATATTCAAAGTTATACAAAATTACTACTTTATTAGAAAATAAATATAACATCTATATAATTTTATAGTCTTGTTTATGGGAAAAATAATTTTTTCGACTTAAAGGAATTTTGATTTTAAGCTTAAAAATTAATTACCTATTTTGATGCTTCTAATATGAAAGAACTATAAAATTTCTATCTTTGTTTTTAAAAATTACTGAAAATTTTACAAAGATTCGTTTAATGTACTAAAAGATAAAATTTAGCTGCTTATTTCCTTATAATAGTTATCCTACATTTAATTTTTGTACCATTTCCAGAATTTCTTTAATTTTTACTCATTAGAAATTTTAATTTTTTATTTTATAATAAGATATCTTTTAATGAAAAAATTAAATTGACTTTAATCATATATTTCATACTTCAATCTTAATTTGAAATTTTATTGTTTATGAGATTTTTTTCTCTTTCAAAAATTTATTTTAAAATGTAAAAATTAATTAATCTTTATATTAATAATAAAAATATTTTAAAATTTTATCTTACTTTTCTTAAAAAAATATAAGTTTTTAAATTTTCGATCCATATTAATTTTAATTATAATGATTATTATTTTTTAATATCTAAATCCTATTTTATTCACTTTACTGAAAATACTTATTTTAAGTATTTAAAACTTAAACAAATCATTCTGAATCTTAATACAGATAGTGAAAATTAAATATACTAAAAATATACTTCAGATTATTTTAGAATTTATATCTATACTTTATTTACTGCTTTTAATTATTTTGGCTTTTCAAATAAAATTAATAATATATTTTACTTTAATTACTGATTACTTTTATACTTTAAGTTGCTTTATTTATATTTTCGATTTCAATCTTTTCTTAGTCTAAATTATTTTAAATTTCTTTTAATTTTATTATGATAAATAGATTAAAATTAAATTTTTCTATATTGTTTAATTTTGGTTTAAAATTAATGAAATATAATAAAGTAATTATTTTTTATTCTGATAGTAACTTTATTTATATTTATAAATGTTGTTGATTTAATATTATAAGATATATATGAAATCATAGAATACAATATTTTATAAAATATTTGTAGTATCAAATTGATGGAGTATTATAATTTAATTATATTTAACTGCTAGAATTACCTAATTATTTATATATAAATAAATCATTATTAAGCTTTTTTTATTTCCTAATATAATTATTAAATCTATTAATGTGTGTAGTTTAAATAGGGAGGAAAAATAAACTAACTGAGATTAACTTAAACTCTGGTACAGGAAGTACGCCAGATTGACGATTTCAGCGAAAACTTTGGTGGAAGTCAAGAAGAAAGATCTAGAGGTATCAAGTAACATTAGATGAAAGATGCCAGACGATTAGGCCTCTTAGGGCATCATATCGACCATATGCTACGGGATTTCCAAATGATGATAGAACTGGAATAAGATCTAATGAAAAATGTTACAAGTTTAAAACTTAATTTAAAGAGTAGAGCCCAATGAGGTGCTACGCTCTCTATAATCCAATTTAATTATTTATTTAATATATTTTTTACTACTCTTTAATTATTTTTAGCTATAGTGCAAACTATTTTAATTATAATTTTACAAATTTAATATTTAAAATATTTAAAATCCTTTAAAGAGTTTTTAAATGAGTAAGTTAAATGATTATAGAATGTAAAAGAGTATGTAAATAATTTCATTTTAAAATGGAATATGTTATCATATTTTTTATTAAAGGAAAAAATTACCGATTTTATGTTATAATATAACTTAAAATAGAGTTATATATCATTTTAATTTATTCTAAAGTTATAATTTTAAATATTTCGTGATACTTTATTTCTATTAATTAATAATCTCAATTCTTTTATTTTTTTATTTTCAATTTTTTTACATATGATCGATTATAAAAAAATAAAATAGTTTTCTACTATAAATACAAATATCCCCACTAAATTCAGAAAGAAGGAAAAGCATATTTAATTAAAAAATTCCACAATTTTATTGTATATAATTAAATGTTTTAATTTATTCAATTTATAAAATTGATTAATAATTTTCTTAATTTCACTTTGATATTTGCCATTAAAATTTTTATTTTTTAAATAATATTTTGATATTTTTATTTTTAGAAGTTTATAATTTAATTTAAATTACTTATATTTTTATATATTTTGAAACTTTCTATATTTTAAGATTTATTTTTTATTTTTTTACTATTTATTAAAATAGGATCTTTTAGTAGCACTATTTATATTCTTTAGTAACTAATAACTTGAAGCTAACTTTATTTATTTATTATTTATCGAAAAATCTTACATATGGATCATTTTTTTACTATCACTTCTTTATTTTTTATCATTGAATAAAAAAAGAATTGGATAATACAGCAATATAAATAATTTACTTAAAGGGTACTTTATGAAATTTGTAAAAGTTAAAAAATAATGATAAAATTGTTGAAATCAAGAATTCTTATTGGATAAATATTATAAAATTAATTACTAATTGATTAACCAAAATACTAAATATTTTTTGAGTATAATTTTATTTTAATTTCTAAAAAGAATTTATTTTTTAATTGCTCAAAAATTATACGTTTCATAGTTCTAAATCTTGTTCTTAATGAATTAGTTATAAAATAAAAAAATGGAGATTTAAATAGAAGATAAATAAAGTTTTTTATTATTTTAATTATATAATACGAATTTTTTTAATATTGATGATTAAAAGTTTCATGTTATATAAAAGAGTTTTACTTAGAATTTTTGATTTAAAAAATAAATGTAAATAACTGAAAATTTTACTATGAATTATCAGGAATTTAAAAAACATTAAATGATATGCTTTAGAAAACATTTTTAATTAATTTATTTTGAAACAAATTCATTTAATAAACAAAATTTTATCCTTTTCTAATTAAAAATTAAGTATATTATAATAATAAAAATTAATTAGTTTAGAATCTTTAGTACATCTAGAAAATTTTTCGTTAGAAAAGAAATTAACTTTTCAATTTCTGAGATTAAATTCAATATTCATATACTAAATATTTAAGAAACATGTTAATTGTTTTATCTTTAAAACTATATTTTTATATAGTAAACATTTAATTTATACTTATTAAAACAATTACAACTTCAAATATTATAAGTTATTTATTTATTATTTTACACACATAGAAACATATTTTTGTGTCTTTTTCTATTTAAAAATTCATTATTCTCAAGATAATAAATTCTAATAATTTATCTCATTAAAATTTAATTTAATATATCAAAAGTTACAAACATTTTTATCGTTTTTTAGGTTATATTTTTATAATTTTTAATTATTCTTCATAAAGTTCAGAAATTTTTATTTATATAAATCTATATAAATTTCTTTAGGAATCTTTATAATTTTTGATCATCTTGCTATTTATCTTTCTATAGTTTTAAGTTATACTAAAAGTTTTAAAATTATTATTTTAAAAATAGTTTTGATTAGTTTGATGAATCAAAATGATCAGTTTAATTTTAAACAAAGCTTTATAATGTTCAAGTTATAATAATTATAAAAAATGTAAATAATTTAAAATTTAGTCGAATTTTTAAAATAATTTGATTATATTTAACTATTAAATATATTTAAAAAATGGGGAAAAAGTAAGGGATCTTTAAATTCTAGCCTAGTAGATCAATCTTAAGCCCCAGTTAACTAACAAGAACCAAGAATTCAAAAAAGATAAATCTACTCCTGTTAAAAATTGGGAAATACTGAATTTCCTAACAAATTGAAAAGCTTGAGAAATCCCATACGCAAGAAATCAAGCCTTTGAAAACACTTTTTTTAATATTATATATTAATTCTGAAAGAACTGTGCGCTCTATAATCATATTTATTTTATTTATTTTTTATATAAAAATGTTTTTTTATCTTAAAAAATATTTAAAAAGATTTCTAGCATCTAAGCTTTCTTTATTTTTATATTTGAATATTTTAAAAATTTCTTAAGAATGTAATATGATTTAATTCTTTATGCTAATTTATTTCATATCGAAAGTATAAAATTGTTTGATTATACTAAAAAAATAAAATGATAATTTTTGATACTTAATACTTTTTCTAATATTTTTATATATAATTTTTAAATTAAAAGAGATTCTAAGAGTAATTTATTTTCAGATTATTGAAATAATTTTTTTTATATATTTAATCTTTTATAAGAATTAATTTAAAATTAGCAAATTCTAATCACCATTTTATTTTTATTATATTTATATTTAATTTTTTTGCTTTTTAAAAGTGAAATTTTTTTTTATGTGTAGAACTATTTTATAGCACTATGGCGAGATCCATACGAATTTAAAATTAGCATAAACTTATTTTTATTTAAAATATGTTTAAGTGACTTATTAAATATTGCTTATAAATATGTACCTACTTCTCGAAATTTTTGATACTTTTCAACTAGAATCATAATTAACTTTTATTAGAAGTATAAGAAAATATGTATATAGTATGATTTTAGTTTTTCATTAATTTTTTCGAATAATAATTTTTTCTTCTTCTTTAACATAGAAGCATTAATTTCCTTTTTATTTACAATTTTTTTCTTAATATAAAACTATAAATAATTTTAAAGGTTGATGAAATGAATTTAAAAATTGTAAAATCTTTTACTATAAATACATAAATTAATATCAATAAAAAATTTTATGATTAGATGTCTACAATAATTTAATATTAAAGATTCTTAAGTTTGCTTTATAATCCTTTTTATTATTATTTCAAGTTGAAAAGACATCAAATAAATCTAAAAATGTTTGATCTTTTATTACTAGAATAATAATTTCTACCTATCTTTATCAAAACTCAATAAGATATGCCGTTTTCGTTTATTTATAGATTAAATTTAACTCAATTATATTAATCAAATAATAAAGATATATTTCTTTAATAAGATAGTACTTACTAAAATAATATACTCAAGTTATATTTTAAAATAAAATTGAATTTGTTAAAGCGAAAAACTTAAATTTTAGGGCGATAGCATCTCAATGGCGCGTAAGTTTTTAAATTTATTTTAAAGTTTTATAAAAAGTAATTCTGAAAAATTCCATACATTAGCATTACTTGAATCGTCTTTGTCTCTTATTGGTCATAGATCCGAACGCTTCAAAAAGAGACTTAGAAATTTTTGCATCCTTTAACATTTGATAATTCTATGCTACCTGTTAGAGTTCTTTTTTGATTCCTACTTAGATTTTTTAGCTGGCCTCCACATTAAAATATTCTTTCTAGTTCCAAGAGATTTACCTGTCTCAGTTAATGATTCTTTTTTCCTTTTAAAATTTGATTATTATTAAAAAATATAAAATTTTTGAGATAATTTAAGTTTATTTTAACAATTAAAATTTTTGTAGCTTAGTTGAAATGTTTTATTTTAATTTTATAAAATAGCATTAATTAAGATAAAAGCACTTTCTAAGTATATAAAGAGAATGATGTTCAATCTAATATTTCTTTAAAATTCTAACTACAAAGAGCAACATAAATTTCTACTTATTTCTAAAAAACCTTTTTAATTAATTTTCTGAGTTTCATCATATAAAATATTTTAAGATTTATAGTTTTTAATAAAATTCCGATCATATAATCAATTCTTCTCTTTAGAAAAGTTTTATTAATAGCATAATTTTTACTTCAAAACTTCATTTTATTTATAAGTTTCTTTATCTTTAGCTTTTTATAAAAATTCTTACTTTTTTGATAAAATAGATAGTTTTGACAAAAGCCTCTAAAAAGAATCAAATTATAATATTTTTAATCGATTTTTTAATAATTCAATGACGATATAGCAAAAAGAAACTAGTCTTGCTTTATAAAATATTTATAATTTGCAGCCAAGAATTTCACTTGACTAAGTATTAAAATTTCCCTCAAATAGTATAATAATTACTATATAGTTAATAAGACTTAACTATATAATATTAATAATTTCTATTATACATTTATTTGAAATTTACAATCTAATCGCATAGCTATATTCTAATGGTTTAGTATAACTCTTATTTATATACAATTTTGTTTTTCTTAAGTAAGCTAATTTAATGAGTATGTTAAGAAATTATTTTATCTAAAGTGCTTATTGTAATAAAGTTTACTTATATCACTTGAAATTATATTATCGGATTTTTGCTATGATATGAAGAATTTGAATATCAAATGGTTATTATAAAATAAATTCTGTGAATTATATTTGAATCTTAAATCTTTTCCATTTGTATTAACAAAATTCTTACCTTTTGCTATTCAAATAAATCAAATTAAAATTTTTTCTATGAAGTCGATGTCATGTTAAAATTATCCCAAAAATATCTTTGACAGTTATGATAAGTTGAAACTAATTTTAAGTTAGCTTATAATCCTTTCATAGGACTCGTTCTTTGGGTATGTCATTCTCATTGTCTTTAGTAGTTAATTTTCTTGCATTGACCTCTTTCTTTCGTTTTTTACTTTTCAAAGTTATTTCAGTTTAAGTAGTTGAGATATATGAAGAATTCCTTGTCTGTCTTAGAGATTTATAAAATTTTTACTTAGATTTTTAGGTTTTTCATGCTGACAAGATTGCTATACTGTTTTTTATTTTTTAAAAATAGAAATTTCTTAATTTATTCTCTCTTTTTAAAATTGCTTGTTCTCCTGAAGGTAATTTAACTCGTTTAAGATGATCGAAAAGTAACTTTCTTTCTATTAAGTTAAATATTTTCCCTAATTAATCGATTTTGCTATTAATTTGATTTTGTCTTAGGCTTAATTTCTAAATAGATATATAATTTATTGTATTTCCCAAATTTACTAAGTAGTCTATTTCTATTTTAAAAATCTATTTATCTTTGGTGAATTAAGCATCTTTGATATATTAAATTATATCATATTATTTTGATTATTTTATTATATAACTTTAGTATATTGCTAAAAAAGAGATTGGTCATCAATTTTTTTAATCGTCTTTTTTTGTCCTTTTTTTTAAATTTGGATGACTATTGATTTGTTAAGCTTATCAGGAATTTTTCCAAACTAAGTATAATTTAAAAAAAGAATGAAGAATTAAAGATCGATAATCATCTGTATTTCAAAAAATTCTCCTTTTATTACCCTGAACCTGCCAATTTTAATTTCAAATTATTTTATCACTTCTTTAATTTCCTCAATAGCAAAGAGATAAAATCCTTAACAATATGAAGGCTATTTCTTTTATATTTCTACATTATTTTCGTAAATTTTATCAATTCTCCTATTACTTAAATCAATTAATTACTAGGTGATGTTTTCTTGCTCATTGAATATAGTGTTTTCCCATTAGTTAACGAATTCATCTTATGTTTATTAATTAAAATTCATTTTTTTTCTAAATTAAGATTTTTCTTAGCTTAAGAAAAATATATTTAGCATTTTCATTGAGAATTAAGAATCCATTTATGTCGTTTTTTTAAATATTCATAAATGATGTTTGAATCTTTATCAAAGTTCTATCACTGTTTAATGAAGATTGATAATATATTAATTAAATCTTCCAAATTATGTATTAGTTTATTTGTTCACTTAGTTTACTCTTTTATCCTCAATATATTTGTCGGCTAAATCTCTAGTAATTTTATTACATTTAGTATCTAGGATAAATTATCCTAAAATTAGTAATGCAATATATCTTATATTGCTTTTAATACTTGAATAGTAACTCTAAGTTATTACTATCAATTTGAATGAATTTAATATAAGTCCAAAGAAAAGAATATTGATATTACTTCCTACCAATTGGTCTTATAGTATACTTATTTTGTATTTTTATTATGCTTTCTTTTTCATATAATGAATATATTAGAAATGAAATCAAATGTGATAAAAATATTATCAGTAATTAAATTATCAATATTTACCTGAAAATTAGCAAATTATTTACTGCTCAAATGGTGTCTTTTAATAATATAATCAATAGAAATAGTTAAATCAGGTACCTATGTATTTATATTTTAATATTTCTAGATCATTTTATATAAATAATTATTGAAGATTATTTGTATTATCATATTTTATCTTGATTATGTCCTTAATCTATTAGTAGAACATTGAAATCCTTATTATATATGTGGTCTATTTTGAATTCATTTAAAAATGTATTTGAATATTAATAGGCCCCTTTTTAACTTTTTCATTTTGGTTGCTATCTGGCATGTGACAAAATCTAATAAAACATCATTCATTTGATTTTTATGGATTTTTCCTATACTACATCAATTTTTCTTGATACTTCTGTACTATTAAGTTAATCTCCTACAGTAAAACACATTCCACCTCTTCTTTTACCAGAATTTTTTAATTACATTCTAAAAGCAACTAACAATATTGAGGGCAATCCATGTTTTTATCAAGACTAATTGCTAAAGAAGCTTCCTGTTGTTTAGTTAAAATATTTCTGCGTCTAAATTAATTTAAATATCTAACTATTAATCTATTCTCTCTCTAGTTCTGAATCCAGCTCAACATATCAATAATAAATTACATTCTAGTAATTTACTCTTCTCCAAGCGTTAGACACGATCTTTTTGTGATTTAAAAAATTGTTATTTTTAATGATATTTTAGTTTATTTTTGTCTTGTCAAAACTTTATTTAGTAGTCAGATATCATGCTTCTGGATATTCCTTTTTGCATTGTTAATGTATTTTTAATTGTTATAATCTGTTTGTATTTATTATAATGCTTATAGATGAAAATGTTAAATTATTATTTAAATATAAAAAATTGACAATTAAGCAATAATAGATCTCTCCAACAAAATTAAATAAATCTTAATAGGATGTTGACAATTATATTTTTCTTCTTAAGGTGGAAAATTGGAATTAATAAAGAAGGCTAGTAATCTTTGCTAACAAATTTAAAGCTTAGTAAGCTTTACGGAAATTTAAAACTGAAAAATCAATTTTGTGATAGAAGTTATATAGAAATTAGCTCTGAATCATTATAACTAACTAAAGCTAAAAATTTATTGATAGAATAGATCATAAGAGAAAATGAAAAAACTTGAAAGTGTAAAATAATACAATTATAAGCAATAAACGACTCAATGGAAATAGAATAGCAACCTATAACAAAAATTGCTATTCAAGAGTAACGAAATACTTATAATGCAAGCGGATATAACATAAAGAACGAAGTTGCTACCAATCTAGAAAAATAGAATTTAATAAGCGATGTATGAAAACAATAAAAGATAATGGGAATTTGACTTATAGGAAAAAATCAAGAAAATTAGCCTTAAAATCCTCAAAATTCATGACAGTGTTTAACCAAGAAATTTTGTGGTTACTACTATTTTTAAACAATTAATTAATATGTGGTAAACCAAATAAAATTAATACCGCAATAATAAATCATGCTAGAAAATTTCTTTGATAAAGCTGTTAAGTTAGAAGAAGTTGATTCTTGCTTAGATTCTTTCCTGTTATAATATATTCTTAAAAGATAGAATCATATAATTTACTTAACTAACAAATTATTTGTTTATTTGATTAGAAATAATTTATAAAATTTTATAATTTGAGGAAAACAAAGCTTCATTAAATTGATTATCTAAGATTATAAGCTCAGTACTTAGTAAAAATAAAAGGACGAAAAAGTAGTCTGAAATATTAGAAGATATTAAGATAACTTAAGATATAACTTAAGATATTATTTAAAATAATTAAAAGAATTAAGCATAAAATACCATTAAATAACCATAATTAAATACTTTAAACAATATTGAAGTTTAACTTATAAATATTTCTGATTAAAAAGTAGATAGTGAAATCTAATTAAAAAAGGCAATTACTAGAGAACAAATACAACAATAACTTATCTAATTCTTGACTATCTAATATTAGGATTTATTTAATAGTTTTCTATAAATAAGCTAAGAAAATGATAAGAAAAGTAAACAGAACTCTGATTAAAGTCTATGAATATAATTATAATACAAATAATTAGTTATTTAGAGTTTGCTAGAATAGAATTAATAAAATTGCTTATTGTATTTATGCAACAATTAAGAACAATATGTTGCACTTTAACCTATTTTTTAAGAATAAAATCAAGCAAAAGGATTAAGTCTAGATAAACAAATTTAAACTTAAATAATATAGTGTGAAGACAATACAACAAATACAACTAACACTATACAAAATTAATAATTTTATAAGTTTTGCTAAGTCAACTCCTAAGATTACAATTTTTAGGATCTGATGTAATATTATTAATAATTCTATCTTAATTACATTAGTAGCAGTTAAAAATAAGAAGAAAAAGAAAAACAATTATTGAGGACTAATAGAGAATTAAGGGAGAAATTATTCCAAATAGAAACTAAGCCTTGGTGCAAAATTTAATAGAATCAAACTAATATGCCTCAAGTTCAAAAAAGTATTATTAATATTAATTTTATATTTGATAAAGAATTTAACTATTTAAAAAGAAAATGCCAGTCAAACTGGAATACATTTCCTTCAAAAAAAATGTAAAATTATACACAAAAATGAAAAAGAGAATGAAAGTTCAATAGATTTCGATAAGAACAGAAAGTTTTAGTATGAAATTTAAAGTTTAACTAAACTAGATTGAAATAATTAAGATTAATCAGAAGTAGAAATGATTAAACTCAATTCCTAATCTGTTGTTAATGAAGCTTTTAACTAGTTAATTTAAACTGAAACATGTTGTTATAAGAATGATCGCGGAACTATAACGGAAATTATTAATTAATGGATCATTGATATAATTGTCCAAATATTAGAATATCACTCCTTACAACTTTAAGTAGATTTTTCAAGTCTTTTTACTCCCTAAAACAGAATATGGCTCAGAAGTTATTCCATGGACGATTTTAAGAGGCATAGGAAAAATAAAGAAAGACATACATACTAGTTAAAGAAAAGTAGCAAGATATGCATTCTAAAGTCCAAATTCAACGTTTAATGAATCATGCTTTAATGATTTGAACTGACTACCTTTTGAGTACTACATAGCAATGAGATATTTAAAGTTTTACGTAAAATTATGATAAGAAACATAAACAAATCCTGACTCTGATATTACCTTTTTATTTAACAAAACAAAAATAGCTAATCTGAAATATTTTAAAAACTTGGAGAAATTAACTTAACTTTTTGAAATAGATGTATAGAATATTGAAGACAGCAAATTATTTTTGAGTAAAGCTTATAACAAAATATAAGAGAAGTTCTATTAAGATACTACAGAAAAGATGAGATCAATGTAAACTGCACACTTTTACTTTGAAGATATTAATAAAGAAACAAGATAGTTTCCATTTTATACATATACGAAACTAAATAAATTTATGATTAGAGATATAATTTCTATTTATAAATTTAGAACCTTTTGCTATAATTTCTAATACGACTTATAACAAAGACACTTCAAAATCAAATACTCTGAGATTTGCATATGTGGAGAATTAGATAGCTTTGTTCATATTGAATCATGTGAAACTTTGCAAGATCTTATTTAGGAATTTAAAGACTTTAAAAATTACGACCTAATAAAAATGTTAACATATAATTAAAGTTACCTTACTCTTAATTTCCCTTCTTAAAAACAGCTAAGAGAAATCGATTTTAGAATTAAAAGCTTCCATTAACAATTATTGAAGAGAAGAATTGAAATCCTATAGGGGAATGAGGAAATACTACAGTGGCAGAACGATTTGGATAAAGTTGTAGCAGTAGAAGGAGAAAAACAAGAACAAGAAGAAAAAGAAAAAGAAAAAGAAAAAGAACATGAGCAATGAATAAAATAGGAATGATAAATTAGATGTAAAATAAACAGTTTTATTATCTATATGAAAATATAGTAAAGACATATTAAATGATATTATTATTATTATAGTGAAATTAATTAATTTAAAGTTCTTTAACTATAATAATGATATCAATATAATAGTAATATTCACCATCATTATATAATTATATTAGGCAAATTAAAATTATTTAGAGTTAAGATAATTAAGTAAAAATAGTTTATATTAAGCGTAGCTAGTAATTTATTTATCAACTCTTCTTTTTCAAAATAGATAATTTTTGTATCTATAAGCATTGCCAAATACTCGGAAAGAATAACTTGAGCGATTTTTTTGTCTTTTAAAGAATTCAAAAAGAAGTATTAGGTGTGATAAGAATAGAGATAATTAAGAAATATCTTTGAAATTTATTAATTTTTTAGCTGTACTTAAGATAACAAATTCGCAAAGAAATCTACTAAAAAATTAAAATTAATAAGTTATTTTATGATCCGCTAAATTAGCTCAATTATTCTCTACATTATGGACTTTTTCTATAGAGATTTAAAAAAACTGAGAAATATATTTTTAAACAGGAGAGGCAATTTAATACTCAACATAATAAAAAAGCAACTGAAATATCAATTAAACAGTAAGATTTTAGTGAAATAGTTTCTTAAAATTATTTAGATACTTTAAATTCCCTAGATAGCGCAATAAAATTATATTTTCTATTTTTAATATAATTATTCTTTTAGTAAGATTTTGATAATTTAATTTATACCATTTATAAACTTACAAATTATTCTGACTAAAGTTTTATAATTAGGATATTTCAATTAGCTTAAATAAACTTTTTAATAGTTTTAATTAAAGAAATTTTTTTTTAAATAGAAAATAATGCTTAATAGATTAAATATAATAAAGCTTTCTCTTTATTTTATAAAAAGAAATCATGCTTTTAGTTTAGCCATAAACTATGCATAAATTAATTAATAATTATTTAGATATCTTTATTTTTGATCTAGCTTGTAAATAATAATAGTTTTAATTCTTTAAGAAAGAAAAATTTGTAGTCTGCATAATGTTTGCTATCAGATATAAAGTATATATATAAAATATTTTTATTAGTCTACTGTGTAAACTTTAAATATATTAAAGTAAGATTTTCTTTTGTTGTAATCTATCTGCTAATTTATTTCTAGTCTTTTGTAAATTAGTTTTATCAAGAATAATTTATTAACCTATTTATTATAAAAAATGGCTCCTAAGAAATAATCATCTAAAAATTAGCAGAATATAGACTAATAAAATTCTCTCATTGAAACATACTCCCTAGAAACGGAAAGAAAAAAGATGTAAATGTCGTTACTTGACCGAATTAACGGATTTAATCATTGACTTTTACTGTGCAATAATTATAAAGTGAAAATCAATAACTAAAAACGGGATTAAAAAACAAAGCCTCAAATTTTCAACTTAGCTAAGAACTGGAAAAAACGGAGTTTAAACTAAGATAAATAATAGGCAAATAATTAGTAATAACTTTTTTTACTTCATAATATCCTATGATTGTGGAATAACAGAATTCCAAATTTTTTTAAATGCAAAAAAGTAGAAAATCAGAATACGATAAAAAAAAAACTGTAATTCAAGATGTTTCTACTTTATTAAAATAGGACATTATATAAAAACTGCAGACAATTCCAATTTAAATATAAATTAGAAAACTAGAAAATTTTGAAGAAAATGAATAAACTTTACTGCACTACAAATGCAAAAATATTTAGAAGAAAATTGTAAATAAAAACCAGCTTCTGGACATTGTTAATGCATAGGAGAGAAAAACCAGACTAATATTCGGCAAAGACTGAGATTGAAACAAGATTCCAATAGTAAAGAAGCGCTAAGTCGCCACCAAAAGGTACGTAATACAAGAAATTGATCCTGACGAAGAAATTCGAGAATATGGGGATAACTACCAATAATTTCTTAATCAATCGTAATCAGACTATTGAAGGTAGTTATTACGTTAATTTACTTATCTTATCTTAATCTATTTTATTAAAAATAACTGCATTATCAGACACCTAGATTATATAAATTAATTTAATGGATCATTTTTTTACTATCACTTCTTTAGTTTTTATCATTGAATAAAAAAAGAATTGGATAATACAGCAATATAAATAATTTACTTAAAGGGTACTTTATGAAATTTGTAAAAGTTAAAAAATAATGATAAAATTGTTGAAATCAAGAATTCTTATTGGATAAATATTATAAAATTAATTACTAATTGATTAACCAAAATACTAAATATTTTTTGAGTATAATTTTATTTTAATTTCTAAAAAGAATTTAGTTTTTAATTGCTCAAAAATTATACGTTTCATAGTTCTAAATCTTGTTCTTAATGAATTAGTTATAAAATAAAAAAATGGAGATTTTAATAGAAGATAAATAAAGTTTTTTATTATTTTAATTATATAAAACGAATTCTTTTTATATTGCTGATTAAAAGTTTCATGTTATATAAAAGAGTTTTACTTAGAATTTTTGATTTAAAAAATAAATGTAAATAACTGAAAATTTTACTATGAATTATCAGGAATTTAAAAAACATTAAATGATATGCTTTAGAAAACATTTTTAATTAATTTATTTAAAAACGAATTCATTTAATAAACAAAATTTTATCCTTTTCTAATTAAAAATTAAGTATATAATAATAATAAAAATTAATTAGTTTAGAATCTTTAGTACATCTAGAAAATTTTTCGTTAGAAAAGAAATTAGCTTTTCAATTTCTGAGATTAAATTCAATATTTCAATTTAAAAAATACTACTAAATATTTAAGAAATATGTTAATTGTTTTATCTTTAAAACTATTTTTTTATATAGTAAAAATTTAATTTATACTTATTAAAATAATTGCAACTTCAAATATTATAAGTTATTTATTTAACACATAGAGAAACATATTTTTATGACTTTTTCTATTTACAAATTTATTATTCACAAGATAATGAATTCTAATAATTTATCTCATTAAAATTTAATTTAATATATCAAAAGTTAAAAATATTTTTATCGTTTTTTAGGTTATATTTTTATAATTTTTAATTATTTGCCAAATTCTTTTTAATTATTCTTCATAAAGTTCAGAAATTTTTATTTATATAAATCTAAATAAATTTCTTTAAGAATCTTTATAATTTTCGATCATCTTTCTCTTTATCTTTCTATAGTTTTAAATTATACTAAAAGTTTTAAAATTATTATTTTAAGATAGTTTTGATTAGTTTGATGGATAAAAATGTATCATTTTAATTTAAACAAAGCTTTATAATGTTCAAGTTATAATAATTATAAAAAATGTAAATAATTTAAAATTTAGTCAAATTTTTTAAATAATTTGATTATATTTAACTATTAAATATATTTAAAAAATGGGGAAAAAGTAAGGGATCTAAACCTTAAATTCTAGCCTAGTAGATCAATCTTAAGCCCCAGTTAACTAACAAGAACCAAGAATTCAAAAAAGATAAATCTACTCCTGTTAAAAATTGGGAAATACTAAATTTCCTAACAAATTGAAAAGCTTGAGAAATCCCATAAGCAAGACATTATTTAGCTTTATTTCTTAATTGAGAAAATGAATACAGAAATAAAGATCTTGAAGGCGGAAAACTAGAATCTTCGGTTTCTTTTGTAAGATAAAAAAGGAAGATCGAAGCTTGGTAAGTTAAGTTCAATTTTAAATTGAAACCTTAACTTCCAATTTTGTACTAATATAAAAAAATATAGTAGCAAATCCATAGAAAATTAAAGAAGAAGTTCAATTACCAATTAAAGAAAACTAGCCTCAAACAGATAAGATGAAAATTGAGCAAAAAATTTAAAAACAATAAAAAATTTACTTAAAATCCTTAATAAAGTGTTGTTAACGCTGTCAAAAGACTGAGTATTCATGGAGGTAATGTCTGAAGTGAAAAAGAGTGCTTGAACAGCACCGAAAATAAATTTGAGCATCAATGAATCTATAATGTAACTACTTTGGAGGTATTTAAAGAAAGAAACGGGATTAGTTGATTTAAGTGCGATGCTACTCAAGCAGGATCTTGTAATTAATAGTAACAAAATAAATAACTTAAAAAGTACAACGTACCATTAGAATTTATTTAGAGAATGTGGAGAAATATTGCAAGAAGATGAAAAAACAATTGAACAAGTTTATTTAAGAAAAAGAAGAATTAATTCACCTTGAAGTTGATTTAGATGAAGACATATACAGTTGAGCAATGAATATAAAACTTTTATCATCCTTTTAGTTAAAATAATTAATTAAATATATTTATTTGTAAGCTATTTCATTAAAAAGATCATATTTTTATTCTCAAACCTTTTCTTAAGAAATATTACTAAATATTATAAATTACTAGCAATTGCTGATAAGTAAATATTCAAAATTTTAAATTATTTTCCTTTTCTTGCTTAAAATTTAATATAAAATTATGGATAATTTAATTTAAGATATTATCATCTTTACTACTTTTATTTTTGCTAACTTTAAAGTTCTTTGATATTGTATTTATAAAGGTATTGCTTTTTCATAAAATATTTAATTTTATCAAATTTAAAATCTTTTGTATTCTTAATCAATTTTATTATCTTCTTTGTATGCGTCATTTACTATTTGCATAATTTAGATAATTTAAAGCGTTTTTTTTGTTTATAACGAAGTTCGAAAAGGATTAAAGTTGAAAATTGTTTAATGTTTTTACTCTAATTTAATATATCAATTGAAATAAAACTCTTTTTTTTTGTTATTTCAGCATAGTATGTTAAACTATTTTTACTCTCAAATTATTATCTTAAACTTCTATTTTTATATAAAGTATTTAATATTAAGAGCATTTATCATTCACTATTATGGCAATTTATATACATTAGAAGCACATTTTCTTATTCAGTTCATTTTTATATTAGAGGTGAGAAGCTCGATTTTTTCAGCGACTAATTTATCTATCTTATTCGTAACAATTTAGGCTTTAAATATAACTTATATTTTTAGAAACTAATAATTTCAACTTTTATCAAATGCTATAAATGTGTTCAATAACTAACTGAAATGTTATATACATTTTTCTTAGACATAACCATAAATTTAGAGAATTGAAATACTCATTTACTCCTATTTTGCCCATTTATGTTTAAATTTTATTGTCCTTCAAAAAATACGTAGTAAAGAATTGAAGTTTTACTTTAAAATATCGTTTTTTAATATTGCTGATTAGAAAAATTATTTGTGCAAAAATTTAATCTTGCATATAATTTGAGACTTTAAAAATTCAGCTTTGATGCTTTAAAAGATAATTTTTTTAAATCACTTTAAAAAAATTAACTATATAATTAGATTTTGTTCGTATCAAATAAAAAAGTTTAAATTTAATTTTATGTAATTAATATTTAAATCTATTACTTTTAAAATTACTTTATTTTATGGATTTCTTAATTAATATAATTTTTAATTTTTTCCAATTGTAATTTTTTTAAAAGAAAGATTTGCATTATGATTTTTATGATTTACTTAAATATTTTTTAGTTTAATTAGTTATTTATTTTTTATTTTGAAATCTAAGAGTTTTTTTAATGATCGCAAGTTTGAAATAGTTTCAAGAAATGTTTTTCTTTTCTTTAAAGTAAAATTATTATACATTTAAAGTAAAATTTTTGAATTTCAGAATACTTATTTTTTGAGATCTGCTCCGATTATAAATTTTTAAAAATGTATTTTATATAAAAATTTATTTTTAGAAGAGAAGCAACAAAACTAATTTTATGAAAATTCAGATTTTTTTTAATTTTATATGTGAGTAGTCGTGATTAGTAAGTGATTATAATAGATAAGTAGTAAATTTTTTAGGTTTCTGATTTAGACAAATATTAATACGAAAATTTTTTAAATTCCTTAAAATTTTAGATATTATATTATCTTTCAGCTTTATAAAATTAAAGTATTAAAAGCAAAAAATCGAACCAGGAAATTTATCTACTGTAAACTTCGCGTTTGTTTTGGGAGTGCAGTCATTATAGAATAAGAGTGAAGATAAGATTTCACTGCTAAAAACTTTATTTATATTCAGGAATAAAAAATGAAAATTAAGCTTTTTCCTTATGCATCTAGTTACTTTAATATTCTAATAAGAAGATAGACCATATAACAAATTTAATGGTGCTATTTAATAATTAGAAACAAAGTATTTTCAACCAAGCGATCCCCAAAAAATTAATCATCTTATATGCGGAATAAAAATAAATTGGAAGAGAGATCTATAGTTTATTTTATAGATATTCTATTCTTAATGATCATAAATTCATCTTTTACAACTTTATAATTATATTTGCTTTCTTACTTTAGAAATATTAAATTTATTATTTCTATTAATTAACTTAAGAAATTTTTCGGATAAAGGAGACTAATTCCTTCCGAAGAATAGTGGCTCATGCTTCCTGCAGTTTAATATAAATGTTTGAAACTTCCAAGTTTGGCGAGATTGATGACTCGAATTTCTCCAGGCTTCTTTCCTTTTAAATAGAGTCTTTGACTATTCTCATCTTTCTTGATTTTGTAGATTGCTCCCCTCAGAATATTATCCATCCTAAACTTTTGAACAAACCGGAATTAAAACTGATCATTTTCTTATAAAAGCTGAATTCACTTTAGATTCTACTAAAACTGATTAAAATTAATAACTTCAATAAACAAAATTAATTATAAACTGAATAAATTAAAAGACTTGCAAGTTAGATAGCAATACAAGGATAAGTATTTAGGAGCTAATGATATATTTAAATTGATTGATCAAAAGATAAAGATGAGTAATATAATTTTATATTTAACTTAATTCCCATTTCTACTTTGTAAACTCTAGGTACACAAACAAAACAAGGAAAAAAAAGTCTTCTTACTTAGCTAAGCAAATGGCTAAATCTCTTAATGCAAGGATAAAATATACTTAAACATTATAAGTAGTTATTAGAAATAATAACTTCACAATTCCACTTAAATAAAAATAAAAAGCATAATAAAAAATATAAAAAGCTATAAGATAAATTTAAAGACAATTAAGTACAATAGAATCAACTTATTCTAAATGGTATACCTTGAAAAGACAAAGAAGCAAAAATTAATCTAAATCCAAGATACAAAAGTAGTATGAACTACATAGCTTAATAAAAACTTTAAAAAAAAATTGAGAAAATAAAGTTTTAAATAGCAATTAAAAGATAACTAACTTTAGATATTCATTATCAACTAAAAAATTAAATAGATTTAAAAAATTAATTAGCAAGATATGTTTTAATTATTCCATACAGAATCTTAAATATTTGAAAAATAATAAATAGTTTACATTATTAAACTCCTTCCAAATAATAAAGCTACTAGATTTTATTAAATTCTTAACGAACTATTAAATACGCTCATCATGCAATTTGAAAAGTAGTACAAAATTTTTATAAAGCTGCCAGAAATTGCAAAGAATTCCTTTACCATTAAATAAAGATTAATAATAATGATTCATAAAAAGAGTAATAAGCAAGATTGAAAAAACTGACGCTTTATGTCTTTAATTAACTTATTACAAAAAATTTTGATAAGCTACTTAGCACTTAATTATACAGATGAGTCAATAATAGATTTTCTTTGCAAGAAACAAAGAGGATTAATTAAAAAAAATGCAAAAAAACTTAAAGTAACTGATAACTATAATAAATAATTGATTACTATTAGAAAAGAAATTTACAACAACAACTAACATTTACTTTTTACACTAATAATGGAGAAAAAATGTTTGACTCAATTAATCATGATCTATTAATCACGCAATTGCAAATATTCAAAATTCTATATAATTTTTCCACCTTTAAAGCAATTTATAAATAGGTACAATTACATTTCATCCTAAACTAGCAGATTTCAATGAAAATTAACTATAAAAATGGGTTTTATATGGAAAATCATTAGGACCTAGTTTAGCTATCATTTTTATGATATTATTCTTAAATAATTAGAAAAACTTGAATCAATGAGATTTTAAATTTCATACTATAATAGTTTGAGCAGAAAATTTAATTCTGATTTCTTCTGGAGTTGAAAAAATATAGAAATTAATTCTAAAAACAAAAAAGAATCCTTAAACATATTGATGATAATTAATATATAAAAAAGCCAAATTTATAATTGCAAAATTAAAATATAAAATTTAAAGCAAGATAGAAGAGGCAAATACTTTTGAAAATTAAAGGCTAAGTGAAACCAAAAATCTTAAATTTCGAATTTAAAAACTCATAACTAAAAATAATTCTCTGTAAGAAAAGCTAATACATATCTATGAGTAACACAATAAGGAAACCTTAAACATTAAATCACAATATAAAATACACTTAGAATAATACCAAACTTATTTATTTAAAGCTCAAAAGTAAATTAAGAAAATTTAGAATAAAAACTAAATTTTAAGGCTTGAAATTAGTAGAAATAGTTAATGCTTTAGTCCAAATAATTTGTAAATAATGCTACAAATAAATAATAATCAATATAAACGAATAATGATAATAAGAGAATTTGCTATTTAATAGCAAAAATTAAAAATAGAAAAAGCTTGTGAGGCAGTAAAAAGAGAGAAGAAAATAATTATTTTAAAATTTATTTTCAGTAATTTATGATTTGTAAATAAGAGTAAAAATAATGTTTTAGTTTGAAATAGAGTATCAAGTTTTGTTTATTTTTTATATTATTTTACGTTAAGTACGTTTTTAATCACTTTTATATTTTTACTTTATTCTGTTTTTAATTAAGTTTTTCGTATTTATTCGTATCATTTTAGTTTAGCATATTTTATATTTTTTATCTTTATGTATTTGCAGATTTTATTTTTCTATCTAAAATATTAAAAAATAGCTTTTTGAATAACCATCATTAAACTAAAAATTTCTAAATCTGTTCATCAAATCTATCTTAATCTAAATTTCATTCTACATCCTCCTGCTCGGCTATCAGCATCCACCGAAATTTAAACAGTATTTTTTGAAGTTACTGTCCAATTTCCTGTATTTCCACACTATCCTTTGTCACCATCAGTCCAATAGGCTAGATCTAAAGCTACATCAGACCTTCCAGTCAAAGAAAAAATCATTTGACATGCTCCAGCCCTGTCATCAGTATCAATCCTGTATTAACTACTTCATTATTGTTAATTTAAATTTTAGTAAACTGGAATAGTACGAATTCCTGGTTGATCACATTAAGCATTTCCATCAGGATAAAAATTTATGGAGATATTTAAACCAGTCAATAAGTTAGCTGGATCGTATATTCCAAATTATTAGATACAACCTCCGCTTCGGTAATCTGTATTCACTTAAACTTCTGGTGTAAAGCTGTTCCAAGAAGCATTTAATTTTCCATAATTTGCTCCGTTACATTACGAAATGTCTGAATCTCCCACGAAATTTTCAAAGAACACAGGTAAATCTTATGTGCAAATTCCAAAAATCAGAGTATAACCACTAGAACAAACTGAGCACTGCTAACAGTTTGATGGGAAACAGAATCCTTAATAAAGACTAAATCCATATGAGCATTTAGTGCAATTATTTTAACTGGAGCAAATGCTACATGTACTCTGGCATGCTTAGCAAACTCCTTAGTTCAAAAAGTATCCATCATTACATTAAGTGCATACGCTATTATTTGTGCAATTTTGGCAATTACTTTAGCAACAATTTCCTTGAATAAGCGAATAACCACTTGAACATTAAGAGCAAAGACTTTTGTTTGTACAAGATAAACAATTGGTAGGACAATCATAGCATACGCCAGAAATAAGCACTTAGGTTGGCAAGCATTACAAAAAATTTTAAGAATAACTGAACTTTAAGAAAAAGGCAGCAAGAATAGCAAAAAATGAAGACCTCATTTTTATTTAATTTTTTACAAAGGTTTTTATTATTTATATATTATAATAATTTTTAAAATATTTTTATACAAATATTTATTTTAAAGATTATTTAGAATAAAATTATATTACATTTCTTCAAAAGCCAAAAGGATTATGATTATGAGTTTTAACTTAAAAATAAGTGTTTATATATTTAGATTTTTCATAATTTTTTTATATTTATAAAATTTATTGCAAGATAAAAAATACACCAGTCTTGATACATTTTTATATTTTTACTTTTAATTAAAAAATGTTGCTCTTAAAAAAGATTAGTTAGATATTTTTGTAGTTTTTTCTGATAATTTTTTAATAATTTTCAAAATAATAAAAATTTTAAAATTATTACAAATAACTAATTTATGTCAAAAAATTTGCTGTTTTTACGATTAACTAATTTTTGCGAACTAAATTCCCATATTTTATTCCGTTTTTTAAATTTATAATTTTCTTTTTTTAGATATTCTTACTGCCATATATGATATTAGCAGATTCGGGTTTAAGTAAATGTATTTTTTAGGAAAAAAGTTCACTAAAAGCAATTGCTTAATTGTATTTAAAACTTTTATTTCTTGCATTCACAGAGAATGGTTTGAAATGCTTTTTCAATCTTTTATATTATTTGAAATTAATTTAATAATTTTCATATTTTGGTTACTTTTTACATTATTTAAATTAATTAATTTTTATACTTTAAGTTATTTTACTCGCACATGAACAAATTACATTTTTTAATCCTTTTTAATTATTTTTTCTTTCAAAATTTAAATTTTAAATATCTCTCATATCGAAAAATAAAACCTTTTGACTCTCTCATTAAAAGCCTATAAAATATTTCTAATATATTTTTCTAAAATCTTCAATTTTACTTAACTTTTTAATATTTCTTAAAACTTCGTAATAAACGTATGCATTTCTAAAATTTATTTATCTCTCAATATTTTATGAGAATATAGATTAATTTAGAGAGGAATCTTAAATTTTTGTTTCTTCCTTTTATGAATTTTTCACTTAAAAGATTAAAAAAATTAAGCATTATCTTTATTTAATGCAAAATTTAATAGAAAACTTCATTTATCAAGATCTTTAATTATAAAATTATTAAATTTTTTACCGTGACAAGCCCATATTTATTCATAAATTAAGCTATTAAAATTTCTCTTATTTATTGTGCAACTTTAAATATGCCTAGAACTTAATTTTCTAACTATTCTAAAACATATCAAGCAGTTACTTACTATTAAACCTTCAGAAAAAGTAAAAAAGTAAACATTTATAAATACAAAATATTAGAAGGATAAAGCTAATTTAAATTTGAAAATAACTATAATAAAATTTAATAAAATTAAAAGCGATCAGAATTTCTTGTAGCTTTTAATTCATTTTTTTATTTTATTCTTTTTCAATGTATTTAAATTATCCATCAGTATAAAGCACTTATCCGAGTTAATATTCAACGTTATTTAAAACATTTATTCACACTTTATCTTCAATAACTTTTATTTTTCTTTTTAACCATTTTATCTTTTTCTGTCACTAAAGCAAAAACTTTATTATTGGTATAGCTTTTGCTTTCTCTAATTTTAGTTATTTACAAATTTATTAGGCTTAGAAAAATATACTTAATATAAAAAGTTTGAAGTTTACATTTTTTAGTTGTCAGTATTGTGAAAGAAAAAGTTTAACTAAGTAAAATAAAAAGTAAAACATATTAGGAGAAATAAAAGTTTCTGAGTAAAGGATGGAATTTCAAAGTAAATCAAACTGTAGTTTATTTTAAAGAAAAAAGGAAAAAAGAATTAAAAAAGAAAAATAAGAAAAATAAGATAGAGTAAGAGTAATTTAAGAAATTATGATAGCGCTTTTTTAGGTTAGATCGAAAAAAGTTTGAGAAAGATGAAATAAGAATTAATGCAAAAATAAATAAAATATTTAGCAATTATAATAAATTGAAAGAAAATAGCTGGAAAATATTTAATTCGGCAATTAATAGTAAAAATAACTATAAAATAGGAGAAAGGTGAACAAATATTTTAAAAAGTCTAAACATAGTTAAAAGATTAGAGTGAAATCTAAGAAAGCTTTTAGTTTTATATAAATCTGTGAAAGAAAAAAGTTAAATAAAACTCTTAAGATTTACAAATAATTAGTTTAAAAAATGGTTGAGATATTGAATTCACTGATTTAGAAAAATGACCTTTCTTTAATTAATTACAAAGAAACTGGAAATTCATAATATAAGCACAGGAGGGTGTATAAAAGCCTCTATTTTTGATCTTTGGATTCACTATAATTTAAATAAGTCAGCTTAATAATTAATTTATTTAGAAAATTATTAAAAAAATGTAAGTAACATCCAGAACACAAATTCCTACATGCTCCATTAAAATTGCTTCAAAACTCTCTTTAAAGTGGATATTTTCTGGAAGTAAGCCAGCCCCAAGGTAGAAAATTAGCTTTATCGCCAAAGACATAAAAGGAATATCTATCTAGAATAACTAGAATGAGATTTGTCTTCAAATCTGAAATAAAATTCAAATAAAAATATAATTTTATGATAGGCAAATAAGGCATAAACTTAAGATTCATCTATGAATAGCATAACATAATTTATTCTTGTGGTCTCACCTTTATTTGGTTTACCACATATTAATTAATTGTTTAAAAATAAGTACTCATCTCATACTTGCTTGGATTTTCACTGTCGTGAATCTTGATAATTTTTAGATTATTTTTCTTATTTTTTCTAATAGCTCTCCCAATACTTTTCTATTGAATGCATTGACTGCATATTAGATGTAGGGAGCTTGTTTGTTTAGTTTGAGTATTTTTTCATATAAAGTTAAACTTCTCTTGTACAGTATATTTTATATATATCTTACTATTATTTTTCTATTATTCTTTTATTTTTATTAAATTTTGTAGCAGTTTCGTACTTTATGTCCTGGCCGCTTGCAGTGCCAGCATACTATTACATTCCGATTAGAAATCTCTTATGTTAGTAGCTATTATTCTATACCAATTGGGTCACTAAGTTATTATAGCTGTTCTGGCTTAGAATTTCTAGGGCTTTAAATTTCCTTTCTGTCTATGAAATTCTTCCTTAAATATACAAGAGGGACAGGCTTAGAGCTATTTTCTATCGAAATATCGAGTTTTCAGATTTCAGAATTTCCATAGTGTCGTCAATTCTTAAGTTCGTTGATAAACCTCAGTAATGGCCTTTGCTAAATTTTGATTATCCGCTAAAGAAGGTGGAGATAATTGGTTACATCTTACTAAGGCTAAAGAACTTAAATATATCTAATAAAGACTAATAGATAGCAATAATATCAATTGATATGCCTTTACTAACCTTTCATATAGCTAATAAAACTGTTTATTTACATTTTATTCCTCAGTCCTAATTTGCTTATTGCCTATGCTTCTCTTCTTCTTTTTCTTCTACTGCTTCAATTTTGTCCAGATCATTCTATCATTGTAGTATTCATCATTTCACCTGAGAATTTCTATTCTTCTTCTAGGTAGCTTTTAATTCTAAAATAGATTCTTTTAACTTCTTTTAAGTAGGAAAATTAAGACTAGATAGCTTTGATTATATGTTAACATCTTACTTCATTATCAATATCTTAAAGTAAAAATGTGTCGTTTACATTGATTTCATCCTGACTGTAGCATCTTAAAGGAACTTTTTTGATTTTATCTTAAGCTTTATTCAAGAATTTTTACAGTCTTTAATATTCTTTACTTCTAATTCAAAATATTAGTAAGTTTCTCCAAGTTTTCAAAAAATCTCAGATTAACAATCTTTGTTTGCTAATTAAAAAAGCAATATCAGAGTTAGGATTTGCTTAAGCTTACTATCATAATTTTAAATAAAGCTTTAAATATCTCATAGTTATGTAGAACTCAAAAGGTAGTCAATTCGAGTCTATGAAGTTTGATTTGTTAAGCATTTAATTTGGACTTTAGGGGCACATCTTGCTACTTTTATTTAACTAGTGTGTATATCTTTCTTTATTTTTCTCAATGCCCGTAGAAATGCTCATGGAATAACATCTGAACTATTTTCTGCTTTAGGGACTTGAAAAATCAATTAAAGTTTTAAGGAGTGATATTCTAATATTTCGGTAACTTTAATAAGGATCCATTAACATATTTCTTATGTTTTTACGGTATTTCTTAGCAATGGACTTTATAATATTCGTTTTCATTAAAGTATATCCCAAGTAAACTACCTTCTTAGCTCTTTTATTGCTAATTGTTCAAACTTACGCTAACATTAATGTTTTCTTTCTTTTGATTCTTAGTTCTAAAACATTTATACTCCTACTTTCTAGCACCAAGTTCAGCTTTACTCATAAAAACACTTTACTCGTTGCTTTGACCAATAAACTCATATAATCTTCATTAGAAATCAATAAAGAATCATCTGTCCATGCTTTAATAACAATAAGCGTCCATATATTTAAAGCCAAATCGCTTTTAATAAGTTCCTAAATGCCTGACAACAATATTATAGAAGATAATTACTAAGACTATATAGTGTAAACTTCCTTACAATACTGCATTACTATATTATAAATTTCTTGAAAATGCTCCATCTAAAATAAATCTAATATCTATATTATGATAAAAGGATTCAAGCAGTTTATAAGAACAAGAGGTTGTTTTATTCTACGTAAGCGATTAAACAATAGTCTTCTATTAATAGTATTACTCGTCTTTTCTACATCTATAAGGGCTGTAAGTAGGGGACTTTATTTTCCCCACATTCTATGTAAATCAATAATTTACTATAAAGTTCAAACATGATACATTGCTTGCCTACTCTTTAAAAATCTTAATATGAGGAGTTTATAACTTTACGCTAGCAATAAACCAAAGAGCCTTTAAACTAGTATTTTATCTTAAATTTGTAAAATTACGTTTATGAGCGAAATTAATCTTCAATTCTTCTAATTACTCTTAGATCCTTTTTTGTAAATTGGAAGAATTGCTATTTGAGTTAATCTGGGATGGTTTACTTTCTTTTCATATTATTAATGAACCTTTATAGTACAAGATGAAATTCCGTATTAGTATATTTAATAAGCTCTGCTTCCATACCATCTACTCCAGATGATTGACTAGTCTCTTTAATTTCTCAAAACTTCTTTAAAGTTAATAAGATAAAACCCTTACAAATAGGAAGCTTAGTATTCTTTTACAAAGGTACGCTTCTGAAAATATTATAAATCCTTTGATTTCTGCTTTTTAGTTCTTCTTAATGTATATTCTTATGCTTGTTGAAAACATTATTTTCCCAATTATTAACAAATTAAGCAAATCCTTCTTGATTCATATAGTTTCTTTTCCTCAGACTTAGAATTTTCCTTGCTTATTTAAAGATTTTTAAAGGAACTAATTAATTACTTCACTGCTTTTGTTAGCCTATTTTTACTTATATTATGAGTAGTCGTATAATTAGCTTGGCTTTTAAGCATAAAAAATTGGATAATTTGTTATTTATAAATCTTATTCTTCAATAAATATTGTAATCTTAAAGCGTTATCTTATTAATTTTGCACATTATTACTGCCATAACCATGTACGAGATCATCCATTAGTATAAATCCTTTATCTTCTACTACTCGAAGTATAAGTTCTTAATATGTTTATCTTTAAAAGACATAGGTTTTCTCCTGTTGGCATATAACAAGTTGCAAAATATATGCTATTTACTTTAATAAGAAGAAATCGATTTCTTTTTCTCACAAAACCAAATTCAATTAGTCAGAGTCCAGCTCATCTTTAACAATGAAGCACACTCACCAGCTTTTGTATTTTAGTTGCAATTTTATAATAAATTCTGTATCCACGAATTTATATTGGCATGAAGCTTTAATGTTGTCATGCCTAATTAATGGAAAGTGATTAAACTTTATGTTATAGAGTAAACTGTTAAATACTTCATTGTTCAGTGAAAATTTAGTTCATATTACTATAAGGAGATTTGCTTTTACCTCTGCTTTGATCGTAAATATTGAATAAAGGAACCACTTCTATATACTCTTCAATATAAATATTTTACAGATAAAAGTTATGTTTTGCTGGACTCAAAATGCTTAATTAAATGATGCTTCTTTTCTCTTAGCATTCGATGGGAATGTAGTCTAATTTGTAAAAAGAGGTTGAACTTAGTCATCCTTGATAATAAGATCTGAAGTATCTCTATTGTAACTTTATTATTAATAATGTAATTCACTTAGTTAAATAGTCTAGCTAGCTTAATTTTATTTTTAATAGTTTAAAATTATCTGAGCCATATCTTTTTCCAAAGTGCACATACTCTGCAGAAGCATCAAGTTAGTTCAATTTCATGCTTATAACATTTGATTATTTAGAATATTAAATATTAAAAATATTAGAAGCTTCTTACATTTTAAATTCATTTATCTTAGATTCTATAACTTTTAAAAGGAAAGATCATGTTATAAGTGGTAATTTCAGCTATAGTTCACAATCATTCTAAGCTTGTTTCAGTTTAAACTAGCTAGTTAAAAACTTAATTAGTAGGTACTGATATCTACCATTTCTTCTTTTGATTAATCTTAATTTCAATTTTTATTTCTCAACATAAATGCAATAGATAGGCAAAAGTATTTAGAGTCTTTCCTACAAACTTATCTAGAATCATTTTAGATACATAAAGATTGTCTCGAAGATTAATACGATTCGTTAAAGGAAATCTACAGGAAAATGCAGATTATACATAGGATTGCTTATTTCTAATTCAAATTATAGCAAAATTCCTCGAAGCTTTGCTAAGAAATATATCGAAGCTAAAAAGGTTAATGCCAGTTATAAACAAGCTCACATTAACTTTGGAAGAATAAATTAATAAGTAACAAATCTTCACGAAACAGCGAAACTACTTTTGAAAGACTTCAACCATTAGTTGTGGAAATTCAAGAAAAATAAAGCAAAAAAGAAATTTCCACTTCTTAATAGAGATGATAAGGAAGTTTTTCCACAGGCCAAGAAAATTCTAAATCCTAAGAAAAGAAATTAAATGAACTTTAATTAAGAAATCAAAAGTTAATTCATAATTTAATGGGAGAGTTACTTTAACAAGCATTCAATTTACCCAATAAAAGCTCAATTTAAGTAATTAAAAAGAGATAAAATATACGATAGTATTAAGAAATTAAAAACTATCCACTCTCATATTCATAAGGATTTATCTTTTTACCATACAAAGAAATATAAGAAATTATAAAAGAAATGTCAAATGAAAAGCAGTTGGTCCAGATGGAATAAAAGAAGAACTTTTGAAATATGGGCTAATATCTATCAATAATTCTTCATTTTTTCTAAATAATTAGTAAAGGCTTAGAAGAATCCTTAGGAACTAAATAAATCAGAAATTAATTCAATATTTAAAAAAGGAAATAAAGATGATTGGAAAAAAATGACGATCTATTTCTCCATTAATGGTATTCTAAAATTATATAACAAACTATAAAATCTTATTAGAGAAATTTGCTTCGCCATTCATAAATGGGATTCGTTAAAAATAGATAAACCACTTAATAAATTTGGGGGATATCACAGATAATTGATAAATAACGGAAACATGCTAAAGAGAAGACTAAATTGATTGCGACATTGAAATACGTGAAAATATTTGACTTAATAGAAAGAAGACTTTTATTTGATCAGCTTAAGAGAATCAAACTACCATTTGTACTTATAAAAGCATTATAATCATTTTATAAAAGCCTAAATTCTTCATTTATTAAGGATGAAGGGAATAGTAGAATATTATAGCATAACTTAATAAATTAACGTGGCTTTACCATTATTAGGTTAACTACGATTTTAATTGTTCAATACTGTTAAATAGAATACATCTTTAAAAATGGAATTGCATCTCTTAGGACTATTAAGGCAGTGCTCACAAATCACCCAAGTCAAACTCCAAGAAAAATAATCGCCAAAGGCCATTCTGTTCCAGGTTCGAGAATCAGCAGAAACAGAGGAAGACATAATGGATTATGGGTAATTAACTTCCTCAACTCTGATGAAGCTATCCTTTTCTTCACTCCTGTATTAATGGCTTGAGTTCCTGCAGAAATTACTCCGCTAAAGCTTGGAACCTTCATTATAATATGTTAAAATATAATAAAATAATGGAGTTAATAAGGAAGTTCACATGAACCACTTTGACTTTATTGTATTATGACATTGTAATTAGATATTTAGTAAAAGTACCTAATTAGGATTAAATGCAAGGGCTTGAGTGATAGCTTCGCTTGCAAAGGATGGGTAGATGATCTGATTATTCTTAAAACTGCAAAGCAGATGTAGGAGTTAATAAACGAAGCAAGCGAGATTCTTTCATTAACTCATTTAAGATTAATGTTACCAAATCCTAATACTTCTAATTTCTAAAGAAACAACAAGAAAACTTCTATTTGTAAATAGATAATTACCCAATTATTTAGAGAGCAGTTCATGTTTAGAAGTAATTCATCATCAGAAGAAGAATTTTAATCCCCATTACAAAGAAGTCGTGCTCAAGTATATAGTTGTAATAAAAAATACTGCTTGCTAGCTGATGAGATATTAAGTTTTGGCAACTTGACATTTTTAAACTCTATGGAAATTCTTTTACGCTTCCTAAAGCAGAATATAGAGTAGAATAGTTCCGTGAAGTATTCAAAAAGTGTAACTGGCGCTTTTAATAGAATTGAATAAAGCAAGAGAATGATATCAAGAAAGACTTTTAAGCAGTAATTTCAACTTTTAACGAGTCATGTAAGATAAATTCGAACTGGTTACCTTACAAGAATATTATGGCTTTGAAATTCTTAAAATTCTATTACAAATGAAATAAGAAAGTATTTATTTTCCAAGATCAACAATAGGTACTCTTTTCAATAGTAAAGGAGGAAAGGATTCATTACTATGATTAAGCTTAATAGCTACCATAATTAATATCGATCTACGGAATTTCTAGAACAATACCAATTTAAAAACTTTTACTAAATATATAAGAGAAAAAATTAAGTATTGCTCTATAATGCAGCTACTTAAAAATTTAAAAGAATGAAAGCATCTAAAATATATACTGAGCAATTTGGAGATCTTTACCAATTTCCACGAGCTATTTGCACGAAGTAGATAAACGAGAAATCAGTATATTTAAACTTAGAACCTAATCTTACTTTCGGAAGGATCTTCAAGATAGTAATTATCCTATCGATAACCCCCATTGTATGTGTGGAGAGTATTAGATATTTGACACATCTTTAAATGTATATACTATTCTAATATAATGAATTGACTATTGTAAAAGATGGAAATCATGACTTATTTCGTTTTATATTATATGATCAAGAATATATACACTTATTTACAGGATAACATTGGAATAATTGGATTTATAAATAAAAATATTTCACAAGAAACTATTTCCAAGAAGACTTGAGATATAGAAGTGGAGAAAGAAAAAAGGAAAAAGACGAAAGATAATAAAAGTAATTGAAAAATAAAGAGATAAAGGCGATATTTAAAAAACAGTTACTAACGTCTATAATATAAGAAGCATTCCTTGCAATAAAAGATGAAAAATTATTTTAGTTTAAAATTTAAATTTAAAGATTTTTAAATTAATTATGTAAGTGTAATTATAAAGAAAAGAGACAGATGCAATTAATTAACAAAAATACAAAAATAAGAAAAAAAAGCAAAATAAGAGAGATTAATAAAAGGGATAAAAATTTAAAAACATAAAAGTTCTCGGTTTAAAGAAAAGCGTGAAATATAAGTTTGATTTAAATTAGGTATTAAATTAACTAAGATTTAATAAATCTTAAAAAAAGTAAAAAGAGTAAAAAAGTTTATTTAAGAAAGAAAAATTATATAGTTGCATTAGAATTTTGGAAAATGTATTTTTATGTTTAAATAAAGTTTAAAAAATGGCAAAGAAAAGAAAACAAAATAAAGAAAATAAAAGAAAATTATTTTAAAAGTATAAATGTTTTATTATAATAAAATCTAAAGTTTTAGATATACAATTTATAAATATTTTAAAAAAGTTAATTATAAGAATGTGCAACGAAAATCTAAAAATGAAAAAAGCTTCCTACCGTTTGTCGAAGAATGGAAAAAAATTTCAAATAAGTTTGACGAAAAAATATAAAATAAGAAAAATGTTAAAGGAACTCTTTTATAAATGCATGAACTAAATCCTTAAAAAAGATGAAAATATTTTAAAATATTAACTCTAAGTAGCAAAATGAAGCAATTCAAATAATGTAAATAATATAGTAGAAATTTATGCATTAAAAATTTAATAAATAAAAAAGTAGTTTTATTTTATTTTTATTAATTTTGAATATTAGGAGAAATAAGAGAAAAAATAATAAAAAAAGTAAGAAGGTTTTCTTTTTAAATTAAACTAAAAACTCGATAAACCTTAGTTTGATATAATGTTAAAAATATTTATTAAATGAAAACTGAAGTTAAAAAATGAAAAAATAATTTAAAATAATATTTAATATAATTAATTAAAAAATATTAAAGTAAAGCAGTTCAAAATTTGTTAAAAATGAAAGAAAGATGCTAATAAATAAAATTATATAAATCAAAAAAGGAAAAAATTAAAATTTTTTCACTTTATTCTCCTTTTCAAATTAATTTTCTAAGTTTTAAAAAGATTAATTGTTTTGTTTTGGTTAATTTTTCTAAATTATTTTCCAAATATTTTTCTCTATTTTATTTTTGAGCATTTTTTAAATTAATTTATTTTTTTCAATTTAATTTTAACATAAAATGTATTCAATTATTTTTACATATTTATAAACCTTACATTTTTTTCTAAAATATTTTATCTTTGTCTTGATTCTCCTGCCTTAAATTACATTTCACAACGATATCAAAGTATTTAGACATTTATTTAATTCTTTCTTAATCTTATCTTTCTATTTAATTTCTTTCTATAAAATTATTTTTATTATATCTTAACAAATTTTAAAGCTCATTTTTTAATTTTATTTAAATTTCTTATGAACTCCCATTTAAGTATTTTTCAAAATGTTTTTATAGTTTTTAATCTTATCTTTTATATTTTACTTTTTAATTTCAAATTTATTATTTACAGCATTTTTCAATTATATTTTTTGTTTTTTAATTATAATCTTAGTACTTACAAAAAAAATTTTCAATATTTTCTCTTATTTTCTTTTTATGTTTTATTTGATCTTTCATGCAATATAATTTAACTTTAAATTCTTTCTCTCTCTTTTATATAGATTATATTTTAATTATTTTTTTACTTTATTTTATCTTTTTTACTTTTTTTAATGAAAATAAGCTTAAACTTATTGTTATATCTTTTTTATTTTTTATGCATTTTTTTCACTATATTCTTATTCTTGCATAATATTATAATTACTTTAATTTTCTCTTTAATATTAAAAGTGTCTATGATATCTAACCAATCACCCTTAATAAAAGTTTTGGAGCTTGAATCTAGTTTTTACGAACCCTAGCAAACATAGTCTTGTATTCCTAATTCTCTTTCTTCTTCAGTTATTAATTCAAATTAAGTCTTCTGGTTCTCCTTGTTCAGAGGTCTTCTTCTATCTGTAAGCTGACCCTTTTTCGCTGCACCAGATCTTCTTTTTATTTGCTTACTTATTATTGTTATTATTTCTTCCAAGATTTCTCCATGAATTTTCTAAATTTGTTACAATTCTTCCAAAAGTGTCATTTACTTTTACAGTAGTAGCATAATTTCTAAATCTTGAGTTCTGGTTCAATTAGTTTCGCTTCTTGAGGATTCTTCTCAATATCTATCTTATCGGAATTTACCTACTCTAATGTGATTTGCTAGCTTCTCTGACTTTACAAGATGCTTTCAATCTGCTGACTTTAATCTTGTATTCTTTGCACTTAGAAAATTTTTCTGGTTAAACTGCTCCTGCTAATACTACCATAAGGCATCAATCTCCCTTTCCAAGTTACCAATTCTGAGATTTAAAGTATCTTGCAATCCACTGAATCTGTTGTGATAGCTTCTTGTTCTCCTTTCTGAGCTTCTTGACCTCTTCCTTGAAGTTTAGGACCATTTTGATGAGCTGCTCCATGTTTATCAAGCCAGAAGGATTGACATATAGACCTCCTGGTGAAGGGCAGAATTCATCTGCTTCCTTGGCTAAACCTTCAACGTTAGCTTTTCAGTGTGTGTCGCTTTCTTAGGCTATTTCCGTTCTTCTTGTTATATTCCTGGCTATTAAGTAGAAAAAGGTTAGGTTATGTGTAAGAAGACTTATGAGAAGTAGTTTTCTGGATTTCTCTCCTTCTTTGCGGAGGAGGTATAAAATCCCTTTTTGAAACCTTCAACCATTTTATTATTTTTTATAATTACTTATTCTTATTTGCTTTTAACTCTTTTAATGAACCATTTTTATGAATATACTACAGTTTATTATTTTAATTTTTTGCCTTATAAGATAGTAATATTATAGCTACTTAATTTCCAAGTTACCTTAACACAGGTTCTTTAAATACTTTCATAATTTGTAAACATTTTTATGTTTCACAAGCAACTAATGAAACCTACTTGTTACTTACTTCGACTCTATTCTTTCAACTACAATTTCATACAAATTTTCTATAAAATACTTAGGATCGCAAGTATATTAAAATAATCTGAAAACGTATTATACTTGAAAGACTGTCTTCAACTTTATTTACTTAATTACACTTTTTTTGTTATTTTGCTTCTAATCGTGGAAAAGGGGCTACCTCCATAAGAGAGCAATTCTCCTAACCCACCACCTGAAAAGAGAAAAAACGCTAGATGACACTGAAACTCCACCAAAGAAGTTTAAAAGAAACTATTAAGATTAATAACTCGGAATAAGCTGCTTTAACGCCAGAACAGATTGCAACAACTTGGACAAGAAAAATATAAAAAGCATAAATCCAACTTAGATGCTGGACCTAATATGAACTCTGACACTAAAAGTCAGAATATTGGAAGAAGACTAAATGCAGAAAAAGAAGAAGTTGAAACCCATATTGAAGATGAAGAGTCTTAATGCGGCGAGAAAATTTAGAAACACAACATGACAGGTAAGAGAAAGAGCTGCGGCAATGTAAATGACATTTGAATTTTTAAAGAGCAAGACGAAAAAATGGGTGATAAGACCAATTTAATACTGAGGTTGATGAAAGGTGGAATAATTGATACAAGAATCCTAATAGAGTGGTTATATTCCAATGGAAATAGAGAAGAATAAGAAAGAGAAGAAAAAAGCAACCAGAAAGGTATGGTTAATCTGCAAAGGTGGATGGCACCTATGACGGAAAGTTGATTTGAATTAATTAATATATGATTATTCATAAAATTGAAAATCTAGTAATAAATGAGTAACAATTTACGCTATCTTATTTGAATTCGCGTTAAAATACTTGCAAAATGAATCCTTCTTTATAAAATTGAATTATAAATTGCTATATTGTTTATATGAAGATACAACTCATTATTAAATAATTATAAATAGAAGCAAAAGAAATGCTAAAGCAGGCAAGGATTGCTTAAGTATAATCTATTAATACAAATAAAAATAGACTTTGCCATGCAGAATAAAGAAATGACAAATAGAAATATCTAGACTAGTTCAATACCTTTGACAAATATATCAGAAAAATTAGTTTATTTTTAAGTAAAGCAGTGACAAGAAATATCGACTTGAATAAAATGAATTGGATAATTATTTAAAATATATTCAAATTTTTAATAATTATTTAGTTGTAATTTATCTTTAATCTTTCTTTCCTTAAAATACAAATTTTCAAACTTTGTTTAATTTTTAAAGAGTAAAGAAATCAAAAGGCAATGAAGGCAAAAAAGTTACTTTAAAAATCTATTCATAGAGTATTAAGAGCAAATAATATATTAAAAAAGTTAAGAACAAATGAGAATACTAAAAACTTATAAAAAACAGAAATTTAAGTTTTTGAAATACAGATTACTATATTTTAAAGTTAAAAAGTAAACTTTCTAAAAATTGAAAAAGAAACATCATAACTTTGGATAAATATAAACATACAAGTAAAAAACTAAATATAAAATTAAAAACCAAAGTATAAAATAAGATTTACAAAAGTATTTCCAATTCTATATAAAACCAATTTTAAAAAATTTAATTCACTTTAAACACTAAAACAAGATAGTTAGAATTTAACGATATTGGATATTAAATTAGATTATCCAGCAAAAATTTATACAGAAATCGAATCAAATTTTGCCAGAAGTTCAATTTTTTATTTAGGAAAGCTTAAATAAACAATAATCTAAAAAAATTAAAAAAATTAGCTAAAATTTAAATGTTATATATTGAAATTTCTATTCACACTTTTGATGTCGGAAATTTCGTGGATTTTTCGAATATCATTTAATTTATAAGAATTTTCTTTATGCATTATCGGTTAAAAAAAGGTAAAATTTATTTTATAATTTTAGAAGAAGGCCTTGAAAGCCACCATATTTTGTACCTGTATTCTCCTAGCTAAATGATTGCTTAGGACTTCGTTAGTCCGCCATAGTTGTTTTTAAGCATTAGTTTATTAAGTGTAACCCAGGCGCTTCAATAAATAATTTGAAGGTTAGTTGAATCTAAAATTGTAGAACTTCTTACTATAGATTAGTCCTGTTTTTGTTGGTCAATTTTTAAATAAATCATTCGAAATGGCCTTTTACTTTTTTAATAAGTTCCATAGTTCTTTCAGCATCTTTTGCAATGGTGTTGCTTTTGACATTTATAGAAACGTATTTTCCTTCTTATGTCTTATTAAAAAATGAATTTAAACAAATGTAAAGCGGCTTTCTTCTTTCAACTGACAAATAGCCGATGAAGAAACAATTATGAACAGAAAAGTTAACACAGCTCTCAACATCTCCATTGAAAACTGAAAAAAAGAGGCCACTCAATGGAATCTCTGAAAGTGATAATTAAGAAATAAAAAAATAAAGAAGAAGGCATAGTACGATAACTCAATATAGATTCTGATACTTTTGAGCTAGATAATATTTAAATAGAACAAATTAACTCTTAATAGATGACATAGTTAATATATCAACTTAACAACTCAAGAGGACTTAAATTCATACAGAAAAAATGTTCCAAATAACTCGAAATCCTATAAAGTGTGAAGATGATGATGAGGTCCATATGATAGACTGAAGAGCTAAAGCGGAGTAACGAATAGCAGAGTTAGAAAATGATAGTCGAATAATGAGAGAGTAAGATAACAAAAATTGAGTAAAATTAGATTCAAAACTCCATTAAATGAAGAATATTTGCAGAATTATTCGAAAGAAACATAATGGAAATAAAAAACAGGAAATGATATTTCATATAGCAAAAAAATATGCTGAATTTGCAACAGCACTTGACATTTGCGACGAAAATGTCCAAGAAAAAAATAAAGAAGTAATATTTGGCAAAATAAAAAAAGACACCTAAGAAATATTCCTCTTTTGGCCCTTTTATTAAAAAATCTAACCTATCAGAATAAGTTACTTAGTAAGTTAAAGAAAAATAATCTCAGGAAGCTTACACATAATCAATGTAGCAACGAATAACTAATATTCAATATGAATTAAAATAACAAAGATAAAGGATAGAAAAACTAGAAAGTAAGCAATAAAAATTGATTGAATAATTAGACCTATAATTCCCTGCCATAGAAGAAACATTCGATAAAATTTAATCGTAAACAGTAATTAAATTAGAATAGATTGATAATATTCTGGTTCCTCAAATTTTTAAATTCCAATTTTCTTAGTTTTAATATAAATTAAAGCAACTTTAATAAAAGTGTACAAACAATCTCAATAGCGAGTAATTAAAATTAATAAGAACAGTAATCGAATACTCAATGGAAATTAAAATAAAAAATAATAAAAAGATGAATTACTATTGTAGAAAGATTCGGTGCTAATATGTTAGAAGATTCATTGCTGAAAAATATGCTGAAAGAAAAGTGAAATTGAAAGAATTAATAAGAAATAAATATTAGACGAACTTTTCTGTTTTTAACAATAAGATTAAAACTAATATATAGGAAGAAATTTTATAACTCAAGAATATAAAAATATAATAGTAATTGAAGAAAAAGAAAGAAGGACAAATGAATCTTGGGGGAGAAAAGGATGGCGGACTAACGAAGTCCTACGCAATCCTTTAGTTTGGGAGAGGTACCAAATACAAATTAGTTGTGAAGTTCTCTTCTTAGATTATAAACTTAAATTTATCCTTTTTTAACTTCTAGAAATTGTAAAGAGTTACTGAATATTATACATCAGGAACCGAAAAACTCTGGAGAAAGAAGCAAACTTCGAAAACAAGATATAAAATAGCAAATAGTGGAGATTAAATGCAAGATAAGAAGTTAGGAGAGTAAACTATTAACTAAGAAATAAACTTTTACTTTTAAGCCGGAGGTTGAACTATATTAATGATTAATAATTTCTGAATAAAAATAGTTTTGTTCTAATCTATAGGTACACATCCTTATTATCCATAAGTCCTTTAAATAATTTCTATTATAATGTCTACTTTTCCTACAGTTTTCATATTTAACATTAGAATTACAGAAAATAAAATTAAAGCATTGATTTAATTATTAATCAATCTTGTCTAATTTTTGCTCCATTTGAGATAAAATCTTATTGATAGCTTGCTCTAAATATGGAAATTTAAGTTTAGTTTTTCGCCTATTTTCTCTATTATCTATTCTAATTTTTAAAGTTTTACTTTTATTATTTTAACTCTTATTATAGGCTTACTATTCTTTGATTGGTAAAATACTCTTAAGATTAATGTTATTCTTATTATTCAAGTTTTATTATATATATAAAATGAGCAATCCTCCAACTGAGATTTACTTAAGTGGTATCCATGGGCGAATAACTGAACAAGAATCTTGGTAGGAGCCAAGAGAAGACAAGAAGAGGCATCAAGTAACGTTAATGATGAAAGATGCAAGATACTAAGATCTCTTAGGGAGCATTCCGATAACGTACTTATAAAAGACGAGCCTCAATTGTAACACTGTGGAAGATTTCAGCAAAGAATTTTTTTAAACTTAAAAATCTTTAATAAAGAACTGAGTGTCATTGAGGTGCTACGTGCTCATTAATCTTATTTATATATATCTTAATTTATAAGTCATATTTAATCCAAGGGTGAAGAGGAAAGGGATATCTTCATCAGAGATTGGAGATGGGAAGTACTCATAATCGACTGTTGTCTTCCTCTGCTTTGACTTTGAAAATTTGCTTTATCGGTCTTCGTTAATGGCGCTACTCTTTTCGATAACTTGACTCAAGATGTTTTTTCTTTAAATCTATCCTTCATCAGAGGTTGAGAAAGCAGGGTACTATAATAGACTTTTGTCTCCCTCTACTTTGGTTTTACTCCATGATGTAACCTGCAATTGACCTGAAGATCTCAAGTAGTATTTATTTTTGTCATTATTGAGCAGTTAAAGATGTGCGCACTATCGAAGTGCTACACCCTCTCTAACGTAATTTTTTAAAACTCTTATTTTTAAGATATTCGCTAAGAGATCTGCTAATTAGGAGCCATTTTATAAAAAAGGTGTATAAAAATGTATATAAGAATGACTAATTAACTTTACGTGATAAAAAGCTGAAATTGCTAAGAAAATTTATGCTTATAGAAAACTATATACTTTTCATAATAAAAGCTATTTCTTAAATTTATGTATTCATAAAAAAATCCGTTCACTTGTAGAAATTAATTGATGCAAAAAAGAAAATTATTTAAAAAAATAAATAAAATTTACATTTTTGTAAATTAAATTCTATCATAAAAAATTAATTTAAAAAAAAGAAAAAAAAACTTAAAAATGAAACTTGCTTTGATATTTTTAATTCCTACTTTATACTTCTAACTTGGCTATTCCTAAAACTGCGCTTCATGTATACAAGGATATACTCTAAGTTCTGGCGTTTGCTATGCATGCCCTATAGCTAATTGTTTATCTTGTACAAACAAAAGTCTTTGCTCTTAATGTTCAAGTGGTTATTCGCTTATTCAAGGAAATTGTTGCTAAAGTAATTGCCAAAATTGCACAAATAATAGCGTATGCACTTAATGTAATGCTGGATACTTTTTGAACTAAGGAGTTTGCTAAGCATGCCAGAGTACATGTAGCATTTGCTCCAGTTAAAATAATTGCACTAAATGCTCATATGGATTTAGTCTTTATTAAGGATTCTGTTTCCCATCAAACTGTTAGCAGTGCTCAGTTTGTTCTAGTGGTTATACTCTGATTTTTGGAATTTGCACATAAGATTTACCTGTGTTCTTTGAAAATTTCGTGGGAGATTCAGACATTTCGTAATGTAACGGAGCAAATTATGGAAAATTAAATGCTTCTTGGAACAGCTTTACACCAGAAGTTTAAGTGAATACAGATTACCGAAGCGGAGGTTGTATCTAATAATTTGGAATATACGATCCAGCTAACTTATTGACTGGTTTAAATATCTCCATAAATTTTTATCCTGATGGAAATGCTTAATGTGATCAACCAGGAATTCGTACTATTCCAGTTTACTAAAATTTAAATTAACAATAATGAAGTAGTTAATACAGGATTGATACTGATGACAGGGCTGGAGCATGTCAAATGATTTTTTCTTTGACTGGAAGGTCTGATGTAGCTTTAGATCTAACTTATTGGGCTGATGGTGATATTGGATAATGTGGAAATACAGGAAATTGGACAGTAACTTCAAAAAATACTGTTTAAATTTCGGTGGATGCTGATAGCCGAGCAGGAGGATGCAGAATGAAATTTAGATTAAGATCGATTTGATGAACAGATTTAGAAATTTTTAGTTTAATGATGGTTATTCAAAAAGATATTTTTAATATTTTAAAATAAAAACATCTACAAATACAGAAAAGCCTAACAGTTTATCAAATGAGGCTTTTAATGTTAATTCAGTTTTGTTTATATAGATTTTTCTATGATTTTTTAAACTTAGAAACTTATAAGATTTAAAAAAATTTCTATTTTGGATCAAAATATAAAGTGATGAATCATTTCAACATAGTTCTGATAAATTATTTATATTTTAAATTAGTTTTTAACTTAAAAAATATTTTGATGCATAAAGATAGTAAACTTTTATAAATCTCTATTAAATGAGCTAAAGCGTTATTCAAAACAATTCAATGCATAAAAAAACTTCATTTTTATATCTTTATATTACATAAAACGAGAAATAAAAAAATATTTGTTCTTACTTATAAAAATACTATTTTTAAATATTTTTACACATCAAATAATTCAGATGAAGTAGAAATCGAAACATACTATAGAAAAAGCGAAAATCTTTCTAAAAATATAAATGATGATATAAAGAAAAATTATTTAAAGCTAATTTGAACGTAGAATTTATGAAATAAAAATATCTTTTTGAATAACCATCATTAAACTAAAAATTTCTAAATCTGTTCATCAAATCGATCTTAATCTAAATTTCATTCTGCATCCTCCTGCTCGGCTATCAGCATCCACCGAAATTTAAACAGTATTTTTTGAAGTTACTGTCCAATTTCCTGTATTTCCACATTATCCAATATCACCATCAGCCCAATAAGTTAGATCTAAAGCTACATCAGACCTTCCAGTCAAAGAAAAAATCATTTGACATGCTCCAGCCCTGTCATCAGTATCAATCCTGTATTAACTACTTCATTATTGTTAATTTAAATTTTAGTAAACTGGAATAGTACGAATTCCTGGTTGATCACATTAAGCATTTCCATCAGGATAAAAATTTATGGAGATATTTAAACCAGTCAATAAGTTAGCTGGATCGTATATTCCAAATTATTAGATACAACCTCCGCTTCGGTAATCTGTATTCACTTAAACTTCTGGTGTAAAGCTGTTCCAAGAAGCATTTAATTTTCCATAATTTGCTCCGTTACATTACGAAATGTCTGAATCTCCCACGAAATTTTCAAAGAACACAGGTAAATCTTATGTGCAAATTCCAAAAATCAGAGTATAACCACTAGAACAAACTGAGCACTGCTAACAGTTTGATGGGAAACAGAATCCTTAATAAAGACTAAATCCATATGAGCATTTAGTGCAATTATTTTAACTGGAGCAAATGCTACATGTACTCTGGCATGCTTAGCAAACTCCTTAGTTCAAAAAGTATCCAGCATTACATTAAGTGCATACGCTATTATTTGTGCAATTTTGGCAATTACTTTAGCAACAATTTCCTTGAATAAGCAAATAACCACTTGAACATTAAGAGCAAAGACTTTTGTTTGTACAAGATAAGCAATTAGCTATAGGGCATGCATAGCAAACGCCAGAACTTAGAGTATATCCTTGTATACATGAAGCGCAGTTTTAGGAATAGCCAAGTTAGAAGTATAAAGTAGGAATTAAAAATATCAAAGCAAGTTTCATTTTTAAGTTTTTTTTTCTTTTTTTTAAATTAATTTTTTATGATAGAATTTAATTTACAAAAATGTAAATTTTATTTATTTTTTTAAATAATTTTCTTTTTTGCATCAATTAATTTCTACAAGTGAACGGATTTTTTTATGAATACATAAATTTAAGAAATAGCTTTTATTATGAAAAGTATATAGTTTTCTATAAGCATAAATTTTCTTAGCAATTTCAGCTTTTTATCACGTAAAGTTAATTAGTCATTCTTATATACATTTTTATACACCTTTTTTATAAAATGGCTCCTAATTAGCAGATCTCTTAGCGAATATCTTAAAAATAAGAGTTTTAAAAAATTACGTTAGAGAGGGTGTAGCACTTCGATAGTGCGCACATCTTTAACTGCTCAATAATGACAAAAATAAATACTACTTGAGATCTTCAGGTCAATTGCAGGTTACATCATGGAGTAAAACCAAAGTAGAGGGAGACAAAAGTCTATTATAGTACCCTGCTTTCTCAACCTCTGATGAAGGATAGATTTAAAGAAAAAACATCTTGAGTCAAGTTATCGAAAAGAGTAGCGCCATTAACGAAGACCGATAAAGCAAATTTTCAAAGTCAAAGCAGAGGAAGACAACAGTCGATTATGAGTACTTCCCATCTCCAATCTCTGATGAAGATATCCCTTTCCTCTTCACCCTTGGATTAAATATGACTTATAAATTAAGATATATATAAATAAGATTAATGAGCACGTAGCACCTCAATGACACTCAGTTCTTTATTAAAGATTTTTAAGTTTAAAAAAATTCTTTGCTGAAATCTTCCACAGTGTTACAATTGAGGCTCGTCTTTTATAAGTACGTTATCGGAATGCTCCCTAAGAGACCTTAGTATCTTGCATCTTTCATCATTAACGTTACTTGATGCCTCTTCTTGTCTTCTCTTGGCTCCTACCAAGATTCTTGTTCAGTTATTCGCCCATGGATACCACTTAAGTAAATCTCAGTTGGAGGATTGCTCATTTTATATATATAATAAAACTTGAATAATAAGAATAACATTAATCTTAAGAGTATTTTACCAATCAAAGAATAGTAAGCCTATAATAAGAGTTAAAATAATAAAAGTAAAACTTTAAAAATTAGAATAGATAATAGAGAAAATAGGCGAAAAACTAAACTTAAATTTCCATATTTAGAGCAAGCTATCAATAAGATTTTATCTCAAATGGAGCAAAAATTAGACAAGATTGATTAATAATTAAATCAATGCTTTAATTTTATTTTCTGTAATTCTAATGTTAAATATGAAAACTGTAGGAAAAGTAGACATTATAATAGAAATTATTTAAAGGACTTATGGATAATAAGGATGTGTACCTATAGATTAGAACAAAACTATTTTTATTCAGAAATTATTAATCATTAATATAGTTCAACCTCCGGCTTAAAAGTAAAAGTTTATTTCTTAGTTAATAGTTTACTCTCCTAACTTCTTATCTTGCATTTAATCTCCACTATTTGCTATTTTATATCTTGTTTTCGAAGTTTGCTTCTTTCTCCAGAGTTTTTCGGTTCCTGATGTATAATATTCAGTAACTCTTTACAATTTCTAGAAGTTAAAAAAGGATAAATTTAAGTTTATAATCTAAGAAGAGAACTTCACAACTAATTTGTATTTGGTACCTCTCCCAAACTAAAGGATTGCGTAGGACTTCGTTAGTCCGCCATCCTTTTCTCCCCCAAGATTCATTTGTCCTTCTTTCTTTTTCTTCAATTACTATTATATTTTTATATTCTTGAGTTATAAAATTTCTTCCTATATATTAGTTTTAATCTTATTGTTAAAAACAGAAAAGTTCGTCTAATATTTATTTCTTATTAATTCTTTCAATTTCACTTTTCTTTCAGCATATTTTTCAGCAATGAATCTTCTAACATATTAGCACCGAATCTTTCTACAATAGTAATTCATCTTTTTATTATTTTTTATTTTAATTTCCATTGAGTATTCGATTACTGTTCTTATTAATTTTAATTACTCGCTATTGAGATTGTTTGTACACTTTTATTAAAGTTGCTTTAATTTATATTAAAACTAAGAAAATTGGAATTTAAAAATTTGAGGAACCAGAATATTATCAATCTATTCTAATTTAATTACTGTTTACGATTAAATTTTATCGAATGTTTCTTCTATGGCAGGGAATTATAGGTCTAATTATTCAATCAATTTTTATTGCTTACTTTCTAGTTTTTCTATCCTTTATCTTTGTTATTTTAATTCATATTGAATATTAGTTATTCGTTGCTACATTGATTATGTGTAAGCTTCCTGAGATTATTTTTCTTTAACTTACTAAGTAACTTATTCTGATAGGTTAGATTTTTTAATAAAAGGGCCAAAAGAGGAATATTTCTTAGGTGTCTTTTTTTATTTTGCCAAATATTACTTCTTTATTTTTTTCTTGGACATTTTCGTCGCAAATGTCAAGTGCTGTTGCAAATTCAGCATATTTTTTTGCTATATGAAATATCATTTCCTGTTTTTTATTTCCATTATGTTTCTTTCGAATAATTCTGCAAATATTCTTCATTTAATGGAGTTTTGAATCTAATTTTACTCAATTTTTGTTATCTTACTCTCTCATTATTCGACTATCATTTTCTAACTCTGCTATTCGTTACTCCGCTTTAGCTCTTCAGTCTATCATATGGACCTCATCATCATCTTCACACTTTATAGGATTTCGAGTTATTTGGAACATTTTTTCTGTATGAATTTAAGTCCTCTTGAGTTGTTAAGTTGATATATTAACTATGTCATCTATTAAGAGTTAATTTGTTCTATTTAAATATTATCTAGCTCAAAAGTATCAGAATCTATATTGAGTTATCGTACTATGCCTTCTTCTTTATTTTTTTATTTCTTAATTATCACTTTCAGAGATTCCATTGAGTGGCCTCTTTTTTTCAGTTTTCAATGGAGATGTTGAGAGCTGTGTTAACTTTTCTGTTCATAATTGTTTCTTCATCGGCTATTTGTCAGTTGAAAGAAGAAAGCCGCTTTACATTTGTTTAAATTCATTTTTTAATAAGACATAAGAAGGAAAATACGTTTCTATAAATGTCAAAAGCAACACCATTGCAAAAGATGCTGAAAGAACTATGGAACTTATTAAAAAAGTAAAAGGCCATTTCGAATGATTTATTTAAAAATTGACCAACAAAAACAGGACTAATCTATAGTAAGAAGTTCTACAATTTTAGATTCAACTAACCTTCAAATTATTTATTGAAGCGCCTGGGTTACACTTAATAAACTAATGCTTAAAAACAACTATGGCGGACTAACGAAGTCCTAAGCAATCATTTAGCTAGGAGAATACAGGTACAAAATATGGTGGCTTTCAAGGCCTTCTTCTAAAATTATAAAATAAATTTTACCTTTTTTTAACCGATAATGCATAAAGAAAATTCTTATAAATTAAATGATATTCGAAAAATCCACGAAATTTCCGACATCAAAAGTGTGAATAGAAATTTCAATATATAACATTTAAATTTTAGCTAATTTTTTTAATTTTTTTAGATTATTGTTTATTTAAGCTTTCCTAAATAAAAAATTGAACTTCTGGCAAAATTTGATTCGATTTCTGTATAAATTTTTGCTGGATAATCTAATTTAATATCCAATATCGTTAAATTCTAACTATCTTGTTTTAGTGTTTAAAGTGAATTAAATTTTTTAAAATTGGTTTTATATAGAATTGGAAATACTTTTGTAAATCTTATTTTATACTTTGGTTTTTAATTTTATATTTAGTTTTTTACTTGTATGTTTATATTTATCCAAAGTTATGATGTTTCTTTTTCAATTTTTAGAAAGTTTACTTTTTAACTTTAAAATATAGTAATCTGTATTTCAAAAACTTAAATTTCTGTTTTTTATAAGTTTTTAGTATTCTCATTTGTTCTTAACTTTTTTAATATATTATTTGCTCTTAATACTCTATGAATAGATTTTTAAAGTAACTTTTTTGCCTTCATTGCCTTTTGATTTCTTTACTCTTTAAAAATTAAACAAAGTTTGAAAATTTGTATTTTAAGGAAAGAAAGATTAAAGATAAATTACAACTAAATAATTATTAAAAATTTGAATATATTTTAAATAATTATCCAATTCATTTTATTCAAGTCGATATTTCTTGTCACTGCTTTACTTAAAAATAAACTAATTTTTCTGATATATTTGTCAAAGGTATTGAACTAGTCTAGATATTTCTATTTGTCATTTCTTTATTCTGCATGGCAAAGTCTATTTTTATTTGTATTAATAGATTATACTTAAGCAATCCTTGCCTGCTTTAGCATTTCTTTTGCTTCTATTTATAATTATTTAATAATGAGTTGTATCTTCATATAAACAATATAGCAATTTATAATTCAATTTTATAAAGAAGGATTCATTTTGCAAGTATTTTAACGCGAATTCAAATAAGATAGCGTAAATTGTTACTCATTTATTACTAGATTTTCAATTTTATGAATAATCATATATTAATTAATTCAAATCAACTTTCCGTCATAGGTGCCATCCACCTTTGCAGATTAACCATACCTTTCTGGTTGCTTTTTTCTTCTCTTTCTTATTCTTCTCTATTTCCATTGGAATATAACCACTCTATTAGGATTCTTGTATCAATTATTCCACCTTTCATCAACCTCAGTATTAAATTGGTCTTATCACCCATTTTTTCGTCTTGCTCTTTAAAAATTCAAATGTCATTTACATTGCCGCAGCTCTTTCTCTTACCTGTCATGTTGTGTTTCTAAATTTTCTCGCCGCATTAAGACTCTTCATCTTCAATATGGGTTTCAACTTCTTCTTTTTCTGCATTTAGTCTTCTTCCAATATTCTGACTTTTAGTGTCAGAGTTCATATTAGGTCCAGCATCTAAGTTGGATTTATGCTTTTTATATTTTTCTTGTCCAAGTTGTTGCAATCTGTTCTGGCGTTAAAGCAGCTTATTCCGAGTTATTAATCTTAATAGTTTCTTTTAAACTTCTTTGGTGGAGTTTCAGTGTCATCTAGCGTTTTTTCTCTTTTCAGGTGGTGGGTTAGGAGAATTGCTCTCTTATGGAGGTAGCCCCTTTTCCACGATTAGAAGCAAAATAACAAAAAAAGTGTAATTAAGTAAATAAAGTTGAAGACAGTCTTTCAAGTATAATACGTTTTCAGATTATTTTAATATACTTGCGATCCTAAGTATTTTATAGAAAATTTGTATGAAATTGTAGTTGAAAGAATAGAGTCGAAGTAAGTAACAAGTAGGTTTCATTAGTTGCTTGTGAAACATAAAAATGTTTACAAATTATGAAAGTATTTAAAGAACCTGTGTTAAGGTAACTTGGAAATTAAGTAGCTATAATATTACTATCTTATAAGGCAAAAAATTAAAATAATAAACTGTAGTATATTCATAAAAATGGTTCATTAAAAATTAGATTCTTATCAGGTATTCTCTAGCAAATATTTGATTTTTTGTATAATTTAAAGATGGTGGGAGCTGGGGTTGATTCTCTGTTCAAACCTTCTTGTTTTATGAATAAGGTCAAGTTCCTATCCTGTCAATAAGAAGGCTCCTGGTTAGATTCAATCTCAGCAACGAAAGAATAAAATCCTTCTGATTATCCACTCTTGCTAGCGGCTGCAATTCTTTCGGTCTAAGTTATGGAGCTTACTGGCCGAAGCTTATTGACTTTAGCAGCAGAATATCCGATTTATGGGCATCAAGAGAGTGTCTTTTGGGCAGAAAAGCTGGAAAGGAGCTTCTAGTCCCTTGAAAGGGGATCTTTAAAATTAATAATTAATTAATTTAAGAAAAATAACTAGTTTTAATGTAGTTTTGTGGTTGAAAATAAACCTATTAAAATGGATTAAATAAGCTCGTAAAACGTAGAAAAAGAAGCGTAAAATTTACTTGATATGAATCTTTGCAGTTTATAAAAATTGCTTATCCTTCATCATAAATATTTATTTACTTAAATGCTAAGTATTCCTCAAAAAAGTTTGTAACCATATCTTTTTAATCTTTAATGCTGTATTGTATAGTTTGATAATTTTATCAACTTTAAGCTAGATCGCATAATCGAAAATTTAGAAGCAATAAATAAATTACAGTTCAGACAGTTTTCATATAAGTGAATCGTAACCATATTATATACTTTAAATAGGGAGGAGCAATTTCCAACTAAGAGTGAATTTGATACAAGCAAGCACCCTGTAAGCGAAGAGCCTCTCAAGAATCTTGGTAAGAGTCAAGAAGAGCAGGATTTAAGGAATCGATTAGCTTCCAAGTTGAAAGATGTCAGACATTAAGGTCTCTTTAGGTTGGCGCACAAACCAAAGCTCTATAAAAGACAGAATTTTAAAAGGAATGCGAGCATCAAAATTTTGATGGAGAACCCTTAAGACTTAAAAAATTTTATTAAAGGAGCTGAGCTCCACTGAGTTTCAACACACTCAATAATCTAAGGCTTTTAGCAATAAAACATCATAACTATATAAAAATTGATTAATTGTTTATAAAATACTACCAAATAATATGTTTGAGTTTCAATAAAAGCTTAGTGCTATATAAAAGATAAGAAACTCTAATAATTAACTATTTTTTTATTTTTTATATGAACAAATAGAAAATAAAATGGAGATCAGCTGTAAATTAACTGTGGAGTGCGGTAATTCGCATTCAAGCAAGCAGAGGTGCGCAGTTAATACGGAAAACTAAATTGTTTGGAAGATTTGAGAGAGAAATCGTTCCATTCTGATCTTACTCTTTCTAACCTTTCTTGAGGAATTGTAAATATTATATAGGTGGTATCGTAGAAGAAAATATAATCCTTATGAGGGTTCAATAAAACCCGAACCTATCTTAATTTAATATGATTAAATAGAATATTTTCTAAGGATATTCTTAAAAATTGTATTAATTTCAATAGAATCAACATCTAGATCTTTTTATAAAGCCATATGTTGTCAATGAATAATCTGCTTTAATAACAAAATTTAATTTATTTGAGTGTTTTAGAAGAATATGAGCAATAATTTATATTAATTGTTAACTTCATAAATAAAAAAAGAAAGTACTGCTATACGATATTCTGATAATAAGAAATCATTTTAGTGATTCTAATAATAATAATGGATATAAAAGCTTTAATATTTTGAATATTGGAACATAATTGCATAGTTATGTTGAATGTAATATGCAATTTTTGTTTAAATAAAGTCTTATTTTCATTAAACCTCAATCAAATTTCTTGTTCAAATGCACCTTGCAAATCTACTTGACATAAATCTAATCATATTTTTAAGTGATTTTAAAAAGAAAAAATTAAGTTAATAACTAAGATTAACTTCTTTTATTATTTTTTAAATGGAACCAGAGAAAAACGTTAATAATAGGAGAAAAGATGAATTAAAATTACTAAAGTAAGCAAAATGAAAAAAGAGTTTGCAGTGGTGAGAAAAATTATTTATAAATTTGAAGACAATAACTAAATTAAAAATTTAAATTAGCCTAAATTTATAAATTATTTTTATGATGTTTAATATTAACTTAAACTAAAAAATAGATACAAGAAAATAATCTATTTTTATTTCCGAATCTTTCAAATCGAAAGTATAGTTAAATAAAAGAACGTAATTTCATTCAAGATATCTGATTTATTTTCTTTAAATATAAAAAATATTCACTTACTTTATTTCTTTTGCATTATTAATATAATAAATTATTTATTTTAACAATCGTATATGCTAATTATTTTCTGCCAACTTCATAAATTAATCTTTAAAAAAATAATTACAGAAACTTTAGTATTTGCAGTTGAGGTTTATTATTTTAATATGAAATTAAAAGTTATATCTTATAAGAACTTCTATTTAAAGAACTTTATTCCTAATAAATCCAATATTTTTAATCTCAAAAATAAAAATTTGCTAGATATCATAGGTAAATATCTATTTTTGACATCTCATCTTCTAATTAATTTAAAAGATCTATATCTTCAACATCAATTTTATTTACGCAAAAGCTTAATTTTAATATTTTTTTATTTAAGCTTAAGTTTGTATTAAATATGATATAACAGAGAATTTCTTATAGATAGATTTAAATATCAGTTTAAGAATAGCTTTAATAAGCAATAAAAGCTTCTGTTTCCTAATCACTCAGATATTTTTCTATAGCTTTTATCATATCTAACTTATTTCATCTTGAAGAATCAACTTATCTCACAATGCTTTAATCTTACATTTTAATTTATTTAAACCTTAATTTCCAAACAAGCTGCTTGAAAATAATTAAAAAAATGTTGACTTTTGAATAAGCTACAACGTTTTCTTTCTTATTATTACTATTTTATCTAAATTTATTTTTTAAATTGACTAAAAAAATTAAAACAGTAATTCAGCGTAACTCATAAATTTAATATAAAGCACGCTAAATATTATTATAAAGCTAATAATTTTTGTAAAAATAGAAAATTTTAAAAATGTATTTAAAACTATAATGCATTAGTATTATTATATTGAATATCTATTTTGCAACATAAAATTCTTTAAAAATTATTTCTATCATCATGTTTTTGCTATTTTTTATCTTGCAACATTATTCAAGTTTCTAAAAAATAGTTATTGTTAGATTCTTTCCGTTAACTCTTTGTATTCCTGAATCACACTATTACTTGATTAAATTAAAGAAAATAAATAATATACTTGAGCTTTAGGTTAAAATATTATATTAAAAGTGATAACTTAATTTGCTCTTTTTAAATGGTAGAACTATATTTATAAAGCAATGGAGAGTTTCGTATGAAGATAAAGTTAGTAAAAATCAAACTTTTTAATTTAAGCCATGTTTAAATATTTCTTTTAATTATGTCTTATTATTCAAAGTTTGCAAAATCCTTCAATAAGAATAATGAACAGTTGCTTTAGAGGAATAAATGAACATAATTATAATTTTTTAATAAGAAACTAATTTTTTTCTTATTTTTATACTTAAAAACAATAGTTTCATCTAAATTTAACAATTTTTTTAAATCTTACCAATGCATTTCTATGGATTCACTTATCTCTATTCAAAATATAAAAGTAGAAGAATTAAATAAATTGAGAAACATCAAGGTTTAAAATAGCAAACTAAGTAAAAGCAAGCTAATAAATTTGCTATACAATAAAGAGAGAGAAGCAAGCTATTCTTTAAATTTTTAAGTGTAACTAAACATGATGACAAGAAGAGAAAAGAAATAATAAGAGAATTTGCTATTTAATACCAAAAATTAAAAATAGAAAAAGCTTGTGAGGCAGTAAAAAGAGAGAAGAAAATAATTATTTTAAAATTTATTTTCAGTAATTTATGATTTGTAAATAAGAGTAAAAATAATGTTTTAGTTTGAAATAGAGTATCAAGTTTTGTTTATTTTTTATATTATTTTACGTTAAGTACGTTTTTAATCACTTTTATATTTTTACTTTATTCTGTTTTTAATTAAGTTTTTCGTATTTATTCGTATCATTTTAGTTTAGCATATTTTATATTTTTTATCTTTATGTATTTGCAGATTTTATTTTTCTATCTAAAATATTAAAAAATAGCTTTTTGAATAACCATCATTATACTAAAAATTTCTAAATCTGTTCATCAAATCTATCTTAATCTAAATTTCATTCTGCATCCTCCTGCTCGGCTATCAGCATCCACTGAAATTTAAACAGTATTTTTTGAAGTTACTGTCCAATTTCCTGTATTTCCACACTATCCTTTGTCACCATCAGCCCAATAGGCTAGATCTAAAGCTATATCAGACCTTCCAGTCAAAGAAAAAATCATTTGACATGCTCCAGCCCTGTCATCAGTATCAATCCTGTATTAACTACTTCATTATTGTTAATTTAAATTTTAGTAAACTGGAATAGTACGAATTCCTGGTTGATCACATTAAGCATTTCCATCAGGATAAAAATTTATGGAGATATTTAAACCAGTCAATAAGTTAGCTGGATCGTATATTCCAAATTATTAGATACAACCTCCGCTTCGGTAATCTGTATTCACTTAAACTTCTGGTGTAAAGCTGTTCCAAGAAGCATTTAATTTTCCATAATTTGCTCCGTTACATTACGAAATGTCTGAATCTCCCACGAAATTTTCAAAGAACACAGGTAAATCTTATGTGCAAATTCCAAAAATCAGAGTATAACCACTAGAACAAACTGAGCACTGCTAACAGTTTGATGGGAAACAGAATCCTTAATAAAGACTAAATCCATATGAGCATTTAGTGCAATTATTTTAACTGGAGCAAATGCTACATGTACTCTGGCATGCTTAGCAAACTCCTTAGTTCAAAAAGTATCCAGCATTACATTAAGTGCATACGCTATTATTTGTGCAATTTTGGCAATTACTTTAGCAACAATTTCCTTGAATAAGCGAATAACCACTTGAACATTAAGAGCAAAGACTTTTGTTTGTACAAGATAAACAATTGGTAGGACAATCATAGCATACGCCAGAAATAAGCACTTAGGTTGGCAAGCATTACAAAAAATTTTAAGAATAACTGAACTTTAAGAAAAAGGCAGCAAGAATAGCAAAAAATGAAGACCTCATTTTTATTTAATTTTTTACAAAGGTTTTTATTATTTATATATTATAATAATTTTTAAAATATTTTTATACAAATATTTATTTTAAAGATTATTTAGAATAAAATTATATTACATTTCTTCAAAAGCCAAAAGGATTATGATTATGAGTTTTAACTTAAAAATAAGTGTTTATATATTTAGATTTTTCATAATTTTTTTATATTTATAAAATTTATTGCAAGATAAAAAATACACCAGTCTTGATACATTTTTATATTTTTACTTTTAATTAAAAAATGTTGCTCTTAAAAAAGATTAGTTAGATATTTTTGTAGTTTTTTCTGATAATTTTTTAATAATTTTCAAAATAATAAAAATTTTAAAATTATTACAAATAACTAATTTATGTCAAAAAATTTGCTGTTTTTACGATTAACTAATTTTCGCGAACTAAATTCCCATATTTTATTCCGTTTTTTAAATTTATAATTTTCTTTTTTTAGATATTCTTACTGCCATATATGATATTAGCAGATTCGGGTTTAAGTAAATGTATTTTTTAGGAAAAAAGTTCACTAAAAGCAATTGCTTAATTGTATTTAAAACTTTTATTTCTTGCATTCACAGAGAATGGTTTGAAATGCTTTTTCAATCTTTTATATTATTTGAAATTAATTTAATAATTTTCATATTTTGGTTACTTTTTACATTATTTAAATTAATTAATTTTTATACTTCAAGTTATTTTACTCGCACATGAACAAATTACATTTTTTAATCCTTTTTAATTATTTTTTCTTTCAAAATTTAAATTTTAAATATCTCTCATATCGAAAAATAAAACCTTTTGACTCTCTCATTAAAAGCCTATAAAATATTTCTAATATATTTTTCTAAAATCTTCAATTTTACTTAACTTTTTAATATTTCTTAAAACTTCGTAATAAACGTATGCATTTCTAAAATTTATTTATCTCTCAATATTTTATGAGAATATAGATTAATTTAGAGAGGAATCTTAAATTTTTGTTTCTTCCTTTTATGAATTTTTCACTTAAAAGATTAAAAAAATTAAGCATTATCTTTATTTAATGCAAAATTTAATAGAAAACTTCATTTATCAAGATCTTTAATTATAAAATTATTAAATTTTTTACCGTGACAAGCCCATATTTATTCATAAATTAAGCTATTAAAATTTCTCTTATTTATTGTGCAACTTTAAATATGCCTAGAACTTAATTTTCTAACTATTCTAAAACATATCAAGCAGTTACTTACTATTAAACCTTCAGAAAAAGTAAAAAAGTAAACATTTATAAATACAAAATATTAGAAGGATAAAGCTAATTTAAATTTGAAAATAACTATAATAAAATTTAATAAAATTAAAAGCGATCAGAATTTCTTGTAGCTTTTAATTCATTTTTTTATTTTATTCTTTTTCAATGTATTTAAATTATCCATCAGTATAAAGCACTTATCCGAGTTAATATTCAACGTTATTTAAAACATTTATTCACACTTTATCTTCAATAACTTTTATTTTTCTTTTTAACCATTTTATCTTTTTCTGTCACTAAAGCAAAAACTTTATTATTGGTATAGCTTTTGCTTTCTCTAATTTTAGTTATTTTACAAATTTATTAGGCTTAGAAAAATATACTTAATATAAAAAGTTTGAAGTTTACATTTTTTAGTTGTCAGTATTGTGAAAGAAAAAGTTTAACTAAGTAAAATAAAAAGTAAAACATATTAGGAGAAATAAAAGTTTCTGAATAAAGGATGGAATTTCAAAGTAAATCAAACTGTAGTTTATTTTAAAGAAAAAAGGAAAAAAGAATTAAAAAAGAAAAATAAGAAAAATAAGATAGAGTAAGAGTAATTTAAGAAATTATGATAGCGCTTTTTTAGGTTAGATCGAAAAAAGTTTGAGAAAGATGAAATAAGAATTAATGCAAAAATAAATAAAATATTTAGCAATTATAATAAATTGAAAGAAAATAGCTGGAAAATATTTAATTCGGCAATTAATAGTAAAAATAACTATAAAATAGGAGAAAGGTGAACAAATATTTTAAAAAGTCTAAACATAGTTAAAAGATTAGAGTGAAATCTAAGAAAGCTTTTAGTTTTATATAAATCTGTGAAAGAAAAAAGTTAAATAAAACTCTTAAGATTTACAAATAATTAGTTTAAAAAATGGTTGAGATATTGAATTCACTGATTTAGAAAAATGACCTTTCTTTAATTAATTACAAAGAAACTGGAAATTCATAATATAAGCACAGGAGGGTGTATAAAAGCCTCTATTTTTGATCTTTGGATTCACTATAATTTAAATAAGTCAGCTTAATAATTAATTTATTTAGAAAATTATTAAAAAAATGTAAGTAACATCCAGAACACAAATTCCTACATGCTCCATTAAAATTGCTTCAAAACTCTCTTTAAAGTGGATATTTTCTGGAAGTAAGCCAGCCCCAAGGTAGAAAATTAGCTTTATCGCCAAAGACATAAAAGGAATATCTATCTAGAATAACTAGAATGAGATTTGTCTTCAAATCTGAAATAAAATTCAAATAAAAATATAATTTTATGATAGGCAAATAAGGCATAAACTTAAGATTCATCTATGAATAGCATAACATAATTTATTCTTGTGGTCTCACCTTTATTTTGGTTTACCACATATTAATTAATTGTTTAAAAATAAGTACTCATCTCATACTTGCTTGGAATTTTCACTGTCGTGAATCTTGATAATTTTTAGATTATTTTTCTTATTTTTTCTAATAGCTCTCCCAATACTTTTCTATTGAATGCATTGACTGCATATTAGATGTAGGGAGCTTGTTTGTTTAGTTTGAGTATTTTTTCATATAAAGTTAAACTTCTCTTGTACAGTATATTTTATATATATCTTACTATTATTTTTCTATTATTCTTTTATTTTTATTAAATTTTGTAGCAGTTTCGTACTTTATGTCCTGGCCGCTTGCAGTGCCAGCATACTATTACATTCCGATTAGAAATCTCTTATGTTAGTAGCTATTATTCTATACCCATTGGGTCACTAAGTTATTATAGCTGTTCTGGCTTAGAATTTCTAGGGCTTTAAATTTCCTTTCTGTCTATGAAATTCTTCCTTAAATATACAAGAGGGACAGGCTTAGAGCTATTTTCTATCGAAATATCGAGTTTTCAGATTTCAGAATTTCCATAGTGTCGTCAATTCTTAAGTTCGTTGATAAACCTCAGTAATGGCCTTTGCTAAATTTGATTATCCGCTAAAGAAGGTGGAGATAATTGGTTACATCTTACTAAGGCTAAAGAACTTAAATATATCTAATAAAGACTAATAGATAGCAATAATATCAATTGATATGCCTTTACTAACCTTTCATATAGCTAATAAAACTGTTTATTTACATTTTATTCCTCAGTCCTAATTTGCTTATTGCCTATGCTTCTCTTCTTCTTTTTCTTCTACTGCTTCAATTTTGTCCAGATCATTCTATCATTGTAGTATTCATCATTTCACCTGAGAATTTCTATTCTTCTTCTAGGTAGCTTTTAATTCTAAAATAGATTCTTTTAACTTCTTTTAAGTAGGAAAATTAAGACTAGATAGCTTTGATTATATGTTAACATCTTACTTCATTATCAATATCTTAAAGTAAAAATGTGTCGTTTACATTGATTTCATCCTGACTGTAGCATCTTAAAGGAACTTTTTTGATTTTATCTTAAGCTTTATTCAAGAATTTTTACAGTCTTTAATATTCTTTACTTCTAATTCAAAATATTAGTAAGTTTCTCCAAGTTTTCAAAAAATCTCAGATTAACAATCTTTGTTTGCTAATTAAAAAAGCAATATCAGAGTTAGGATTTGCTTAAGCTTACTATCATAATTTTAAATAAAGCTTTAAATATCTCATAGTTATGTAGAACTCAAAAGGTAGTCAATTCGAGTCTATGAAGTTTGATTTGTTAAGCATTTAATTTGGACTTTAGGGGCACATCTTGCTACTTTTATTTAACTAGTGTGTATATCTTTCTTTATTTTTCCCAATACCCGTAGAAATGCTCATGGAATAACATCTGAACCATTTTCTGCTTTAGGGACTTGGAAAATCAATTAAAGTTTTAAGGAGTGATATTCTAATATTTCGGTAACTTTAATAAGGATTCATTAACATATTTCTTATGTTTTTACGGTATTTCTTAGCAATGGACTTTATAATATTCGTTTTCATTAAAGTATATCCCAAGTAAACTACCTTCTTAGCTCTTTTATTGCTAATTGTTCAAACTTACGCTAACATTAATGTTTTCTTTCTTTTGATTCTTAGTTCTAAAACATTTATACTCCTACTTTCTAGCATTAAGTTAAGTTTTACTCATAAAAACACTTTACTCGTTGCTTTGACCAATAAACTCATATAATCTTCATTAGAAATCAATAAAGAATCATCTGTCCATGCTTTAATAACAATAAGCGTCCATATATTTAAAGCCAAATCGCTTTTAATAAGTTCCTAAATGCCTGACAACAATATTATAGAAGATAATTACTAAGACTATATCGTGTAAACTTCCTTACAATGCTGCATTACTATATTATAAATTTCTTGAAAATGCTCCATCTAAAATAAATCTAATATCTATATTATGATAAAAGGATTCAAGCAATTTATAAGAACAAGAGGTTGTTTTATTCTGCGTAAGCGATTAAACAATAGTCTTCTATTAATAGTATTACTCATCTTTTTCTACATCTATAAGGGCTGTAAGTAGGGGACTTTATTTTCCCCACATTCTATGTAAATCAATAATTTACTATAAAGTTCAAACATGATACATTGCTTGCCTACTCTTTAAAAGTCTTAATATGAGGAGTTTATAACTTTACGCTAGCAATAAATCAAAGAGCCTTTAAGCTAGTATTTTATCTTAAATTTGTAAAATTACGTTTATGAGCGAAATTAATCTTCAATTCTTCTAATTACTCTTAGATCCTTTTTTGTAAATTGGAAGAATTGCTTTTGAGTTAATCTGGGATGGTTTACTTTCTTTTCATATTATTAATGAACCTTTATAGTACAAGATGAAATTCCGTATTAGTTATTTAATAAACTCTGCTTCCATACCATCTACTCCAGATGATTGACTAGTCTCTTTAATTTCTCAAAACTTCTTAAAGTTAATAAGATAAAACCCTTACAAATAGGAAGCTTAGTATTCTTTTACAAAGGTACGCTTCTGAAAATATTATAAATCCTTTGATTTCTGCTTTTTAGTTCTTCTTAATGTATATTCTTATGCTTGTTGAAAACATTATTTTCCCAATTATTAACAAATTAAGCAAATCCTTCTTGATTCATATAGTTTCTTTTCCTCAGACTTAGAATTTTCCTTGCTTATTTAAAGATTTTTAAAGGAACTAATTAATTACTTCACTGCTTTTGTTAGCCTATTTTTACTTATATTATGAGTAGTCGTATAATTAGCTTGGCTTTTAAGCATAAAAAATTGGATAATTTGTTATTTATAAATCTTATTCTTCAATAAATATTGTAATCTTAAAGCGTTATCTTATTAATTTTGCACATTATTACTGCCATAACCATGTACGAGATCATCCATTAGTATAAATCCTTTATCTTCTACTACTCGAAGTATAAGTTCTTAATATGTTTATCTTTAAAAGACATAGGTTTTCTCCTGTTGGCATATAACAAGTTGCAAAATATATGCTATTTACTTTAATAAGAAGAAATCGATTTCTTTTTCTCACAAAACCAAATTCAATTAGTCAGAGTCCAGCTCATCTTAACAATGAAGCACACTCACCAGCTTTTGTATTTTAGTTGCAATTTTATAATAAATTCTGTATCCACGAATTTATATTGGCATGAAGCTTTAATGTTGTCATGCCTAATTAATGGAAAGTGATTAAACTTTATGTTATAGAGTAAACTGTTAAATACTTCATTGTTCAGTGAAAATTTAGTTCATATTACTATAAGGAGATTTGCTTTTACCTCTGCTTTGATCGTAAATATTGAATAAAGGAACCACTTCTATATACTCTTCACTATAAATATTTTACAGATAAAAGTTATGTTTTGCTGGACTCAAAATGCTTAATTAAATGATGCTTCTTTTCTCTTAGCATTCGATGGGAATGTAGTCTAATTTGTAAAAAGAGGTTGAACTTAGTCATCCTTGATAATAAGATCTGAAGTATCTCTATTGTAACTTTATTATTAATAATGTAATTCACTTAGTTAAATAGTCTAGCTAGCTTAATTTTATTTTTAATAGTTTAAAATTATCTGAGCCATATCTTTTTCCAAAGTGCACATACTCTGCAGAAGCATCAAGTTAGTTCAATTTCATGCTTATAACATTTGATTATTTAGAATATTAAATATTAAAAATATTAGAAGCTTCTTACATTTTAAATTCATTTATCTTAGATTCTATAACTTTTAAAAGGAAAGATCATGTTATAAGTGGTAATTTCAGCTATAGTTCACAATCATTCTAAGCTTGTTTCAGTTTAAAACTAGCTAGTTAAAAACTTAATTAGTAGGTACTGATATCTACCATTTCTTCTTTTGATTAATCTTAATTTCAATTTTTATTTCTCAACATAAATGCAATAGATAGGCAAAAGTATTTAGAGTCTTTCCTACAAACTTATCTAGAATCATTTTAGATACATAAAGATTGTCTCGAAGATTAATACGATTCGTTAAAGGAAATCTACAGGAAAATGCAGATTATACATAGGATTGCTTATTTCTAATTCAAATTATAGCAAAATTCCTCGAAGCTTTGCTAAGAAATATATCGAAGCTAAAAAGGTTAATGCCAGTTATAAACAAGCTCACATTAACTTTGGAAGAATAAATTAATAAGTAACAAATCTTCACGAAACCGCGAAACTACTTTTGAAAGACTTCAACCATTAGTTGTGGAAATTCAAGAAAAATAAAGCAAAAAAGAAATTTCCACTTCTTAATAGAGATGATAAGGAAGTTTTTCCACAGGCCAAGAAAATTCTAAATCCTAAGAAAAGAAATTAAATGAACTTTAATTAAGAAATCAAAAGTTAATTCATAATTTAATGGGAGAGTTACTTTAACAAGCATTCAATTTACCCAATAAAAGCTCAATTTAAGTAATTAAAAAGAGATAAAATATACGATAGTATTAAGAAATTAAAAACTATCCACTCTCATATTCATAAGGATTTATCTTTTTACCATACAAAGAAATATAAGAAAATTATAAAAGAAATGTCAAATGAAAAGCAGTTGGTCCAGATGGAATAAAAGAAGAACTTTTGAAATATGGGCTAATATCTATCAATAATTCTTCATTTTTCTAAATAATTAGTAAAGGCTTAGAAGAATCCTTAGGAACTAAATAAATCAGAAATTAATTCAATATTTAAAAAAGGAAATAAAGATGATTGGAAAAAAATGACGATCTATTTCTCCATTAATGGTATTCTAAAATTATATAACAAACTATAAAATCTTATTAGAGAAATTTGCTTCGCCATTCATAAATGGGATTCGTTAAAAATAGATAAACCACTTAATAAATTTGGGGGATATCACAGATAATTGATAAATAACGGAAACATGCTAAAGAGAAGACTAAATTGATCGCGACATTGAAATACGTGAAAATATTTGACTTATAGAAAGAAGACTTTTATTTGATCAGCTTAAGAGAATCAAACTACCATTTGTACTTATAAAAGCATTATAATCATTTTATAAAAGCCTAAATTCTTCATTTATTAAGGATGAAGGGAAATAGTAGAATATTATAGCATAACTTAATAAATTAACGTGGCTTTACCATTATTAGGTTAACTACGATTTTAATTGTTCAATACTGTTAAATAGAATACATCTTTAAAAATGGAATTGCATCTCTAGGACTATTAAGGCAGTGCTCACAAATCACCCAAGTCAAACTCCAAGAAAAATAATCGCCAAAGGCCATTCTGTTCCAGGTTCGAGAATCAGCAGAAACAGAGGAAGACATAATGGATTATGGGTAATTAACTTCCTCAACTCTGATGAAGCTATCCTTTTCTTCACTCCTGTATTAATGGCTTGAGTTCCTGCAGAAATTACTCCGCTAAAGCTTGGAACCTTCATCATAATATGTTAAAATATAATAAAATAATGGAGTTAATAAGGAAGTTCACATGAACCACTTTGACTTTATTGTATTATGACATTGTAATTAGATATTTAGTAAAAGTACCTAATTAGATTAAATGCAAGGGCTTGAGTGATAGCTTCGCTTGCAAAGGATGGGTAGATGATCTGATTATTCTTAAAACTGCAAAGCAGATGTAGGAGTTAATAAACGAAGCAAGCGAGATTCTTTCATTAACTCATTTAAGATTAATGTTACCAAATCCTAATACTTCTAATTTCTAAAGAAACAACAGAAAACTTCTATTTGTAAATAGATAATTACCCAATTATTTAGAGAGCAGTTCATGTTTAGAAGTAATTCATCATCAGAAGAAGAATTTAATCCCCATTACAAAGAAGTCGTGCTCAAGTATATAGTTGTAATAAAAAATACTGCTTGCTAGCTGATGAGATATTAAGTTTTGGCAACTTGACATTTTTAAACTCTATGGAAATTCTTTTACGCTTCCTAAAGCAGAATATAGAGTAGAATAGTTCCGTGAAGTATTCAAAAAGTGTAACTGGCGCTTTTAATAGAATTGAATAATGCAAGAGAATGATATCAAGAAAGACTTTTAAGCAGTAATTTCAACTTTTAACGAGTCATGTAAGATAAATTCGAACTGGTTACCTTACAAGAATATTATGGCTTTGAAATTCTTAAAATTCTATTACAAATGAAATAAGAAAGTATTTATTTTCCAAGATCAACAATAGGTACTCTTTTCAATAGTAAAGGAGGAAAGGATTCATTACTATGATTAAGCTTAATAGCTACCATAATTAATATCGATCTACGGAATTTCTAGAACAATACCAATTTAAAAACTTTTACTAAATATATAAGAGAAAAAATTAAGTATTGCTCTATAATGCAGCTACTTAAAAATTTAAAAGAATGAAAAGCATCTAAAATATATACTGAGCAATTTGGAGATCTTTACCAATTTCCACGAGCTATTTGCACGAAGTAGATAAACGAGAAATCAGTATATTTAAACTTAGAACCTAATCTTACTTTCGGAAGGATCTTCAAGATAGTAATTATCCTATCGATAACCCCCATTGTATGTGTGGAGAGTATTAGATATTTGACACATCTTTAAATGTATATACTATTCTAATATAATGAATTGACTATTGTAAAAGATGGAAATCATGACTTATTTCGTTTTATATTATATGATCAAGAATATATACACTTATTTACAGGATAACATTGGAATAATTGGATTTATAAATAAAAATATTCACAAGAAACTATTTCCAAGAAGACTTGAGATATAGAAGTGGAGAAAGAAAAAAGGAAAAAGACGAAAGATAATAAAAAGTAATTGAAAATAAAGAGATAAAGGCGATATTTAAAAACCAGTTACTAACGTCTATAATATAAGAAGCATTCCTTGCAATAAAAGATGAAAAATTATTTTAGTTTAAAATTTAAATTTAAAGATTTTTAAATTAATTATGTAAGTGTAATTATAAAGAAAAGAGACAGATGCAATTAATTAACAAAAATACAAAAATAAGAAAAAAAAGCAAAATAAGAGAGATTAATAAAAGGGATAAAAATTTAAAAACATAAAAGTTCTCGGTTTAAAGAAAAGCGTGAAATATAAGTTTGATTTAAATTAGGTATTAAATTAACTAAGATTTAATAAATCTTAAAAAAAGTAAAAAGAGTAAAAAAGTTTATTTAAGAAAGAAAAATTATATAGTTGCATTAGAATTTTGGAAAATGTATTTTTATGTTTAAATAAAGTTTAAAAAATGGCAAAGAAAAGAAAACAAAATAAAGAAAATAAAATAAAATTATTTTAAAAGTATAAATGTTTTATTATAATAAAATCTAAAGTTTTAGATATACAATTTAATAAATATTTTAAAAAAGTTAATTATAAGAATGTGCAACGAAAATCTAAAAAATGAAAAAAGCTTCCTACCGTTTGTCGAAGAATGGAAAAAAATTTCAAATAAGTTTGACGAAAAAATATAAAATAAGAAAAATGTTAAGGAACTCTTTTATAAATGCATGAACTAAATCCTTAAAAAAGATGAAAATATTTTAAAATATTACTCTAAGTAGCAAAATGAAGCAATTCAAATAATGTAAATAATATAGTAGAAATTTATGCATTAAAAATTTAATAAATAAAAAAGTAGTTTTATTTTATTTTTATTATTTTGAATATTAGGAGAAATAAGAGAAAAAATAATAAAAAAAGTAAGAAGGTTTTCTTTTTAAATTAAACTAAAAACTCGATAAACCTTAGTTTGATATAATGTTAAAAATATTTATTAAATGAAAACTGAAGTTAAAAAATGAAAAAATAATTTAAAATAATATTTAATATAATTAATTAAAAAATATTAAAGTAAAGCAGTTCAAAATTTGTTAAAATGAAAGAAAGATGCTAATAAATAAAATTATATAAATCAAAAAAGGAAAAAATTAAAATTTTTTCACTTTATTCTCCTTTTCAAATTAATTTTCTAAGTTTTAAAAAAGATTAATTGTTTTGTTTTGGTTAATTTTTCTAAATTATTTTCCAAATATTTTTCTCTATTTTATTTTGAGCATTTTTTAAAATTAATTTATTTTTTCAATTTAATTTTAACATAAAATGTATTCAATTATTTTTACATATTTATAAACCTTACATTTTTTTCTAAAATATTTTATCTTTGTCTTGATTCTCCTGCCTTAAATTACATTTCACAACGATATCAAAGTATTTAGACATTTATTTAATTCTTTCTTAATCTTATCTTTCTATTTAATTTCTTTCTATAAAATTATTTTTATTATATCTTAAACAAATTTTAAAGCTCATTTTTTAATTTTATTTAAATTTCTTATGAACTCCCATTTAAGTATTTTCAAAAATGTTTTTATAGTTTTTAATCTTATCTTTTATATTTTACTTTTTAATTTCAAATTTATTATTTACAGCATTTTTCAATTATATTTTTTTGTTTTTTAATTATAATCTTAGTACTTACAAAAAAAAATTTCAATATTTTCTCTTATTTTCTTTTTATGTTTGATTTGATCTTTCATGCAATATAATTTAACTTTAAATTATTTCTCTCTCTTTTATATAGATTATATTTTAATTATTTTTTTACTTTATTTTATCTTTTTTACTTTTTTTAATGAAAATAAGCTTAAACTTATTGTTATATCTTTTTTATTTTTTATGCATTTTTTCACTATATTCTTATTCTTGCATAATATTATAATTACTTTAATTTTCTCTTTAATATTAAAAGTGTCTATGATATCTAACCAATCACCCTTAATAAAAGTTTTGGAGCTTGAATCTAGTTTTTACGAACCCTAGCAAACATAGTCTTGTATTCCTAATTCTCTTTCTTCTTCAGTTATTAATTCAAATTAAGGTCTTCTGGTTCTCCCTGTTCAGAGGTCTTCTTCTATCTGTAAACTGACCCTTTTTCGCTGCACCAGATCTTCTTTTTATTTGCTTACTTATTATTGTTATTATTTCTTCCAAGATTTCTCCATAAATTTTCTAAATTTGTTACAATTCTTCCAAAAGTGTCATTTACTTTTACAGTAGTAGCATAATTTCTAAATCTTGAGTTCTGGTTCAATTAGTTTCGCTTCTTGATGATTCTTCTCAATATCCATCTTATCGGAATTTACCCTACTCTAATGTGATTTGCTAGCTTCTCTGACTTTACAAGATGCTTTCAATCTGCTGACTTTAATCTTGTATCCTTTGCACTTGGAAATTTTTCTGGCTAAACTGCTCCTGCTAATACTACCATAAGGCATCAATCTCCCTTTCCAAGTTACCAATTCTGAGATTTAAAGTATCTTGCAATCCACTGAATCTGTTGTGATAGCTTCTTGTTCTCCTTTCTGAGCTTCTTGACCTCTTCCTTGAAGTTTAGGACCATTTTGATGAGCTGCTCCATGTTTATCAAGCCAGAAGGATTGACATATAGACCTCCTGGTGAAGGGCAGAATTCATCTGCTTCCTTGGCTAAACCTTCAACGTTAGCTTTTCAGTGTGTGTCGCTTTCTTAGGCTATTTCCGTTCTTCTTGTTATATTCCTGGCTATTAAGTAGAAAAAGGTTAGGTTATGTGTAAGAAGACTTATGAGAAGTAGTTTTCTGGATTTCTCTCCTTCTTTGCGGAGGAGGTATAAAATCCCTTTTTGAAACCTTCAACCATTTTATTATTTTTTATAATTACTTATTCTTATTTGCTTTTAACTCTTTTAATGAACCATTTTTATGAATATACTACAGTTTATTATTTTAATTTTTTGCCTTATAAGATAGTAATATTATAGCTACTTAATTTCCAAGTTACCTTAACACAGGTTCTTTAAATACTTTCATAATTTGTAAACATTTTTATGTTTCACAAGCAACTAATGAAACCTACTTGTTACTTACTTCGACTCTATTCTTTCAACTACAATTTCATACAAATTTTCTATAAAATACTTAGGATCGCAAGTATATTAAAATAATCTGAAAACGTATTATACTTGAAAGACTGTCTTCAACTTTATTTACTTAATTACACTTTTTTTGTTATTTTGCTTCTAATCGTGGAAAAGGGGCTACCTCCATAAGAGAGCAATTCTCCTAACCCACCACCTGAAAAGAGAAAAAACGCTAGATGACACTGAAACTCCACAAAGAAGTTTAAAAGAAACTATTAAGATTAATAACTCGGAATAAGCTGCTTTAACGCCAGAACAGATTGCAACAACTTGGACAAGAAAAATATAAAAAGCATAAATCCAACTTAGATGCTGGACCTAATATGAACTCTGACACTAAAAGTCAGAATATTGGAAGAAGACTAAATGCAGAAAAAGAAGAAGTTGAAACCCATATTGAAGATGAAGAGTCTTAATGCGGCGAGAAAATTTAGAAACACAACATGACAGGTAAGAGAAAGAGCTGCGGCAATGTAAATGACATTTGAATTTTTAAAGAGCAAGACGAAAAAATGGGTGATAAGACCAATTTAATACTGAGGTTGATGAAAGGTGGAATAATTGATACAAGAATCCTAATAGAGTGGTTATATTCCAATGGAAATAGAGAAGAATAAGAAAGAGAAGAAAAAAGCAACCAGAAAGGTATGGTTAATCTGCAAAGGTGGATGGCACCTATGACGGAAAGTTGATTTGAATTAATTAATATATGATTATTCATAAAATTGAAAATCTAGTAATAAATGAGTAACAATTTACGCTATCTTATTTGAATTCGCGTTAAAATACTTGCAAAATGAATCCTTCTTTATAAAATTGAATTATAAATTGCTATATTGTTTATATGAAGATACAACTCATTATTAAATAATTATAAATAGAAGCAAAAGAAATGCTAAAGCAGGCAAGGATTGCTTAAGTATAATCTATTAATACAAATAAAAATAGACTTTGCCATGCAGAATAAAGAAATGACAAATAGAAATATCTAGACTAGTTCAATACCTTTGACAAATATATCAGAAAAATTAGTTTATTTTTAAGTAAAGCAGTGACAAGAAATATCGACTTGAATAAAATGAATTGGATAATTATTTAAAATATATTCAAATTTTTAATAATTATTTAGTTGTAATTTATCTTTACTCTTTCTTTCCTTAAAATACAAATTTTCAAACTTTGTTTAATTTTTAAAGAGTAAAGAAATCAAAAGGCAATGAAGGCAAAAAAGTTACTTTAAAAATCTATTCATAGAGTATTAAGAGCAAATAATATATTAAAAAAGTTAAGAACAAATGAGAATACTAAAAACTTATAAAAAACAGAAATTTAAGTTTTTGAAATACAGATTACTATATTTTAAAGTTAAAAAGTAAACTTTCTAAAAATTGAAAAAGAAAACATCATAACTTTGGATAAATATAAACATACAAGTAAAAAACTAAATATAAAATTAAAAACCAAAGTATAAAATAAGATTTACAAAAGTATTCCAATTCTATATAAAACCAATTTTAAAAAATTTAATTCACTTTAAACACTAAAACAAGATAGTTAGAATTTAACGATATTGGATATTAAATTAGATTATCCAGCAAAAATTTATATACTACAGAAATCGAATCAAATTTTGCCAGAAGTTCAATTTTTTATTTAGGAAAGCTTAAATAAACAATAATCTAAAAAAATTAAAAAAATTAGCTAAAATTTAAATGTTATATATTGAAATTTCTATTCACACTTTTGATGTCGGAAATTTCGTGGATTTTTCGAATATCATTTAATTTATAAGAATTTTCTTTATGCATTATCGGTTAAAAAAAGGTAAAATTTATTTATAATTTTAGAAGAAGGCCTTGAAAGCCACCATATTTTGTACCTGTATTCTCCTAGCTAAATGATTGCTTAGGACTTCGTTAGTCCGCCATAGTTGTTTTTAAGCATTAGTTTATTAAGTGTAACCCAGGCGCTTCAATAAATAATTTGAAGGTTAGTTGAATCTAAAATTGTAGAACTTCTTACTATAGATTAGTCCTGTTTTTGTTGGTCAATTTTTAAAAAATCATTCGAAATGGCCTTTTACTTTTTTAATAAGTTCCATAGTTCTTTCAGCATCTTTTGCAATGGTGTTGCTTTTGACATTATAGAAACGTATTTTCCTTCTTATGTCTTATTAAAAAATGAATTTAAACAAATGTAAAGCGGCTTTCTTCTTTCAACTGACAAATAGCCGATGAAGAAACAATTATGAACAGAAAAGTTAACACAGCTCTCAACATCTCCATTGAAAACTGAAAAAAAGAGGCCACTCAATGGAATCTCTGAAAGTGATAATTAAGAAATAAAAAAATAAAGAAGAAGGCATAGTACGATAACTCAATATAGATTCTGATACTTTTGAGCTAGATAATATTTAAATAGAACAAATTAACTCTTAATAGATGACATAGTTAATATATCAACTTAACAACTCAAGAGGACTTAAATTCATACAGAAAAAATGTTCCAAATAACTCGAAATCCTATAAAGTGTGAAGATGATGACGAAGTCCATATGATAGACTGAAGAGCTAAAGCGGAGTAACGAATAGCAGAGTTAGAAAATGATAGTCGAATAATGAGAGAGTAAGATAACAAAAATTGAGTAAAATTAGATTCAAAACTCCATTAAATGAAGAATATTTGCAGAATTATTCGAAAGAAACATAATGGAGATAAAAAACAGGAAATGATATTTCATATAGCAAAAAAATATGCTGAATTTGCAACAGCACTTGACATTTGCGATGAAAATGTCCAAGAAAAAAATAAAGAAGTAATATTTGGCAAAATAAAAAAAAACACCTAAGAAATATTCCTCTTTTGGCCCTTTTATTAAAAAATCTAACCTATCAGAATAAGTTACTTAGTAAGCTAAAGAAAAATAATCTCAGGAAGCTTACACATAATCAATGTAGCAACGAATAACTAACAATCAATATGAAATAAAATAACAAAGATAAAGGATAGAAAAACTAGAAGTAAGCAATAAAAATTGATTGAATAATTAGACCTATAATTCCCTGCCATAGAAGAAACATTCGATAAAATTTAATCGTAAACAGTAATTAAATTAGAATAGATTGATAATATTCTGGTTCCTCAAATTTTTAAATTCCAATTTTCTTAGTTTTAATATAAATTAAAGCAACTTTAATAAAAGTGTACAAACAATCTCAATAGCGAGTAATTAAAATTAATAAGAACAGTAATCGAATACTCAATGGAAATTAAAATGAAAAATAATAAAAAGATGAATTACTATTGTAGAAAGATTCGGTGCTAATATGTTAGAAGATTCTTTCTGAAAAATATGCTGAAAGAAAAGTGAAATTGAAAGAATTAATAAGAAATAAATATTAGACGAACTTTTCTGTTTTTAACAATAAGATTAAAACTAATATATAGGAAGAAATTTTATAACTCAAGAATATAAAAATATAATAGCAATTGAAGAAAAAGAAAGAAGGACAAATGAATCTTGGGGAGAAAAGGATGGCGGACTAACGAAGTCCTACGCAATCCTTTAGTTTGGGAGAGGTACCAAATACAAATTAGTTGTGAAGTTCTCTTCTTAGATTATAAACTTAAATTTATCCTTTTTTAACTTCTAGAAATTGTAAAGAGTTACTGAATATTATACATCAGGAACCGAAAAACTCTGGAGAAAGAAGCAAACTTCGAAAACAAGATATAAAATAGCAAATAGTGGAGATTAAATGCAAGATAAGAAGTTAGGAGAGTAAACTATTAACTAAGAAATAAACTTTTACTTTTAAGCCGGAGGTTGAACTATATTAATGATTAATAATTTCTGAATAAAAATAGTTTTGTTCTAATCTATAGGTACACATCCTTATTATCCATAAGTCCTTTAAATAATTTCTATTATAATGTCTACTTTTCCTACAGTTTTCATATTTAACATTAGAATTACAGAAAATAAAATTAAAGCATTGATTTAATTATTAATCAATCTTGTCTAATTTTTGCTCCATTTGAGATAAAATCTTATTGATAGCTTGCTCTAAATATGGAAATTTAAGTTTAGTTTTTCGCCTATTTTCTCTATTATCTATTCTAATTTTTAAAGTTTTACTTTTATTATTTTAACTCTTATTATAGGCTTACTATTCTTTGATTGGTAAAATACTCTTAAGATTAATGTTATTCTTATTATTCAAGTTTTATTATATATATAAAATGAGCAATCCTCCAACTGAGATTTACTTAAGTGGTATCCATGGGCGAATAACTGAACAAGAATCTTGGTAGGAGCCAAGAGAAGACAAGAAGAGGCATCAAGTAACGTTAATGATGAAAGATGCAAGATACTAAGGTCTCTTAGGGAGCATTCCGATAACGTACTTATAAAAGACGAGCCTCAATTGTAACACTGTGGAAGATTTCAGCAAAGAATTTTTTTAAACTTAAAAATCTTTAATAAAGAACTGAGTGTCATTGAGGTGCTACGTGCTCATTAATCTTATTTATATATATCTTAATTTATAAGTCATATTTAATCCAAGGGTGAAGAGGAAAGGGATATCTTCATCAGAGATTGGAGATGGGAAGTACTCATAATCGACTGTTGTCTTCCTCTGCTTTGACTTTGAAAATTTGCTTTATCGGTCTTCGTTAATGGCGCTACTCTTTTCGATAACTTGACTCAAGATGTTTTTTCTTTAAATCTATCCTTCATCAGAGGTTGAGAAAGCAGGGTACTATAATAGACTTTTGTCTCCCTCTACTTTGGTTTTACTCCATGATGTAACCTGCAATTGACCTGAAGATCTCAAGTAGTATTTATTTTTGTCATTATTGAGCAGTTAAAGATGTGCGCACTATCGAAGTGCTACACCCTCTCTAAACGTAATTTTTTAAAACTCTTATTTTTAAGATATTCGCTAAGAGATCTGCTAATTAGGAGCCATTTTATAAAAAAGGTGTATAAAAATGTATATAAGAATGACTAATTAACTTTACGTGATAAAAAGCTGAAATTGCTAAGAAAAATTTATGCTTATAGAAAACTATATACTTTTCATAATAAAAGCTATTTCTTAAATTTATGTATTCATAAAAAAATCCGTTCACTTGTAGAAATTAATTGATGCAAAAAAGAAAATTATTTAAAAAAATAAATAAAATTTACATTTTTGTAAATTTAAATTCTATCATAAAAAATTAATTTAAAAAAAAGAAAAAAAAACTTAAAAATGAAACTTGCTTTGATATTTTTAATTCCTACTTTATACTTCTAACTTGGCTATTCCTAAAACTGCGCTTCATGTATACAAGGATATACTCTAAGTTCTGGCGTTTGCTATGCATGCCCTATAGCTAATTGTTTATCTTGTACAAACAAAAGTCTTTGCTCTTAATGTTCAAGTGGTTATTCGCTTATTCAAGGAAATTGTTGCTAAAGTAATTGCCAAAATTGCACAAATAATAGCGTATGCACTTAATGTAATGCTGGATACTTTTTGAACTAAGGAGTTTGCTAAGCATGCCAGAGTACATGTAGCATTTGCTCCAGTTAAAATAATTGCACTAAATGCTCATATGGATTTAGTCTTTATTAAGGATTCTGTTTCCCATCAAACTGTTAGCAGTGCTCAGTTTGTTCTAGTGGTTATACTCTGATTTTTGGAATTTGCACATAAGATTTACCTGTGTTCTTTGAAAATTTCGTGGGAGATTCAGACATTTCGTAATGTAACGGAGCAAATTATGGAAAATTAAATGCTTCTTGGAACAGCTTTACACCAGAAGTTTAAGTGAATACAGATTACCGAAGCGGAGGTTGTATCTAATAATTTGGAATATACGATCCAGCTAACTTATTGACTGGTTTAAATATCTCCATAAATTTTTATCCTGATGGAAATGCTTAATGTGATCAAACCAGGAATTCGTACTATTCCAGTTTACTAAAATTTAAATTAACAATAATGAAGTAGTTAATACAGGATTGATACTGATGACAGGGCTGGAGCATGTCAAATGATTTTTTCTTTGACTGGAAGGTCTGATGTAGCTTTAGATCTAACTTATTGGGCTGATGGTGATATTGGATAATGTGGAAATACAGGAAATTGGACAGTAACTTCAAAAAATACT